>NWSH02000601.1:7277644-7294915 GCA_002382865.2 Heliothis virescens | reverse complement strand
AAAAAATCTCAAAAGTAGAACTCTACATAAACTTTCGAGGAAAATTATTTTGAACGTGGTACAGACAGAAGTCTTTGAGATAAAGCAATTTTTTGGAAACCGCAAATAATAACTTTGTTATACATATATTTGTATGAAAAACAAAGTTATTTTTTGTTGCCGAAAAATGTTTGTATTTTGGCTAGTTTTAGGTAATAGATGCGTTCAGTTTTCATAGAAAATGGTACGGAACCCTTCGTGCGCGAGTTCAACTCGTTTTTAACGTAGTTTAAATATTTTATAATCCAGAATGAGCGTTCTGTTCTAAAATTTGTTACTTTAGTACAAAGGAATATGCGCAACGCAATTTTAATGTAAGGAAAGGCCACTTTCAGGTCATTTTTCTTAATAATTAAGTTTAGTTTGCGTTTTGTTTCAGTTTTTTGTTCCTGAGACAGAAAAAATCTTTTGTAATTCATTCAACCTATATATTCTAGATCAGTGATTTTAAACCATTTTTATGGCGTGTTGCATTTTTCATATTTCAAATCTACACAATATGTTTTTTCATTTTCATTATTGTAATCGGATAGGACTAGGATGTAAATTGACTACGCCGCAGTTTGTACAAATCGCAAAATGCCTAAGTTTGGAAATGAAGCGCATTCAGTTATAACGTTGGGGGCACAGCAAAGGTTAGTAGGTAATCATGTAATAGAAACAGCGCGAGTGAAGCGAGCGCGAATTTTTTTTGTTAATTTGGAGACTCAAAGGTAGACAAAGAAAAAAGAAGTTGGGTATTGAAAAGGCGCGAGGGCAGCGAGCGCGAATTTTTTTTCGTTTGAAGAGACAAAATTTTACAATACGTAATTATATTATTTTTTGCGCCCCCTAAAAGTACCACCCGGGGCATTTGCCTCCCTGACTCCCACACGCTGCGCCACTGATCTCATGTCTACATATCAATGTGTGCCCTAGCAGTGGCGGCGCTAGACCAAATATGCACCTCGGCGACATCAAGTTTGCGACGCCCTAGGCTCGCCAGCTTTTGTGCCGGGTGGGTTTCTACTGTGTTGGTCAAGTAACAATTCATCATTTTATTTGTATTGTTTATGAAGCCAAGAAATATGTAGGAAAATAAAAATGCGCGAGCGAAGCGAGCGCGAAATATTCTATTCAGCTTGACGTGTAAACATCGAAAAGAAAAGGGCACGAGCGGAGCAAGTGCGATTTGTTGAAAGCTGAAGTTTAGTTTTAGTTAATTTGTGAAGGCATGAAGCGAGCAGGAACTGGCTACATCCAATATGAATGCGCGAGCGAAGCGAGCGCGAAAATTTTCATCAGTTCGAGGATGAAACATGATTGGCGAAACGAAAATAAATAACGTAACAAATTTTCCTGCGAGGCCCCCTCAGGTGCGAGGCCGGCGGCGGTCACCGACGTCGCCGACGCCTAGCGCCTTCACTGCAAATGAAGTCGAAGCGATTGGGGCTTCAGACATAAAAAAACCGAGGCGGAAAAAAATTGACGGTTCTAAACGGTTCAGGAAAGGATAAGGGGCGGCTTGAATACTTTAATTGAATTTCAAATTTCTTCAGTCACGAAATCAACATGTGCAAAAGGTAGCTCAGGGATGTTTTAGTTTTACGTTTTAAAATATTTTTTCAAACGTCCAAACCAAGCCACCAGATGCGCCCTGCCGGCCGCCCCTCGCGGCCTGCCGCCCCGGGCTATAGCCCTTCTAGCCTAAGGGTAAATACACCCCTGCGAGGATGCCTTTAGCAGGATAGCGGTGCAAACGTCAGTCTTGTTGGACGGCCGCGCCGCAAAGTAATAACAGTCGCTGCTAATGGATTGTGGTATTTAGGTAGCTGCCTTCCTACATGTTTAGGCATTAGCCTTATTTTATCTATGACTTCGTTCACCACTCACACAGTTCTGGGCGCCTGGTACTTTATCTTGGAAGATTTTTTAACTTCTATATTTTTGTGAAAGCTTGAAATGGGCCGTTGTAGGTACACACCTACTTATGTGCTGTTTTCCGAATGGTTCCATTAGTGTTACTTGTTACAGATTTCTGTTCACCTGGTACTTTTCTATTTGGGATTTTTGATATATTAGTGTTTCTATTTACGTTGTAAATATTGCATCAGTTACTGATAATGGCATGTGTGACTGAAAAAAGATTTCATAGGTAATTAATCCGGTTTTGAATCAAACATGTTTTATACTACTTTGAAAGAGGTATTTAAACGAATTAGAAGACCTTTAATTTATTCAACCCAGGGACTTCTCCCTGGTTAAAGTATTGTATAGAAAATAATAATTAACAAAATTGATAGCCTAATTTGTCGAAGTAACGACCTACCTTTTCTGCAGACTTAAAATTTTCATTTCATTTATTTAAAAAAGGCTAGTGAATAATTAATTAAAAGACATCCAAAAGGGAAAAAAAACACCGGGTTGCACTCCGGGAGTGCTGGCAGAAGTGAAAACATAAATATTAACTTTATGCGTTTTTTATATTTTTTTGAGATTGAATGAAGAAAGAGCACAACTACTTTTTACTGTCATAACTTGCCCTCGATATTGAGAGTTTCTAAAAAAATCTTCCCTCTAGTCCCTATGACTGTACTGGAAGGTAAACTAAAGATACCCCAACACAGTTAATCAAAATTTAAGCACGACTACATCTATGATTTTGAAGAATAAAAATTATACTCGTTACTTTCATACTTGACTAACTACTTGACTTTCAAAAAATATAGATGGCGCAACACATTTTTTCTCACATGTCTTTCCTCGATTTTGAGGGTTCTGGTTGAGCTAAAATTATTCAAATATATATTTTGAGTTTATTGCTGTGGCCTGGATGCTAACCTAAAGATACTCCGGCACCATTTCATTTTATAAAAATAAAAACCCAAACTCCATCTATGATTTTAAATGATAATTACTAAGCCTGACACTATTGTCAAATTTCACATGTTTGAAACGTCATAAAATATCTTACCGACCTGTACTTACGGAATTTGTATGGAATTTCGGGTTTCACGATTTCGGGTTTCACATTTCGGTCACGTGATACCTGTCGCGAGTTTATATATTTTTCCCCATACAAAAAGTGCTCAACGCCGCTAAAGAAGTTTTCACTTCAAAAATCCTTAAAATACGTTTAGATCTAGGTAACCGGGGTGAACTAAATTTTAAAATTCACATTGAATTAGGTTTTCCAATGAAACGGTCGCGAGTACTTGACTCACGACACAATACAACAGTGACAAAGAGCCCCTAACGACCCCGAATTTATCGTGAACTTTCCACTAATACCGTCATTAAACAACCCTTTGTTTTCTTCTTTGATAAAAACGCCTCGAAGCACCTCGGAGTTCGTAATTTTTATCTTTCCCTGCTTGAATAGTCACCTTAGGAACAAAAGCAAATACTTTTGCTACAGTGACAACAGCTGTCTCCATTGTCTGCAATAGGCCTATGTTTATTAATTTAAAGTTCAGAATTCAAAGAGTTTTGAGTTTGTTTCGTCAACCTTTTGATAAAAGTGGTTATATAATACAATAATAATTACCTATTACCTATAAAAAAATATTTGGACACATAAATAAAATAAATCGGTGGCCATATTTTTTTAAAGTTATTTAAATGCTTTTTTATAGTTTTTGATTGAATTCTTCAGAATCTATAAAATGTGATAAATTAATAAATAAATGGGAAAAAAATATGTTTAACTAACATTCATTTCTTTAAATGGCTTTTCGCATCTTTCGATATTTAGTTATTACGTGTTCCTTTGTAAAATCTACAGTTATGATGTAATTAATATGACTCTCCGCAGGTGGCTTGTCGTAAGAAAAAATATCAGGGTTGGCATATTGTGAATTCATGAAATCCATCCAAAATTTAATAAAGTTGAAACGTATAGTAACGCAAGAAACTTAAAATTCAAAGTATAATATGAAATTATTTTTTTGTAGAATTGTAAAAATCAAAATTTTTACAATTCCTGTTTCTTTAATATTAATCAACATGCTTTCAATTTCGCTACAGTGTAGTTTAATTACGAGCCACGCCAGTTTGTGTGAAGTTTCATACGAGAAAATTACATTATGCTCTGAGTAAAATCCGTCGGCTTTCGTACCCAGCAGGGTGCATACAATTGAATTATTTAAGGTATTATGACGTTAAATTGCCCGGTGGAGGCGAGTATACCGTAATCAGGTAAGAAAGCGGCGGGCGGCCCGTCTGAGACAACCCTAAGATAACCCTTATAATACGCTCGGCAATTATTAAAGTGTTGTTCGTGTTAACTTGTACGCAAACGAGTGTCGTGTAAACATGTAAACTCAAAAGAAACACGCATTAAGTTGATGTATGTGAACACCGCTTACAAAGGCGTGCATTTGTTAAGCATTTTGGCTACGTAATTTTATCCTTATTAGCAGCATAAATAAAGTCAAATATTTACACCGCCACAAATTCTCATAAGACGTATTTTGTGTAGGACATGTAAATTGAAATGTGCCGATGTAGTAAACATTTTGTTTTTATTTCCTGTCTCGAATTCTTTCACCCTGGAGTATAACATACTTACGGTGAGCTCTTTATCCCCTCTTTATACGAAAATAAGTATAAAGTATATAAATGACTGCCCAATAAAGTTTATCGGATGTGTTTCTCATGAGAATATGTCAGGCCATTATTCCAAGGGTTCTCCCGACGGTCAAAACTTTATGCTTAACTCTTCAAACTCATTGATAGGCACTTTGCCTCTAATTTTACCGTAAACAACTGTCAGACACAAATGTTTTAGCCTTTTGACTATAATATTGTTATGTAGCGATTGCCATCGGCGTTGGGTGATGGGCATATTAAATTTTGTTTTCTCTTCGCAATTCGTGGAAATAAAAAGCTATTTTATGTTGCCCATTCGATACGGAAAAAGATACCAAGTAAATATTAACTATATTTTTTATAAGATAAAAACAATTTGAGTGTTAGAGGAAGTTGTATATTCTCTCAATACTCTTTAATACTATGAGGATGACTTTTGAGAAAAATGTGGCGACATTGCTTTCTCTATTTATTATATTTTGTTGGTCCTCGAATGAAAAATATTTACTTACATGGCAATATATTGGTAATAATGAACCTTTAAATCATTTAAAGTGGGGAGAACGATTGGTTAAATTATATTCCTGACCTGAAATTGAAAAATTTGCTTAAATCTTATTTGAGTGTTCATCCACCGTCCGGTTCTAGGAAACTTTCATAACAGAGAAATGATAAAATTCACGTTGTAGGTAACCTTTTATTTTTATTTCATATCCCATTCGCTTACTTATGCATTTTTGTTTTTGTTTGAAATTGTTCAAATATGACTACGGGAATTTTAGAGTCTTATAATAATCATTGCAACCAGCTTTGATTTTTTTCAATTTGATTTTTCTACATTATTACGACACTCTACGTTCTAGATCAGAATATAATCACCATACAACATAAAGGACGCGCGGATCATATAAGAGATGTGTGAGCAGGTAAGTTGTCCAGCCCCAAGCCTAGTGCAAAAGTCCAATAACTATTGTAATTTACCCAGAAAGTTGTAATAAGAAAATACGTTTCATATGTAATTAATGGATCATTTTCTCCGTAACATCAAGCTTCTTAATGATATAACCAGCATAACACAAAATCTAATTACAATAAAGCAGCATTCAGACAAACCTGTGGCGCCTTACTTAGGTACATTCAGGTTGATTGTATACAAAGTCGGTTTAATTTAGTGAAGCACCGAGCTAACCTAGTTACCCCAGCATAAGTGCAGTTAATTTTCGAGATTAGCATTTGTGTGAGACAATTAGTCGTGAGTAAACTTTAAATAGAGCTTTTGAATAGACTTATTGCCTTGCTTGGGCGCTTAGCTGGAGACCGACTAAAAACCGGGGGCAAAAACTTAAGCTGGTAAGTACACTTCTATTGAACGGAGTGAAGCGGTGCAATTACGTTAGTCCTCTGCCGGTAGTCGCGCCCCGGCGGGCACAAAGACTCGCCCTTGCTTTCATTTTCAATCATCATTTTGTTGAGATTTCTTGCTTATTGCATTCATTGTACGGAAGTCTTAATATCGCGCCAATTTTAAATGAAGTGCGCCACAATGGTGCACTCAATTTGCGATAGCAGAATTGTCTAGCATTTCACGCATTTTTTATTATTTTGCTTTTGTTAAATTGTGAATGAATGTGTGTAACTCTTAATCTACGCAATCGGCATGCTGATGCTTGTTTTCGCCCGCTAAAAGTACTCAAATAATCACACAAATATTCCATGTAGGCAGATACAAAGTACCTACTGTGGACACTGAAATGTAGCGCATTAATACAAAGAAAAAGTACCATATATACCTCGCAAATTACAGCTTATCACCCGCTAATTATTATTTATTATTACAGTTCTACCTCTGTTTTCCGTTATTCCGAGAAGTATTTCCATTAAATAATATAGTCTCATTCATAATATTACGTATCTTTTACTTAGATAATTAGTTTCACTATAACTAGTATATTACCATTTCGTCGTAAAACATCTTGTTTACACTTAACATCAACGTAGGTAATTGGTTTAAAATATATTCCCTATTCCAGTGGGACAATTTGAATGGCTATCGTAAGCGCGAAGGAAGAAATTGCAGCAGTAACTACAATCTATGTCTTAAAGTATTCTATCCGCGTACATGGTCCCCGCAAATACTGCAATGGAAGCCGGGAGAGGAGACGAGTTTTGTCGCAGGGAAATCTGACTAGACATTAGGTTCTTGCGTTTACGACTGTACATTCACATTGTATATGTGTGTGTGTAATCCTCACATTCTCATAATATGTGTAATTTAATTTAATCTTTAAAATGTGTTTGTTGCATTTACTGACTTAGTTTTTGTTAGAGCTTTACGACGTTTTCCTTATGCAGGTGTTATATTACTTGATATAATTATACCTTCTACATATTGTTTTCAATGATGGCACGGCTACATTATGTAAGTATGTATTATGGGAAATACCTTGCCGATTTTTTTGTATGTTTTCTATTGTAGTGTTTTAAAATGTAAAAAGATATTTTTAATGTCCAACGAATTTTGTAAGGCTCATTAACATTTTGCTTTCCCATGCAATTTAAATTGGCACCAAAATATTCAATCCACGGCCTGTTTGGTGTAGATTTAAATTGCTAACCAACTTTTGCCCGAAACTGTACATAGAGTAATCTCGTTTTACTGTTCGTTAAAGGTACAAGCTCACGAACTACTTCCCATAGCAGACTGAACAAATAATGTACCTACGTGTTGCAAAGTACCTTTGTCTTTGAATTTCTCGTATAGATACAGGCACTAACTAGCTAGGCTTTGAAATATTACCGTGAACAGATTCGCCGAGTCGGGCCCGCCACTACCCGCACCTATCCGTCTCCCACTAACCCGACGTATGCAAGTGTCGGCGTGACGTTAACGGCACTAGGGAGACAGATCGTCGCTCATTTACAAAATATTAGCTCCCCCTTAATTGGCTAACTTTCCACGAATTATCTTACGTAACTAGCAATTAGCTGGCTCTAGTTAGTTTATCTCTTAGTAATAAGGATTTATGTACGTTCATACAACTTTCGTAGGTAGTATATTATTAAATTATTTATAACATTAGTCTAAACGTACAGTTGTAAAGCTACTACTATAAGTATTATTTAATTAAATGTCTCCGCACTTACATAAAGTTCAGTGCAAACAAATGACCTACATATTTATTTGGGTTACTAAGAGCGGCAAGTTTGCGAAGTGTACCAAGATTCTAATTACATTGGCAATCCTTAATGTAAGTATTAAACGTAAGTAGATTTAATTTAATACAAAAGTCTTAAAAGTACAAGCAGATAAATAAGGTCTCTTGTTGACCAGCGTTAATGAAACGCAAACAATCCCTGAGTAAATTCTACGATGCAAACTCGCTACAAGTTGTTGTATTCCTGTACTGTGCACACCACTCTTTGATGTGCTTCTTTTGTGCAGTTTCAATGCGGAATTAGAAGTGAATTAATTAATTACTTGGCTTTGCGTTTTAGACGTGTTTTCTTTAGGTACTCTTTTTGGATAAAGAGACTTATTCGTTTAAATGGTTCATTGCGTAGAGGTGCATGATAATTTTCATGGCAATTACGCCTTCTAATATTTATTACGGTACTACGATACGTACCGATATTATTTTAATTGATTTAAAAAAATATTCATGTAAAAGATTATAATTAAATCACGAACCATATCAATTTATTGTAACGAGTTTTTCCGCGCAGAAAATTCACTCACGCACGAAGTTAGTATCCATCAGTCAACGAGCATTTAAACCGTGCAGTCGGAATGACGTAAGCGGTTACATTGTTAGTGGTTGTCGGCATAACACAACACAAATTCGTTTCTGCAATCACGGACGTGGACGTTCGAAATCTGATTTACCGCTGATTTGTGGTCAGGTGCGGCTGCGTACATGTACCTACAGCGCACACTGACTACTCACACATACGTACGTACTGCTGTTCCTACACTACGTACTACAAACCAAGTTATACCCCAAATATAACTCATATCACCTGTCGTTCCGCTTGAATTATCGTCGCGGAACGATTTTATCACCCACGGTGATGTATCCTTTATTGTTGAATACATTAACAAAGTTTGTCCTTTAAAATCCTGAAAATTGACAGGCTTCATTTAACGACTTTCAAAATCCCTGTTAGAATTCCGATGACAAAAATAACGGCTATGAGATACCTATTCGATTTCAAAGCTACGTACAGTGGTTTTGATTTGTTTTTAGAAAAGTTCATTTTATGTTCGACGTTTATTTTATTCGATGCCTTTCTCGTCAAAATATTTCTCAAAGCATACTTTTGAAATAGCAATTTTGTCAAAAACTGAATTTTGTTATATGGGGATTGTAAAAAAAGACAAAACGATGCAGACAGGCAGACCAACAGATGAAGGCTTCAAACTTAACACCCCATTCTGTGTCGGGGGTTAAAACAGAATCGTCTATAAAATGCTACAAATTGAGGTTTAATGCGGTAAACAAGAAAAAGGGGAAGGCATCAGATGCCAAGCAGGATCTAGTTACTTGCACCCGTCCGGATTGTGTTATAGACAGAAATGAGAACTTGGAAGTTGGGTAGAATCTCAGCAAACTGTCAAACCTGTTTCATTTACGTCGAGCAACTACTTATTTACGTCTAAATTTGCCGACGGAGAGACAGATAGCGGTGCCATACACATTATGGACTTTTAAGGACTTTTCAGTCACATTAACTTTACTCGTAAATCATAGAGTACTTTGTATTGCGGAAGTTTTAGCCAAATGTGACTTTAACATGCCTACCTAAATGTTTTCAAACTGCGATGAATAATGCAGGCACATTTTGTAAAACGAAAAAATCACTTTGACAATAAATTATAAAAGAATCTTTGTCCAGCGGTGAACTGAGGTGAAAATAATGATCGAACTTGGAAAACATTTACGCGAAAGATATTAAGGAACGATTATTGGTTATTGCGCAAAACTTTCTTTGTTCGACTCATGATAATAGGCGAGGGAATTATTATTATGAACAGACTTTTATTATATTGCGATGAATGAGTATTCCTTACAGATGTTCTTTTTATTGGTGTTAAAATTGTCTTAGAGTATAAGAAGTGGGACATGTGTAGTGCTTTGGGAACTACCACGGGAATATCCTAGTAGAGAATTCGAGTTACCCGTCAAACTAGAGCCGGTACACAACAAAGCCATTACCAGTAGACGCGGGGCCCAATCTTATTTTCTAAGTTTAGGAATCGGAAAGTTGTTCACAAGCGTCGAGGTATGAGGATGGAACAATCCAACACGTGTGCGACTTATTGCTAATGCTGTTTTTAGTTTCTTAATAAAATAATTTGTTCGCATTGAATTAATTTTACGTGTTGTTCGTGCGGAGCCTGCAGTGTAAAACCACATGTTTATAGTCGCTTTTGTTTTACGCTTTTTGGACGCTATCCAACTTTATAAATATTTATTTTAATTTCATAGTAAGCTCTTTATACTTACATTTTTTTGTTGATATTCATATTCCAGCTTTTCCATTAAAACCTTTGAAAACTGAGTGATAAGCTACTGTAGTTCAACAGGCTAAACAAGGTGCATATACGTGTAATTTTAATATTTCGGTCAATAAAACCGACCGCCACAAACAAAATGCGCTTATTTGTTAACATTTCCGAAACCATCAACGAGGACTTGAAAAGCAAATTACACCTGACGTTCGTCCCTACAGGTAAAAGCGTTTAAGGGACATATAAGGTCACGTCCAACATTTTGATTGCTATCACAAATGTATTGGCAATGCGAGACCGAATCTGATTTACCTCTGATTTGCGGCCGAGGGAATCACGCGCAAACATCCGCGTGGTATTAAGCGTACGGCTTTGTGTTTACATACAATGAATTTTATTTGGTTCGCCGATGCACGCTTTAAAATGACACTTTTTAATTAACTTAATGAAAATGAAACTATTATAGACAAGTGGACACTCACAAATATCACAAACCGATCATTTAGAGCGGTTTCAATGAATGTTGAAAAAGTAAATCGTTTTTTTTTATAAAAAATAATACTTATAAATAATAAATGTAACAACTAAAACAAATACTGACATGTGTAATGGTAAAATTGACTACACCTACATTCTGGCAAGTAAAAATACTTCGACTTGGAAAAGCTTCACAATCTCCGCAAAGCAATACATTTAATAAAGGCAGAACTCATAATCCAACAAAATAAAGTGTCAGACGTATAAATCAATGAATTGAACAGAGATTCAGCCGAGGCGATTGAATATATTATCTGTTGCCATGAATGCGCTAATGTTGGGGAATTTAATCGGGGAGCGGGCGTGGGAGCGGAAGAGAAGCGTTCCTTGGATTTACGAGCGAAAAAGCTTCCGCTCCTTTCGACGTTCAAGCGAAACTACAGCCATTTTTGTATATAACAATTTAAATAACTAGTCTAAATTAAATTATGGTGATGAGAAAATGAGGTATCTACAGTTGTGGCGATGTTGGGCTATTTTTCTTTTTAAAGGTTAAAAATTGCGCAAGAGTTTTGAGCGTTATTAATCCTGAGGCGTTTGAGTGTTAAAATGTTTTATTAGTGAGAGTATTTTTGGAATTGGTTTGAGAGATATTGAAATCACTACGTGTCTATAGATTTGCATTCATTACAGAGCAGCCCATACATTTGTTTTAAGCACAGACCACAGACTATCCCACTATATCCCGCACACACATCAAAATGAAGAAATCTATGCTTAATTTTACTGACGATAAAAATATTAAAATTAGTTAAAATTGTTTTTTTACAATACTCATGCATAACTATTGCATGTTTAAATATCTATTGCTGTTATCCATTCTAAACTATTTCACAGGTAAAGTGATACCAAACATATTAAGTTATACAAACGTGTTTCCACTGAGAATGCTTTACATTCCCCACAATTCACACAGAAAATAGGAAAACGACCAAGTAAACATGCACACGGCGACCTCCACCGGACTCAGTTTACACAACAATCACCGAAAGTGAAAAGCTCCTTATATTTTATAAAATTATTTGTATTGTTCACCAGACAGTTGATTTCAATTCCAGACATTTATCTAGTAACAACTTATTTAACAAGCAGGCTACAAAATTTCGTCGAGCATAATTTATAAATAGCCCTGGAAAGCGCGATCGCCTAATTTGCTTTTCAGATATTTAGACGTCTCCTCGCTTAAGGGATTACGCCTCATAATGCCCAAGGACCATTGTTGTAGCTTGATAAAATTTAATTTGTCACAAGGAACGAGTCCTCCATCCAGCCGCGAGGCCGGCCAAACGAACCGAGGAAAGTAATGATCACATGAAATCCCAGATCAAGAATTAAGAGCACTTTTGTTTTAGTAAACCGACCGGAATAATAGCTGAAGTTTGGCGTCGCCATGCCGACAAATGATTTGATGGGCTTCATCAGCACTCGACAACGCTCGGGTAATGTTTCGTTCCGCGACCTATAAATGAAAAAGTTGCTCGAAACAAACTGTACGTCGAATGATGTACGATAGAAATGGATTTTAACAGTGTTTTTGCGAGGCGAGTCAGAAACAGCGTTGCAATCTTCGTATACCCTTTATGTGTTACATTTTGTCGGGTGAAGCCCTGAATAGGCGGCCAGTCTCTTTGATGGTATTGAAAGAGAAAATGCTTATCGCACCATCGCCCGTAAATAGCCGAGTGGGTGTCGAATTTCTCTACACATGCTACGAAAACACACTTATCCTTTTTACTTAAACTGTTTTCACATCCCTTCTCAATACGCTGAAACTATTCGTCTGAGTCTTGCCCTTTTGAATGTATAGGCAGGTATGTTTATTGGGTATGAGACCTATATGTTTTATTTGACGTAATTTATGCAGGTCATTTTTATCCTTTTATTTATTTTCGTTTTCTTGAGTACCCTTTTGTATCTTTTGACAATAAGAATACACATCAATTAAATGAGGGTCTCTTGTATTTGTTGGTGAATTGAGTAATTGTTTTAATGATTACAATTATGAACATAGACATTTGGTAAATGGGCTTTCATTTGTATTTGGTAAAGTTTATTTAATGTTTGGAAATTCTAAAAAGCAATGTTAATACATAAAGTTATATTTACGGTGGAATAAAACAGAATAAAGCCCCATTTACATTCGATAAATCAAAGCTGGTACACGCTCTAGCCATTAAAATATGTTATCAATTATAATTGAATAATGCGCAAAGGACGAAGAGTATCTGGAAAATAATTTTCACGTTATCATTACCACTTTACACTCATCTTTGGATTGAAAAAGCTAATGGTTTGGAACAAGTCGAGGTGGTTAGAATAAATCGACGACATTCCATTTCCTGCAGTAAGTAATGCGACCTCATGATTCCGTTTTAAAAATTGAATTTCACGTTATCAAGTTATCAAACTCTTAGTTGAGGGAACATTGTTAGCACTTCAGGCCGAAGGGGAAAGTAACTTGGACAATGAAATTGTAACAAACGGCATTAAGCTGCTAAATAATATACTCAGATAAATCATTAGTGATCAATATTCTTATCTCATAAGAAAGTCTAATAAGGTATTCCGTTTGATAACAATTAACATTTAACAAGCAAAGTTTGATGGCAAGTTTAAATCTCGTGTTTCGACGTTATTTGGCAAATTAATTCACAAACTTTATCTTGAGGCACGCGAGTGAAAGATGTTTTTGCAGACAGAGTTTGTTACTTAATAATTCCTTGATTGTAGTCTGAGCTCTCCAGATTTTAAGCCCATAAGTGATTTCCCTGTTTACATTTGCTCCGTATACAAAGTTAAGAAAGACTGTTATTTTTTGTCGCAATCCTATTTATTTAGGAATTGTTTGGAATTTACAAAATTATTTGAAGTAAAAATAAAATACTTTTGCGAGTATTTCAGAGTCAGGTTGTTTATATTTTTTTTAAATTAAAAAACGTCCAATAAGGTTAGTAGAATTCATCGATCCAGCTAATGGATTTTGCTTTTGGAAAGTCCTTTGTGCCTTTGGATTAGTCTGGTCCTATGTTGCCGTTGCCGGCAAAAAGCCCATTTAGTTGAATGGAATCGTGTATCATATGCCAGGTTAGTGGCAGAACACGATATTTCCTTAGCCCAGGTACGCCCTCAAAACTGTCAGTTTATTGTTTCTGAGAAATAAGCAATTAAAAAAACCACGATTAAGTTACAGTAAATAAATATTTTCTAAAAATGTAAAAATAATTTTTAGTGGTTCGGTGGACTGAATTAAAAAAGAACATTCACTAGATGCATTTTCATCAAAGAAAGATCTTTTTGAATTTCATGTTCAGTTGCGAGCCTTCATAAACGTATAACACACTGCTACATTCAATCTGAAAATGGCGTCCTCAATTTTATTGCACTTGGTGGTAAATAATGTACCTTGCTTTAAATGGGGAATAATTTGAAATTACTGTTCAACATAAGTACAAAATAAGTAAAATATTTTTTGACATCATCTTCCTTGCCTTTTCCCAATTACTTATAAAATCAAACAGAATCACAATTTGATTAATATGGTTTTTTCTACCAGATAAAAATATATTTCTCCTGCTGCTTTATCCTTATTTAATTTTATTACCTCTTATGTAGAACATACCACTTATATACCAAGAGTCTTCACGTCATTATCAGCATACAGCTTCAATTCAGCGAGATGATCCCGTGTTATTAGTCTCATACCATCACACAGCCACTATTTAACGCCATCCATAGTCATCTACGGCGCATTTATACGTGACTAGGAAGCGCACTGCAAAAGGGTAATTATGTTTAGGTACTAAATGAAAACAAACACTATCGGCTCCAACTAGCTTCCATTGTAAGCCTATCTCTAATATTGAATGTGGCAGAAACAAATAGTGCAGCTTCATTAAATGTCATTGTGATATTCCCGATAATGTGAGAGGAAAATTCGCGAACTGTTTATTAATATGTGGCCATAAGTTATAATTAATCGGTTTTAAATTCAACGTGATATTATTTATGAAATTGATGTACTACACGTAATTAATGGTTGTTTGTGCGGATTTTCTTCAATAGCGAATTTAAAGTGAATGTTTAGTTACCTGTTAATGAAACATAGCAAAGGTTTTGACGACAACATTTCAATCAATTTGCTATATGAATTCGCTAACGCTTTCTACTTGAAATAATATTAAAATTGATAACCATAACATAACATCGTAAACAGACATTTATATGGTAAAATTTCTCCACAAGAAATCCGTGAGGAATGCAAACTTTTTGCCCATCGTCATGGGTCATGTGTTTTTAATGTTGTTGAACAAAAAGTATGCCGCAGAAGGAATGGGAAAGCTTGAAGATATGTAAAAGATTTATCGTTCTATATGCAGTTACAAGTCCGTATAAAACAAAAAATGTATTCCCAAAAATGTAAAACTGACTGAGTTTTACTGAATAGAGTGAAAATCCATTACAATGGCAAAAAAGGAATGCAAGTTTTTTTTAGGTTTAGGCAAAAATATGTAAATATGACAGCAAACGACGGACGTGTATTGATAAAAAAATTCAAAAAGCTATGCTGTTTCTATCGACAAACAAACTTGAACGATGGACAGTTTTATTGTATTTCAATAAAAAATTATATAGTTTGTATTATTCGACTAAAAAAACAAAGGAAATGGAAAATGCTTACACAGAACTTGCGGGCAGTAAGTACCGTGTGTAGGCAATATTACACGAACCATTCAGAGCCACTTTTGACCCACTCATAATAAATATCAATATTGCTTTCTCAATCTTTTAGTGCTATCAGCCTTTACAAATCGTTTCACTAAATTCTAATTTAGCGTGATTAGTTGGCTAGCTCTTGAAGATTTTATTCAAATTGTACTGAATAAGCAAATGGCCTTCAAATTAATATACTTTTTATAGAAAACTTTGAGAGACTTTTTTATTTAATAACGGATTTGTGACCACAAAAACAAGTAGGTAAAACAAACAGTTAGGTATTTCGTGGTCGTAAGTGTAGTTAAAATGTATTCATGTCAAATAATGTTTATTATCTATGTTTAATTAAGCAGTAGGTAATTAAGATGATTATAACATTAGAGTTAATCGATCTAGTCAGAATTTATATTAGTTAATTATGTTATGAATTCAGTGCCAGTTATGTGCTAGTAACATTCTACTTCTTAAACAAAAAAATAATCGAACCTATAAATAAAGAAGAATAAAAAAATATACCCTTTCTGGTAGTTAAGAAGGCTTTAAATATATCTGTAACGTCTTCATACTTATTTAAATTTAAAAAGATTTTGTTGACTTTTATTTATACAGCTGCAGAAGTCTTTTGTTTAGCGTGACGAACACGATTATATTATTTACAAATTATGGAGAATCTCAAAGACAGTATACTTGTAATATCCCATAGCAGTTGTGCAGCTGTGCATTCTTATAGTTCATAAAAAAACTTTTCTTAAAGTATTCCACAATGTAACGTAGTCTATTACATTATTATTCGTTTCTTAGTATTTAATCTATGTACTAGTATTAAAACTGGTTTCGTCTATCAGTAAGTGGTGTGGCTTATTTTTTTAAGGCAAATATTTGTCAGTTGAACAGAATAACGGTGTAAGGCAAATGGAGCATCCTGTACGATGTCTTCAAGCAATTATAGTGAAGCTAAAACTGAAGAACTGAAGGAAGTGACACTTACGTGGAAACCATTTTTCAGACAGGTACATACTATAAATATCAACATCGTTAACCTTTTCATTGCTTCACTTGACGGCTTACGGCCGTTCCCAATAACCTATCTAACTCTGGATTTACTACCAGAGATAGAAATTTGACATTACTTGTATGGGACTAATGTCAAAATTCTATCACTAGTAAGCAAATCCAGAGATAGAATATTGATTTCTGCAGTTAGACTATTCACATCAATTTGTGGTAGATAATATTATGGTAGGTATATGGTATATGGTAGGTATTTAATTTAAAGAAATTTATTTTCGTCTGAAGAAAAGGAATCAATTTGGGGGCACGGCAGTGCCCCCGCCAAGTCGAGCGCAAAGCAAACACTGCCGTACCATCCTTTACTGGAACCTTTTCGCCGCATTTTCAGGCCTCTATTCGAGAACCTCTAGATAAGACTAGAACGCTGAAATTTTCATCATCCAGAAAGCTATAATCACGTACTTAAAAACCAGAATTTCAAGTGTGTAGATAATTTAGTTTCAAAGGTAAGCGAAAGCAAAGTTTCATATTTTCGACACTCACTCACTCATGATCATCAAAATAGAACTAGTACTTCCCATAATCTCAGAGAGCTGAAATTTGGTACAGAGTTAGAGTTTAATGACCACATAAAGGGAAAACTACAAAAACTAGGATAATCGGAGATCTGGAGTACCTGGTGACCCTGATTAGAAAACACAGGAGCCCAACCAAACTATTAGAGATATCAACATACCGCCTTAGGTTGATGTCAATAAGCTCACGTTTCTACAAAAAGAAGTGAAATCCCACCAAAAACATACTGTAAAAAACTAGCCAAGTCTCTATGGAGCTGCTTTTCTCTAAAAAGTAATGAAATCTAGACAAAGTCGTGCTGAGTCTTAGGTTCCTTA
>NWSH02000601.1:7267427-7277619 GCA_002382865.2 Heliothis virescens | reverse complement strand
AAGGAGATAACTATTTGGCAAGAGGGTCACGAACTCGACCTCCGAACAACAAATGAACGACTGGTATTTCATGTTACATTACTAATATTAAACATTTTCAACACTTAAACTTAATTTTAGATGTATTTCATTTTTACGATACGATAATCTTTATGTCATTGCGGAAGAAAGTAGCGCATCTGTGAGTGGAGAGACTAGCTATCAGAAAGTAGATACGCCATTCACTCGGTACCAGTGCATCTGCCCCATTATAAATGGCCGCATATTGAAACTCCTAGAGATACCTTATTGATGGATTATTTCTGGTAGGTATATACTATTTTTTACTATTATCTTAAAACACCTTGCGGGATATAATAATAAAACTAGCTGCTGTTAGATACGTACTTTCATTACAACATTCTTTTCGATATAATTTCTATAATTTGTATATAATAGTTTAAATGATTCAGTACCAACAAGTGTAGTTAATTGCTATTAATTTGAATCATATTTATTAACAGTATTGCCACTTCCACTAACTACACTAAGTGATAAATACTGAATATGCCCCCATACGCCTCGTGTCCCCCTTTAAACCCAAAAAAAACTAAAACAAAAGACGACATCTCGAAACCAACCTTTTAGAATCGCTTAATTCAGATCTTAGCACGTTTACATAAACCGAACAAGTTTACGCTAAAACTCACGGAATTCGTATCTTGTCGGGAATCAACACCACGGGGCGACGTAAGACTAGTAGATTCGTAGTGTTGGTTTACAACCCGGGTACGTGTTGACAACTTGACGGTTAAAAAATGTAATGTTCTCAGAATGGCCTTTTTTCAGGGTTAAGAGCCGATGAGATTGGTTTGGGATGTTATATTTTTCAATAATGATTCATTTTTGTCACAGACGTTAAGTAATAGATCTACATCAATGTTATCACAAGCTAGACAATAGTCTTGCGGTTACACTGATAAAGATGTTTCAACATCTTCCCTCCATCGCTCCCGTACGACGTCCAAGTTCGCTGAAATCTGTGCAAACACATATAAGCAACCCTGCAGCGCTATATACGAAACTCATCTACGTAAACGCCCCAACCCACGTTCTTATGTACTTAAATAATGAATCCATTCTCACCTTTCTTCCTTGATTTACGGCCGCCAACAAAACCGCTATAAGACTAATATGACACCACCCGCAGCACTATTTGGACCTGTATACCCAATTTTTTTCACACGCGACTATTTAGAATTTTTTATCACGAAATTTTTGCGTTGAAAGAACCTATTGCCATTCTGTACAGCGTCTAAAACGTGTAATGTAAAAGAAAAGTAATGAGGCCTATTGTGAATTTTCATTATTGGTGGCTGCTTTGTTCTTGTGGGATGATACGAGTCGAGATACAATAGTCAATTTATACGGAATTTTATTGGTTGATGGCCACCCCCGTTAAAAGGAGTTTGGAAACATTGAATTACTTTTATGTGACGCGAAGGGAGGGCACGAGAGGCGTGTATAAAGTGGCCCTTATTATCGTACCTGGCATTTGCTATGTTCACAATGGCCGATTTCTTTTAGTAATTAAGGGAACGATAATTGCAGGTAAAAAAAACTAACAAAAGAACGACATTCCGTCGAAAACCCAAATTAGTGAATTCGCTTAATCAGAATCTATAACCACTATACATAACCGAACAGTTTACGCAAAACGACACGGAGATTCGTATCTGTCGATTCTAACGAGCCAACGCACCAGTGGGGTATTTGCCGATTTAGCTGGCCAATACTATTCTGAAGTTATAAAGGTCGAACTATTTAAACAATTGTTTTATAACATTTTTTTATCGTGTGGTGTCAGAGATAGCCATAAAAGCTATTTTATTTAAAAATAAATAAAAAAAAACATTCACACTACTTATGAAATATGTAAAGGGTGTCTAAGTAATAGTGATTTCGTAACTTGAACACGTGATTTGTACTCATATTACAAACAACTTTCCAAAGAAACTTTTTTTTAATTCTTAATGGTTTAGTCCAAACTCACAAACACAAAGTTCAAAGTTTGGACAGCTCTTATTGTTATTATGAATAAAACTATTAAAATAAAAAATAAATTGGGAAAGTTCGTTGTTAATTCATAAATGAAGTACAATCACGTGTTTCAATATCGGTAAACTAATTACTAGTCGATTCACATTTCAGAACAGGTTTTTGTGGTAGACCACGGCTAGCGACTGCAAAGTCCAGCATGAAAACGTTCCGTTGTAACTAATCTTTGTAATTTTTCGTTATTTTTAAGAAAATGTCTTTCTTGTGTGATTTGCCCATTTTTGTTTAAATTTAATTTAATATAGAAAAATCTATGTTTTAATATCTTTTTGTTGACTGTTAGGATAGTATTCACTTGATAAAAAGTTGTTTTCCAAAATTCTAATCTCTCTCTCAAAACTAGCAATTTTTGCTGTTGCATTTATCACCATTACATTTTCAAGTCACTACGTTCTAATGTTAGAGCCACTTGTTTATCTAAAATAGAACGGGAAAATTAAAAAAAATCGAATAACACCTTAAATTTATTTTTTTTGCTAGTTTTAAAAAATGTAAAAAAAATAGTAGACAAACAAGATACAAAAAACATAAAAAAAAAAAAAAACAAAAAAGAAAAAGAACCAAGTAAAAAATCCAAACACAAAAAAAAAAGACAAAAGGATGAAAAAAAATAGAAAAAAGGAAAAAAAAGAAAAAAAACACAACAAAAAGAAAGAGAAAACAAACAAAAAAAAACGACCACCAACACACAACCCACAACCACACAACACACACACACACAAAACAAACAAAACACCAAAAAAACCAGCTAAAAAAAAAAAAAAAAAAAAAAAAAAAAAAAAGGAACACACACACACAAAGAAAAAACAAAAAAACCAAACAAGAAAAACAATAAAAAAACATAAAGAAAAGACGAAGGAAAAACAAGAAAAAGAAAAAAAAAAAAAAAAAAAAAAAAAAAGAAAAAAAAAAAAAGAGAGAAAACGGAGAGAAAAACAAAAAAGAGGATAATGTTAGAGCCACTTGGTTTATCTAAATAGAACGGAAATTAAAAAAAAATCGATAACACTTAAATATTTTTTTTTTCATTGCTAGTTTAAAACAATTTAAAAAAAAAATAGTATCCGGCACTTTTCCGCACATTTTTTCAACAGTTGTTTATAGAATAGCTTACATAACTAATATAATAAAAACATGCAGGGAACCACCCTGGATGTACAACTAATATTCGTCGCATTGGATGAAAGAAAAGTTGTTGAAAATCCTTTCCGTAAGAAGACAGTGTTTTGTATTGCCTAATATAAACTATTTTTCGACAATTTAGTCCAATGAAATTATACTCAACGTATACTGTCTTACATGTATTAATGAAATCCATGACAACTTCACTGAAATTAATAATAGTCTATAAAATAATCGTAAGAACCGAAACTATTATTACGACGTTTCGAAAAAATTACTCGTATACCATTCAGAAATAGGCAAGTTTCGACGAAGATTTATACTACGGAAAGTAAACAATAAGTATCTAAGAGTGATTGTCATGAGTACAGAAACTATTCAACTTGCTTTGTAATATTTTACATATCCTACCAATCATTTTTACGAAATTGAGTTATATGGGCCAGCTAAAATCGACCAAAAATACCCTTTGTTGCAACGGGCGACGTAACTAGGTAAGGATATCGTAGGGGTTGAGTTGTTATCAACCCGGGTTTACGTGGTGACCACTTGACAGGTTAAAAAAATGTAAATGTATCTCAGAAGGGTCCTTTGTGCAAGGGTCAAGAGCCGATTGAGATTGGTTTGGAGAGTTATATTTTTCCAATAATTGATTTCATTTTTGTCCACAGAGCGTAAGTATACAAGCGAAAACCTTATACGTATCAAACGAAGCTGAATATGTCTACTTACATGATAAGTTTCATCTCCCTCCATTTCGCTTCCGTTACGACGTCAAAGTTCGCGAAATTCTGTGCAACACTATAAAAGGCATACCCTGCAGCGCTAACGAAACTCATCTACGTAAACGCCCAACCACGTATCGTATATTGTCTAATAATGAATCCATTCTCACGTTCTTCTCTGATTTACGGCCACACAAAACGCTTAAGACGTACATAATGACACCTACCGCAGGGCCATCTTAGTTTTGGACCTTATACAATTTTTTTTCACACGCGACTATTTTAGAATTTTTATTCACGTAAATTTTCCGCTTGAAAGGAAATCCCTATTGTCATTTGTACGCACGGTCGTTTCCTCACAAACACGTGTTTGAATATATTATATATTGCTTGTAATAAGGGAAAAGTATTTATTTCTGTCACGCAATTTCTTGTTCGTTTGGATTTTGAATTTTCAATAGTTCGGTGTTCTTTGTTTCTGTGAAGGATACGAGTCGATACAAAGGTCGATTATACTGAATTTATTGGTTTTGATGGCCACGTTAAAAGGAGTTTGGAAACATTGAAGCCCATTACTTTTTATATGTGGACGTGAGTAGGGAGGCACGAGAAGGCGTTATAAAAGTGCCTCTTATTATCGTTTACCTGGCGTTTGGCTTTACGTTACACAATCGCCGGATTTCTCGTAGTTAATAATGAACGATAAATATAATCTGCAGGGTTAAATTAGAAACCATTAAATGGAACTGTCCATGACACTGCTGAAGTGATTGAAGTTTTTTCTGGTGTGCAGTCTGAAAGTCTTCTGAGATATATTACTCAAATACAGCAAGGTTGGGTTTATACTTTTTTATTCTATTCGTAAGCCTAGTTCACGGATCCTTGGTCTGCACAACAGCGTGAGAATGTTACTTACTAGTGTACACTATTCAAAGTTACAGATTGAACGTCAAAAGATTATATTTGTTTTACAAAAATATGTTTGCTCATTGCTTGATTTAAATTTAGATGTACAAAATCAAGAAACAGAATCCGTTTCTTACGGTTTCCATTAAGAAAATGCAGTCGATCCGGAATACTTGAATACGAAATTAAAGTTAAGGCTTTGGCAAATAATCCAGATTTATTATACCAGATTGATCTAAGATTAAATTAATACGTAACATTCACTTGGTATTTCTAGTAATTCATATCTGAACGGATGATCTAGGATTGTAAACTAATCGTCTTGGAATGTCGTAGTAACAAGTTTTACTTAACCAAACCCTCTGAATTATATTTTCTCAGTTTCTATGTTCAAGTTATGTGTATTTATTTAATAGTGCATTATTCATATTTTCCCTGTAATCGGAACTTCTTTAAGTGTCTTCTAGATGGTTGCTTCATCTTCTGTGATTCATTTATAGATAAAATTAAAGGAAGAATAAATGCCAGAAAAAGTGGATGTTAGATGAGAAATTTAAAACCTAAAACGAATTTTTCAAATACATAATGCGTACTTTAAAAATATAGAAGATACACTAAAGTCATTTTAATTCGCAACCATACATGTCATTAGCAAATTTGGGGCACGGCAGTAGTGCCCCCGCCAAGTCGAGCGCAAAGCAAACACTGCCGTACCATCCTTTACTGGAACCATTTCGCCGCATTTTCAGGCCTCTATTCGAGAACCTCTAGATAAGACTAGAACGCTGAAATTTTCATCATCCAGAAAGCTATAATCACGTACTTAAAAACCAGAATTTCAAGTGTGTAGATAATTTAGTTTCAAAGTTAAGCGAAAGCAAAGTTTCATATTTTCGACACTCACTCACTCATGATCATCAAAATAGAACTAGTACTTCCCATAATCTCAGAGAGCTGAAATTTGGTACAGAGTTAGAGTTTAATGACCACATAAAGGGAAAACTACAAAAACTAGGATAATCGGAGATCTGGAGTACCTGGTGACCCTGATTAGAAAACACAGGAGCCCAACCAAACTATTAGAGATATCAACATACCGCCTTAGGTTGATGTCAATAAGCTCACGTTTCTACAAAAAGAAGTGAAATCCCACCAAAAACATACTGTAAAAAACTAGCCAAGTCTCTATGGAGCTGCTTTTCTCTAAAAAGTAATGAAATCTAGACAAAGTCGTGCTGAGTCTTATGTTCCTTACTGCGATTTCTTTACAGATAGTTAATGTGATATGACTGGCCGTTGAACATTCTTTATAAGTAACTGGGTACAAGTCAACGGCCAGTCATATAACATTAACTATTATAAGTAAAGAAATCGCAATAAGGAACCTAAGACTCAGCACGAATTTGTCTAGATTTCATTACTTTTTAGAGAAAAGCAGCTCCATAGAGACTTGGCTAGTTTTTTACAGTATGTTTTTGGTGGGATGTAATTTTTTGTTAGACAAAAAACACGAAGATAGAACACTGAAAATAATATAGTTACTAATATCTAAATATTATATACCTTTTTAGTACTTAGGAAATTTCCTAGGAAACACAATTCCGATCAATTTTCCTTTTCCATACTATCTCACGTTTAAAAAATCTAAACGTGGATCAGTTCACACGAGTACAATGTCGGGACATGTCGGCTTTGGCCTTTTGACGTAAGTGCTCCAGTAGTTTAGAGTTGACCGACTCGACGGATAGCACTACACATCATATAGGTACAGACGACAGCACATCAAGTTACCACAATCTGTTAAATTTCTGCAATCGATTTTCAAACTTATTGCAATGGGGTAGGTTAATGGTAGATTAGTAAAATTTGACAGATTCGTATACGTTGACCTGCTGTCGTCTGTACATTCATAAACTAGTCGCGTTTCACGTATGTGCTATTGTAATTTGAACTTTATTTCAATGCTGCAAAGGCTGAAAATTGAGAAATATTTGTTTAGGTGTTTGTTGTTTTCTCTTGTTGAACTAAACTTGTGCCTCAATATGTATTCCTATTCAAGACTGTAATTTGTTTTGTGCAGTTAAAAATAGCCAATACAATAAGTTAATTACATTTCAACTTAATGAATTATAGCCGAAATTAATATTATGACCGAATTGTAAATTTTATTAAGTGATATTTTATAATTACGAACAAACAACAAACTTCTTACTGTTTCTATTTGTGGAACATTGTATAAAAGCTTTGCCGACTTGAAGAGGCTATTAAAATGGAAGGAGGTTTATAAATAGCATCATAATTCGCACTCTTACAATCAATACTCACGATTAAATTATTTTTATTGTATTCTTCTTCTATGACTTGGCCAAATGCTGGCGCGTGGTTTTCGTATTTCTTGAATTTCTTTTATGTATTTTTATACTCTTTTACATTCTTCTAAGAGAATATCATATACAGATTTTTATGTGTACTGGTTCTGTCTGTTACAGTTATTTGTGGTCGGCGGAGTATGGACAATATATTTCGTGCTCGGCTTATGTTACGGAGCCCCCAACGTCTTTATACCTCAGATAAGGAGAGATGCTAACTCAACGGAGGCCGTCAGCGAAGACATGGCTTCATGGCTGTGTATGTAAATACCCGTAATAACACCAACTATTTAATTAAATTCTGTTGGATGAAATTGGCTGAATTCACTTTATTGGTTAAACTGAAAGTAAATAAAAATTATGACCGATTCCAAGTATACGCAATAAAGTTTCTGGATATTAATTGCATTTTGATAAATTAATTCGATAAAACGTTTAAACATGAATTTTAACCTTTTCAGCTTCAATTCACGGGTATGGTGCGTTACCATGGATACTTATACTACCAATACTCACTCAGCGGTTTGGAAGAAAAGTACCCTTCGTTATACTGTGTGTTAACACACTAATTGGATACATCGTATTTTATTTCAGCACTTCAACTATTGTTCTGCTAATTAGTGAAATAATGCAAGGCATGCTTGTCGGCAGCAATATGACACTTTTGATTGTTATTGTCACCGAATATAGCTCACCGCGCTACCGCGGTATATTTATGACCGTTAAATCAACCATATTCTTTTGTGGAGTATGGATAGCCAACGCAACTGGGACTTTCAGCCACTGGAAGAATATTGCTATTTTGGCTTTTGTATGCTCGATATTCTCTTTAACTGCCTTTCTATGGCCCGAGTCTCCATCTTGGTTGGCAATGAATGGTCGGTTCGAGGAATGTGCAGCGTCTCATCACTGGCTGAAAGGATACGATAAAGACTCTGAAAACGAGCTCGAAAACTTAATAGAGTCTCAGAAAGAATATCTAACACGTTCTAAACGGAAAGAAGCATCGAGAAGACGACTCAAAGATATCTTAGAAACAATAACAACAAAGGCGTTTTATAAACCTCTTTTACTGTCAATGACGGTTATGTCCCTTTATAATTTCTCCGGAAAGTTTGTGTGTAGCATGTACTCCATAGAGTTAATTAAGAGAATAACAAACAGCGAGTCTACGGCTTACACGGGAATGCTTATTTTGGAAGCTGTCACAATATTCAGTATGCTCTTTGGGTGCCTGTTATCGAAGTATCTTAAAAGAAGAACATTATTGCTTTCATCGTCTTCGATTGGTATTATGTTTCTGTTTTTAATATCACTGTATTTATATTTGATTAATTTGTGTTTATTAGCAGAGAATAAGATTATTTCGTTACTGTTGTTGACATTATTTTCGATGACATTTAGCTGTGGACCAATGATATTAGCCTGTACTGTTTATGGAGAATTAACGCCACTAAGATATCGAAGCTCGTCGCTTCCAACGCTCGCCATATTTTCTGAAATATTGATGGCATCTGTTTTAAAAATATCGCCCTACATTTTTAAGATGTTTGGATTGCACGGCGCATTCCTTTTTTATGGGGTCTCAGCGTCTATTTTTGCGTTTTTGTTGTTTAAATATTTGCCTGAAAGTAAAGATAGAACTTTATTAGAAATAGAGAATTATTTCAAAGAATGTGAAAAGTTTGATGAGGTTTCAAGTGAGTTAATGGGAGATAAAGAAAAAACATGAAAGACTTGTGTTTAAAAAATAAGTACTTAGAATGTAATGTGATAATTTGTATTATGTCTACTTATAAAAATACTATACCTGTTTTTATTGTATCCAAACCTAATAAAAGATTTGTACATTTTCTGTTACCACCTAATTTCAGTTTTATTTTTTTTATTTTTATTTATTTATTTACAGCAAGCTATCATAACAGGACATGCCCAATGCAATAGCAGTATAACTTAATAATATTAACAATACAAATTAAATAGATTAGCTAATAAAATTTAATAAAACTATTGTGAATTCACTCAGATTACACGAAAATATGTCGATCCTATTGTGAATTTCATTAATACCATGTATTGTACGAGTGAGGGGTGTTTTTGCCAGTAAGTTGGTCCTGGCCACATAATTTCAGTTTTGTAACCGATATACGACTGGTGGTTTAAACCAAAACAAAGACATATGTTAAAATTGTTCATACATTAATTTCTATTCACAGAAATTATAATATAGCACTTTAATAACACAAATTAACTCAATCTAATAAGCACCTAAGCAAAACAAATAAAATTTAAAAACAACAAAATTTATATATTACAAATCTAGGGGCACGGGAGTGCCTCCGCCAAGATGAGCCAAGCAAAGTGCAAGGAACCTTCACAACTTGGTTTTGTATTATACCCGTTAAACATAATTGTCGGAATATGATATCAATAGTAGACGCAATAAACTTATAAAGTTTAGATTGCATAGCTCTTATAGTTTAGATTTATTGAAACCTTTTGAATTGAACCTTTTTAATTAGGGGTCAAAAAGTGTATGAGACTTGCGCAAAGATACTAGATGCCTGAAAATTGATAGGATATAAATTGATGATATTGAGAATAAGTAAACTCTTTCTAATGATAATAATGTAATATCGCAACACCTTTTTACACACGGCCGATTAGCCCCACCGTAAGCTAACATAAGTGATAAACTACATATAATATTAAAACACATAAACTACATGTATATTTTTATAAATATGTAGATGCATAATGAAACACCCAGACCAGAGCCAACAAACGTGCTCATCACACAAATGTTGACCATACCGAGAATCGAACCAGGGACCATCAGTCCGGCATGGTAGCCAGTGCGCCAACGGAGTCGTCAATAGGAGTATGTAACGCTGAAAAGTATTTATATCAAGTACTAGCTTCTGCCCGCGACTTCGTACGCGGACCATGTCGCTTATGCCAGCGACAATGGGT
>NWSH02000601.1:7251090-7261858 GCA_002382865.2 Heliothis virescens | reverse complement strand
ACTAGCCGTTTTCCCGCGGTTTCACTCGCATCCCGTGGGAATTACTGCCCGTACCCGGATAAAATATAGCCTATGTCACTCGTGGATAATGTAGCTTTCGAATGGTGAAAGAATTTTTAAAATCGGTCCAGTAGTTTTTGAGCCTATTCATTACAACCAAACAAACAAACAAACAAAGTTTTCCTCTTTATAATATTAGTATAGATTTATTGTAATAACCATATTTTCAAAACAATTTAACAAAAATAAATGACTAACAATGATGACCATTATATATAATTAATCATTATATACAAAATAAATAATATATAATTTATATACGTTTCTTACATTATATACTGATGCTTATATACTTAATACTGACGCTTATATAATTACTACTATTCCTTATTAATACTTATTAGACCCTAAGTCCAAACCTTGGATTCGAACTCACACCTATCCCAATCATATTTGCTAGCGCAGCCTCATTACCGACCTAGCTATGGTAGCTTACGTTAAGACGTCGAAATTTTGCATTAGTATACGCGCGGGGTGTGACACTTAAAAACAGGTTACTGATATTGACATCCTTGTCTAGCATTGGCTACATCTATTAACTACTCGTGGCGATGCTACCCAACATGTTATTTTTGTAGCGTTGGAACATCACTCACACGGATTAATATACGTGTGCGTGTGCGTATAAGCGCTGCGGCCCGAATAGTGCACGCGATAATAGCCATAGCGGTGGTAATGGACTTTTGGACGTTGACTGTACTATGTATGCTGTAGATTTGTTAAGTGCAATTACTGCCAGTGAGTCTGCGGCATATACAGGTATGCTCATTTTAGACGCCGTTACGATACTCGGTATGCAAATCGGTTGTGTTTTATCAAAGTTAGTCAATAGAAGGACGTTGCTGTTATCTTCGTCGGTTTTAGGTATTTTCTTCTTATTTTTAATATCCTTGTATCTGTATCTGATTAGTTTGAATGCCGTAGTAGAAAATAAAATAGTTTCTATAGTTCTGTTAACATCGTTTTCAGTTGCCATTACTTGCGGCCCGATGATAATGCCGACTATTATCTTCGGTGAATTAATATTTTTAAGGTATAAATGTTCTTCTTTGCTCATTATCACATTGTTTTCTGAACTATTAATGGCGACTGTACTTAAACTCTCACCGCATATATTCAAAGCGCTCACACTACACGGAGCATTCTTGTTCTACGCTGTGTCGGCTTCAATGTTTGCATTTATTTTATACAAATATTTACCAGAAACGAAAGATAAAACTCTGCAAGAAATTGAGAATTATTTCAAAGAGTCGCATGAAATGGAAGAGGATAATGCGTTTATTAATGAATAGAACTGTGTACTATAATTATTGTGTAAACAGTATTTATTACTTCTATTCAAAATGAATTATCAATTTTGTACATTCTGCGTTCATCATCAGTCAGTTCAGTCATTTAGTAATTGATCTACGATAGGTCTTTTGGTTCGTACTATGACAAACAAGAAGCACATGTGGTATGTTACAATAGTAAGTTCCTTAAATATTTAGTTTATTTAATTATATCTACATAATAACTTGTTTTACAACCATTCAAAATGATCGTACCTACGTCATATTTAGTTGTTTGTACCATTAGTGTTGCCAATGCTCAATGGATAACTATGGACCTAATATATGTATCAAAGTCGTAATGAATTACAAAATGTTTTCCTAAGTACAAAATATTTTATTTTGTTATCAAGCCCCTCTTTTACTGAATTCTTATCAAGCACTTTTTACTGAATTTGATCCATGAAACATCAAGAATTTGTAATGAAGCAATTTATTGCTATTTATGTCTTAGATAGAAGTATTTTAGAACACCCCTGACACCGGAAATAATTGACATTGCTACATGCCTTGGCCTTATAAATGCGAAAAGTGAGTATGTAGAAACTTAGCAAAGCTTATGAATCAGAATAACATATAGGCTCCTTTTATCCGGATGTTCCATCGGATCCAGCAGTTCCTTAAGGAAGAAGGTGAAGCCGTTGGTAAAGGTTATTTACCTATAATAATAAGACAGTGAGTTTGTATGATATGGTTTCACTATCATATGAGTGAAACATTTGAAATTCATTGTATAAATGGAGCCAGGAACGTCCTAACTAGCTACTATCCTAACGAGGTTACGAATGCCTGGAAAATACCGAACTGAAATGTACGGAATGTACCCATCTGCCCAGAGGCAGTGGGATGAGCCGCTTTGCAGAGTAACCTGTTTATACGAATTAATTGAAACCCTATAGAGTATCTTGGCCACGTGCTTGACACGATAGGCGGATATACGACCTACTACAGCTGATAATGATGGGCAAGGTGGAGGGTGAGAGATCCGCTGGACGCCGCAGGAAGACATGGTTGCGGAACATACGGGAGTGGACCGGCATCGCCTCTTTCGAGCGACTATTCCAATTGGCTATGGACAGAGAGGAGTACAAACAAAAGCTGACGGCCAACCTTCAGGAATGAAGAGGCACCAAAAGAAGAAGAAGAAGAATTGAAACCCCTGCTGAGTGAGCACGCTTATTGGCTGTGGAGCTGATAAGAATCGGCTTCACACATTGTCGTCAAACATTGGCACCATGTTTGACTGCTTTATAGGAACTTCTTCGTTTTCTACTCATCGCTGCCTTTGTGAGGCCGTGCCGTGACGCAGTGACCGAGGTTGGTTACAACCTTAGTCCGTTGTTGTCGTCAAGGTCTTAGTAGAACCAAATGGCCTTGCATGTGGAGATGGTAAAAGACTAGACGGCATGTGGTTATTCCCTTGGAAGTTGGATAGGCCGTTTTGAAAATTGCAAGCCTCAATTGCCAACTGATCTGATAATGACGCTTACTAGACTTTACTAGGGAGAACTCTTTAAACGAAGGTGTTTGGGCTTCCTTTATTCGTACTGACGAGAACTTCCTACTATCATGACGGCATAACGACACGCGAATGTGTGTCGACTGTAGAATAAGACTAAAACGCAAAAAAACACAATAAGTTTTAGAAGAAAGCGTCCTACAGATTTGAGTTAACCTGACCAACAGTTTGTAAGCCAGTTTTGGCTATACCGGTTTTAAAATTAGTCGGAAAACTGATAGAAAGACGCACATTATCAAAAAACCGTTCTCAATATTCACGCACAATTAAGCAGCTCAGTAAAAAAAAGGTGTAGATAGAAATGGAAATAAAATTTGCATCATTTATTCATCCAGTGAGTCAATGACACATAAAAACAGATATAAAATAAAGTCAAATACAAATAATTATAATACTCCCACTTTGTTAAGGTAGTTGTTTTCTACGAAGAACTTGATAGGCATTGTCAAGTATGGAGAAGCACAACAGAGGCGGCGCCGAACATTTCGACCGCGCAGAATGTTTGGAACACAAGAAATTGTGGCAACCATTCTTAAGACAGGTTGGTAAACATTCTAATGTATCATACTTTTATGATCCAGGAGACTGCACGAAAAATATATGTAATATGGTATTTAACCTGTAACTGAGTGATGCGGATTCTAAGCATTATAATATAGGTGAAACAACAAAGGACAAATGGTGTAATATCTGGGAATATTGAAAGTGTTAACAAGGCGACCAAATAATTTTGGAGTGCTAAAAAAAACGATTTCTAACAAAGGACAATTTGTTTTCAGTTTTACGTGTGTACGGTATGTTCGTCATTATATTTCGTGCTAGGATTATGTTTCGGGGCACCGAAAGTCTACGTACCGCAACTGAGGAAAGAAGCAAATTCTACATCGGAACCCTTGACAGATGACATGGCATCTTGGTTGTGTAATAATATTCATGTCTTCATTCTACATAATTCAAAATATAATTATTTAAAATGAGTCAAAATACTATAAATATTATTAGTTTAATAGTTCTAATATTTTATTGAAAAATGTAACGGAATTTGATTTTCCTTTCAGCATCCGTATTGGGTTACTTCTCAATGCCATGGGCGGTCATTCTGCCAATACTCACCCAGTACATCGGAAGGAAGATACCATTCTTAATAGTAACAGTGCTGACACTCGTCAGCTTCATAGGTTTCTACTGCAGTACGAGTCCAATGCATCTTACAATCAGCGAAATATTTCAAGGTGTTACACTCGCCAGTAACATAACAATCTTGGTTGTTTATAATCGTGGAATACTCCTCACCTCAATATAGAGGGGTGTTTATGATGATCGAATCTTCGATTTTCTTTTGGGGTGTGTGGATCGCAAATGTGATTGGAACCTTTAGTCACTGGAAGAACATTGGTTTAATTGCTTTTGTGTGCTGTCTATATTCCATGACGGCGATCATTATCCCCGAATCTCATCTCTCTCAATCATTAAGAAAATATGCTGCGCGACAAAGAACAACTTCGTGGTATAGACTTCGAATCATGAAAGAAACAGTGTCTGCCAAGGGTTTTTATCAACCCCTTTTACTTTGTATGTGTGTTATGTCATTATATCATTTTTCTGGTAAATTAGTATGTTCTATATACGCTGTAGATTTGATTACTTAGTGCAATTACTGCCAGTGAGTCTGCGGCATATACAGGTATGCTCATTTTAGACGCCGTTACGATGCTCGGTATGCAAATCGGTTGTGTTTTATCAAAGTTAGTTAATAGAAGGACGTTGTTGTTATCTTCATCAGTTTCAGGTATTTTTTTCTTATTTTTAATATCCCTGTATCTATATCTGATAAGTTTGAATGTCATAGTAGAAAATAAAATAGTGTCAATAGTTCTGTTGACATCGTTTTCAGTTGCCATTACATGTGGCCCGATGATAATGCCAAATACTATATTCGGTGAATTTATATTTCTGAGATATAAATGTTCCTCATTGCTCATTATCACACTGTTTTCTGAACTATTAATGGCAACTGTACTTAAATTATCACCGCGTATATTCAAAGCGTTTACACTACATGGGGCATTCTTGTTCTATGCTATATCGGCTTCCATTTTTTTGCACTAATTTTGTACAAATATTTACCAGAAACGAAAGATAAAACTCTGCAAGAAATTGAGAATTATTTTAAAGAGTCGCAAGAAATGGAAGAGGGTGAAGTGTTTATTAATGAGAAAGTTGATGACTATAATGACAAGGAATGTTAGAATATTTTTACATTTTCACCTGACTGCCCTAGGTCAAATGGAGTAGCCTCTCGGAGATTTTTGCATTTAAAGAGTATTAAGTCCTCTCCTTGTCACCGTTTTTTAGCAAGGGGCACCACAGGCAAATGAGGTTGGCAATGGAGGCAGGATGTTTGGTTTGTCCCACTTGCACCCTAAAGAATTGGGTACAGTTCTCACCAAACTTAGGTGATATGTCGATCCGCAACAAAATTCTGAGCAACAAGTATGCGCAAGTGGCCTATGTCACCGTCACCCAGTGATGGCTTGTGACTCGCACAAGTCATTGTTTTCATACATTTCACATAAATATACTTAATGTGCTCCTATTTATTTATTTGGTTGAGCTCCAGTAAAATCGCAAGAAATACCTTTCTCGATATTTAGACTTAAAAAAAACAGAGTATAGTGTATGGCATGTATTATTTGCTATATAAATATGGTTCAATTCTTTTTTCTTTTTAGTGCCGGCTGTGTATTACCGGGTATTTGCAATACCCCTGGTACCATGTTTTTATTAACAGAAAGTACCCTACATAAACATTTGCATAAATACATTGACCGGTTTTATTGTTTTCTATTGCAGTATTAGGGAAGTCCAACTACTAATTAGGGAAATGACTCCAGCGTCACTTGTAAACAATACGATCAATTTATGTTATAACATCAAGACTGTTTTCATTTAAGTAGTTAATTACCTACTAATGAGTAGACAACTTCAATAATTTATTTAAGACTCTTGTAAACTTATAAGACAGGTACCTGTACTTACAGTAGATAATAATAGTAGTATAAATTCGTCCAGGAAACTACGAATAAACATGATTAAAGCAAGTACTCCGTCTGATCAAATGGATTTCAAATGTAACGGAAGCGTTTTTCCATTGAATAAACAAAAGGTTTTCTCCTGTTTTTATTTGGGATATATTCCTCAAATACATTGTTTGTTCTTAGTCACCTTCCCGGTTAGTGATGAGTAGGCATTTTGAAAAATGTGCGGCGTCACACCATTGGTTGAAAGGGTTCGACCGAGCGTTGGAGGTTTAACTCGAAAATCTTATAAGCTCTCAAACAGAGTGCTTATTTGCAGCTGAGATTTAGAGAAAACATGTTATGTTCAGTTATGTGCTACATTATTGATTGGAAGGTATTAATAGTTTAGTGCACACTTCTGGGGTTAGATAATGCCTAAAACCTTTTTACTATTACAGCACTTTCACATTATTGGGAAACTGAGCGTATACCCGCGATACATTCTGAGCGGAAAAATCTGTCGTCATTCAGTTTTAAACATGTTTACGCTCGCGATCTTTTTTTTTACGGGTGGATGGGAAATCATCAGATGACCCCTCCCACTGTGGGTGACAGCGTGAGGAAGTGTCAGACTTTTACTGACTAAAACCCACAGTGTTCTTTCGGGAGCCCTTCGTGTGCCAGGGCCGCGGTAACACCACATGAGTAGAAAAACGGAACAGAGACTAAGCTTCTTAAGGACATGCAAAATTGTAACCTATTTTGGTAGGGTTGTCACAATAGGTTATGACAAATTAAACAAAACATTAGTTAAATAGTTTTATTATTCAGTATAATAGAATATTTTACAAATTACTTACTCTAGTCATTTTCTTTTTATAATTTTTGTTTTTTTAATAATTTGTTGTTTCTTTTCATATTGGTAAATTCTGAATCGAGCATATAGTTTTTTCAAATAATGTAACGGGAAACACTCACATGGCATATAAATTTTCAATCTTCAATACGTTTAAGTATTTCGTTACCAACATTGACAACATTTATTTCAAGATCGAAATATTCGCGAACTTTTGCTTGAGCAATTCAACAAATGCGATAAAGTTATCAGGAGGTATAATTAAAAAAACCCAATTGTACGTTACCATACATACAACCATTTTTAACATTGAAATATTACGTTTTAAATTAAAATATTCAAACTTGCAACTAACAAAACAAACAACGTGCGTCGCACAGACCCTGAGATTGTCAACTGCCTGTTGAAAATCCGCTAGTCTGTATGTATGTTTAAGAAGTTCATTCTAAGTGTTACGCAATATTTTTTAATTACAGATTGTATCAACCTTTATGGAATAAGGTTTCTTCAACTGCAACGGTGTAGGTAATAGATAACCGTGGTATTAACTCGAGTAATTATGCAACTATAAAATTGTAGCTTGATATAGGATTTTACTTTCTTGTCTTTTTAAGAATAATGTTGTAAATATCACGACTCTTTAAATAACGAATATATTATTATAAAAAAAAGTAACCAAATAAAATATTAGCCTGGTTGGTTTTAATACATTGAGACTTTCTTCCTACATTATCAAATTATCTTCAAATAAAATTGTACCTACCACCTAATATCAACAACACTAATATCATATACTTTTGAGATAAAGGGACGTTCCCACTGATGTAGGTTGATTATTACTCGCATTCAAACATCCGTGCCTTGCATAGCGGTAACGGCAACATCAACAAATCATGGCTAGGTACCTATGTTTATGTTCGTGCGGTAATTTACATGGCTCACGTCGTCTGACAAACTTAAACGGTAAGTTGGGAATCGGCTAGTAAACAGGAATGGTCGTGAAACTAAACATACAGTTGTACAGACGACAGCAGGCCAACCTACCCGAATCTGACAATTTTTACCAATCGAACACTAACCTTCAATTATTGTGATAAGGTTGAAAATCTATTGAAGAAATTTGACAGATTGATGTAGGTGGATCTGCAGGCGTCTGTACCTGAGTAAACTGATTTATATAAAATGTAATTGTAATGTAATGTAAATTAATTTATATAAAAGTTGTTATCTCTCAAATATACTGTAAATTATTCGTAGTAGATACATTTTAAAATATACCAATTGTTTTAGTGTACGAGTATTTTCCGATTTTCTAAACCATTTAATTAATACATCGATTCAACGATATAGCACCATATATATTATATGTTCAGTGGTTTTAACAACCACAGTCAGTTGTTCGTATTTATAACTACAGACAGTCAGCGAGTGATAGTAATAGTTTGAAACACTAGCACATGCGTAGATTATCTAACTGAGAATATTTATTCTACGTATAAAAATAGATAGGTATTACGAGAGCCCATGCGGTATCGAAAAATAGCTCAAGATTCGTGCGTCGAAGTCCAGTTTGTAAATACCCTTGCTGTCTTGGATTAACTGGCATTAAAAGCAATTAGTGACTGAACAAAACAGGCGCTTATTCAATATTTTTATGGAATATTTAGTAATCGTGTCTTATCTTAAAATAAGTGACTTATAAATAACAGTACTATCCACAAAGTATATGTTGTTGACCCCATCTATATATAAACTGGGATTTTTAACAGAATTGCGGAAAGTGGTGTTTAAATCAAACGTGTTTGAATAACTTCGATATTTTGCTGTCGCCAGTTAAGCTGACGCTTAGGTATAATTTCCGGGAAATAAGCGAGCATGCTTCCACAGTGTTTACATGTCGTAGCAGAAATTATTTGACGGAAACTCCCGTAAACAGGTAAGGACTTTACTTCAATAAATAAAAATAGTAGTCGTATCTATGCGCAATAATAATTGTTACTAGTAAATAATACAATCTTGAATGTAGCTACATTATAGAAGCTATTAGTATTTTTGTTAATATTTGCTTTGTTCAGTAATTAGAAGACAAGACTAATACATAAAAGTCTTTACTAATTGGACGTAATTAGGGATGTCTATTAATGCCTTAGTCACAATGAGAATGTTACTCAACCTGGTAAACTCACAACAGTGGAGAAAGAAATGAAGCGGAAAACAGTCACCATCTTGGGTCTCAGCGAAACGCACTGGAGAGGCTCAGGCTACTTCTTTACGGACCAGTCTAACAAAGTTTATTTCTCAGGACCGGAAGACGCAAGTGAGAAGGGTGTTGCATTTATTGTACCAAGAAGTATCGATAAGTATGTGACTGGATATAAAGCGGTCAATGATCGCATTATCACCATCAAAATAAACGCTGCTCCTTGTAAACTTAATATTGTACAGGTCTACGCACCAACAGCACAGTCTACTGACGAGGACATCGAATACTTTTATAACTCCTTGGGAACAACGCTTAAAGAAATACCGAAAAGAGAGATAACTATAGTTCTAGGTGATTTTAATGCCAAAATTGGTCAAACCGAGAGTGATGAACATCTTCGAAGAATAGTTGGAAAATACGGAATAGGTGTTAGAAACGAAAGAGGAGAGCGCTTGCTCCAATTTTGTTCTGAAGAGAATCTCACAATCACCAACACCGTTTTCAAACATCACATACGGCGTTTGTACACCTGGATCTCACCTGGTAACCGTTTTAGAAACCAAATTGATTATATCCTGATCCAGCAGCGTTGGAGAACGTCCGTCACCAGCACTACCACATACCCTGGGGCGGACTGCGGCAGTGATCATCAACTGTTAGTTGCCACTTTCCGACTACGTTTAAGAAATATCCCCAGACCGGAACGAACCCCAGACATGCGCCACGTTAACCTTATAACTTTTAAAGTTGCTATTGAAGGTAAAGTTCCAGACATTTCGACAAACGCCAACGTGGACCAAGACGCAGCCTGGCAATCCCTGCGAGACATAATTGTAAGAACTGCTAAAGACAACATTCTTCCAAAACCTTCTATGAAGCCTTTTATTTCAACGGAGACTGCTGACCTCATTATGCGAAGACGAGAACTGAAGGAGAAAGGATTATCGTTGAAGGAGGACAGGCAGCTCTATGAGATATTATGCACACAGGTACAAAAAGGATGTCGCCGAGATTATGATGAGCACATCAATAACATCTGTGCAGACCTTGAGCGTAATTCTGCAAGGAATGAAACCAGGGACCTCTTTCGCAAGGTAAAGGAACTTACGAAGTCTCGTAGTGCAAGAACTTGTACCATAGCGGATGAAGATGGCAACATTCTTACTGAAAAATATCAGGTTTTGGAAAGATGGAAGCAGTATTGTACTATATTATATGACACCGGTGGACCTACTGTTAATAGAATTGAGTCGGAATTAGCACTAGAACCTGATATACTTCAATCGGAAATAGAATTTGCGATCACTAGTCTTAAAGACAGAAAATCTCCAGGTAAAGATGGAATCCCCGCTGAGCTATTGAAAAACCTAGGCCCTAATGGTGTACAATATGTACTAAAGATCTGCAATTCCATTTGGAAAACTAGGAGATGGCCTGTTGAGTGGACGGAATCGCTGTTTATCCCACTCTACAAGAAAGGTTCTATGAAAGATTGTAGTAATTACAGAACGCTCGCACTTATACCGCATGTCAGTAAAATTCTCTTGTACGTAATCAATCGTAGACTCAAATACTTTCTTGAGCCTCAAATTTCAGAAGAACAAGCTGGTTTTGTGACAGGCAAAGGTACTAGAGAACAGATACTGAACGTCCGACAGATAATTGAGAAGAGCCGAGAATTTAACGCCCCAGTAATATTCTGCTTTATAGATTATTCCAAGGCCTTCGATTGTCTTCTATGGGATAAACTGTGGGAAGTGCTGAGCGAAATGGGAGTGC
>NWSH02000601.1:7225371-7247776 GCA_002382865.2 Heliothis virescens | reverse complement strand
GACATGAAGGAATTGTTGCATAGACTGGAGGTAGAAAGTAAAAACCTAGGATTAGCAATAAACCGACAAAAAACCAAATTGATGGTAGTGGATCGTGCGGGTAGATTATCGGATGTTCAAGACATTCAGGGTATTGACACTGTGGACAATTTCGTTTATTTGGGGTCAACCATAAATAATGAAGGAAGTTGTGTCCCGGAAATCAAACGCAGAATAGCCATGGCCAAAGATGCTATGACACGTCTACAGAACATCTGGAAAAACCGTGGAATAAGCTTCAAGACTAAAACACGTTTAGTCAAAGCCCTGATATTCCCGATTTGCCTTTACGGAGTAGAAACTTGGACCATTCGAGAAAGAGAGAGGCAGAGAATAGATGCATTCGAAATGTGGTGCTGGAGGCGTATGCTCCGTATACCGTGGACGGCCAAACGCACAAATGTATCTATCCTCTCACAACTTGGCATTAAAACCCGACTGTCGAGCTTATGTTTCCAACGCATTCTCTCCTATTTTGGCCACATAATGCGAAGAGGCGATGATAGCCTTGAAAAGCTGGTCATTGTTGGTAATACCGAAGGAAAGAGATCAAGAGGACGGTCGCCAACACGATGGTCTGACCAAGTGAAAGGAGCTTCATCCCTGTCCAATTTCTACGAGGTGGTGAGGGCGACCTCCGACCGGAATCGCTGGAGACAGATTGTGCGCATGAAGACTTCGAGTGACCACGATCCTCAGTAATGAGGGACCGACTACAGAGAGAGTCACAATGAGCGTTTATTTCTAAGTAATTATATAGGGAAAATGTTAAGGTATTTCTAGGTAGTCGTTTTGTACGTACTCTCATGTTATTGTGCAGACGATTGACCGAGCAGACGGATCAATTCATAACAATGATTTAGCGTGTCTCACTCGATTGCATGAGAGTGTAAAGGTGTGATTGCATTGTGAAAATATAAGGTACCTCAATCATAATTTACGCGAATCTTACTTTGAGTTCTTGAAAAACCGCGAGGAACCCATGTTGATGTATCATTTACAGTCGAACATTTGGGAATAAAAAATATTTAACCCGACTTTCACGTTTTATATAACCGGTTTCTGCCAGCAGCCGAAGCAACAACTTCCCGTGCACGGATAAAAAGTAGCCTATATGTTATTCTGATATATATGCCGTGATACTGGCAAGTTTTATCAAAAATCCATTCGGTAGTTTAGCTGTGCGAGAAATAAACATTCACACATTCAAACTTAAGCGTTTATAATAAGAATTTGTTAATTAAATTAACAATCGATTTGCAAATCACATACAGTAATATCTAATGAAATATGGCTTATTTACACAAGTAAAACGTTGATAATGCGATTTATTTTTGCTACGATGCATTTGCATTATGCAGACGCGCGCACTTAGTCAATCACCGGCGTCGTACCAACGTGTTTGCACCCTAATTAGTGCCATCCGACTCAGTGCAACTGCTATAAAGACATCGATTGTAAACGAACCTTTTTTTAAGTGAATTTAATTATCAAATTAATAAATATGACGTTATTAGTGTGCGTGTTTAGATACATTGTGGAATGAAGTGAAATAAAATGGTGAGAGTAGATTTATTTGTGTTCTACAGTTTTTAATTAGGTTATGTTTTTGCAGTCGTGACCGTGTGTTAGATTATGAACTTTGACCTTATCCTAATACTCTTTGGTCATAATGTGAGTGATGAGTTATCGACTTACATAAATTAAAGTTTAGTTATGTGTTTTATGGAAGAAGTTATTATAATTGTGAAAAAACTCAAAGTTTATACAAACAGTGCCCCGTAACGTTACCCGCGTTTTACAATCCCATTTTATTCTTTCAATCTCTTTAGTATTCAAATATAAAAATAGGAGCCACTTATCTCTCAGTAATACTTAATTGTTTAAATACTCTTTATAGATCAGTCGTAACAAATAAATAGCAATAATAAAAATAATTGAGTTTTTGATATCTACCTAACCGTACATGTAGCGTGTAAAAATCTGTTTTTTTTTTGTTATATTAGTGCAGCAAAGAATAATATAACAAATAAGTCAGAAAATAAAACAAACGTTTTTTGTTTTTCATCATATAAATATTTTAGTAACGAGTTGTTATGATTATGTAATTTTCAGAAGTCACTTCGTGATTGCTGAAGTTGGTTTTCATGCATAGAACAGAAAGAACGAAGTTTCATGTAAAACCTGAAAGGCATTAAGTATGGAGCAGGACAGCAGAGCAGGCGCTGAACATTTCGATCACGAAGAATGTTTGGAACACAGAAAATTTTTGTGGCAACCATTCTTAAGACAGGTTGGTAAATATTTTATATTCATATTCAACTGTTGACCGCCTGCGATACTATATTTTTGCGCTGCATATATTTTTCAAATGATATATTTCTACATTTTTCATCTAATAGTCTCTAATTGATCTTCATTTAAATAAACATAAGTATAAACGCAAAGAATTAAAATATACTTAAATAAAATGGTACAGTCATAGATAAGAGGGATATTAGTCATAGATTGTGGGTATTTTAATGCATCCGTTTGTATGTGTTGTACTGTGTTGGGGGTAAAATTTAGGTAACCTAATACGTTATTTAGTCTCAGTCACCGAAAAGAAAAGCAGACAAAAATTACCAAAAATATTAATGATATTTTTTGACTTCTTAACGTTGATGACGAATATTCCACCGTTCAAAGAAAAATGCCAGTAAATCTTGATTTAATGAATCATTTTGATTTTCAGCTTTACGTATGTACGGTATGCACGTCGATATATTTTGTGCTGGGACTATGTTTTGGGGCACCGACAGTCTTCATACCACAGTTGAGGAAAGAAGCAAATTCTACATCGGAACCCTTGACGGAAGACATGGCATCTTGGTTGTGTAATAATCTTCGTTTTTCCAATAATTTGAATTGAATTATTAATATACTATCTCATCATTTTAGACAATAGATCATTGAAATGACAATTGAACCATTGAACTACAATGGTTCACACATTTCATATTATAACTCGCCTAATGGAATTTTTATTTTTATTTCAGCATCCGTTCTGGGTTATTGCTCAATGCCATGGGTGATCATTCTGCCAATACTCACACAGTACATCGGAAGGAAGATACCATTCTTAATAGTAACAGTAATGACACTCATCAGTTTCATAGTTTTCTACTGCAGTACGAATCCAACGCATCTTTTGATCAGCGAAATATTACAAGGTGTTACACTCGCCAGTAACATGACCGTCCTCATTGTTATAATCGTAGAATACTCCTCACCTCGATATAGAGGGGTGTTTATGATGATAGAATCTTCGATTTTCTTTTGGGGTGTGTGGATTGCAAACGTGACTGGAACCTTTAGTCACTGGAGGAACATTGCTATAATTGCTTTTGTGTGCTGTCTATATTCCTTGACGGCGATCATTTTGCCCGAGTCTCCATCGTGGCTAGCTATGAAGGGACGCTTTGAGGAATGTGCTAAAGCACATCACTGGCTAAAAGGACATCACAAAGAATCGGAAGATGAACTTGAAAGTCTGATAAAATCTCAAAAAGAATATTTAAGAAAATGTGCTGCCCGACAAAGAACAACTTCGTGGTATAGACTTCGAATCATCAAAGAAACAGTGTCTGCCAAGGGTTTTTATCAACCCCTTTTACTTTCTATGGGTGTTATGTCATTATACCATTTTTCAGGAAAATTAGTATGTTCTATGTACGCTGTAGATTTGATTAGTGCAATTACTGCCAGTGAGTCTGCAGCTTATACCGGTATGCTCATTTTAGACGCTGTTACAATACTCGGTATGCAAATCGGTTGTGTTTTATCAAAGTTAGTCAATAGAAGGACGTTGTTGTTATCTTCGTCAGCTTTAGGTATTTTTTTCTTATTTTCGATATCCCTGTATCTGTATCTGATTAGTTTGAATGTCATAGTAGAAAATAAAATAGTGTCAATAGTTCTGTTGACATCGTTTTCAGTTGCCATTACTTGTGGTCCGATGATAATGCCGTCCACTATCTTCGGTGAACTAATATTTCTGAGGTATAAAAGTTCATCGTTGCTCATACTTACATTGTTTTCTGAACTATTAATGGCAACTGTACTTAAATTATCACCGCATATATTCAAAGCGCTCACACTACACGGAGCATTCTTGTTCTATGCTATATCGGCTTCCATTTTTGCATTTATTTTATACAAATATTTACCAGAAACGAAAGATAAAACTCTGCAAGAAATTGAGAATTATTTCAAAGAGTCGCATGAAATGGAAGAGGATGCCAGTAAAGCGTTTATTAATGAGAAACCGGATAATTATAACACTCAGAAACGTTAGAAGATTTTTATGTTTTCGTAATTATATTTAATGGCATTTACTGAGCAAATAATAGAATGTAATTTAAGAATAATTAAAGTTGTTTACAATGTTTCTTTGTTGTTGTTATTTCCGATGTTTATGGAAGTTAATTCAATTTCAGAGAAATGGGGTTTCATGTGTTATGAGTTCCGGGATTGGTTTTAATTGATGTTATTAATATTTATGAACATTTTTTATTTAAAATTCTGTGCATAACTCTGATAGATAACTACATTTAATCCAGATTAATGTTAGTGACGTTGTTTAAATGACTGTTTCAACAATTTTCAGTTATCCAATAAACTCTGGCGAAGTTTCGTCTCTCCGGTAAATAGGTCAAGCTGGGACTGAGCCAGACTTTTAAGTTGAAGTACAGTGAAGATAACTGATTCACCAAAGCCACAATTAAGTACCTTTTGCCCCGCTACCCCTTGTCGCGCGGGTCGACTGAGCAGTGACCAAAATTCCGAGATTCAGTGACGCTAAATACTCAACTGCATCTTTGCCTTTACAAGTACTTTGATCCGACTTGTTTGTAGTCGGAATTCATACCTTGACTTTGATGTAATATTTATGGAAAGTCGAGAAGATACTACAGTGCATTTACGAGCACATTTTTTTATCAGTTATATTACAAATAGTTCATAGTCATCAGTTATAGTACAATTCTAATCGGCTTAGTACGCAGAAAAGTCAGGAAGCACATCAAACAGCTAAATAAAAGATTTAGAACTGAAATAGCGATAGTACTTAAATAGAAAGTGACATTTGGCAAGTGGTCGACTGTTCAGTTGACTCTTCTTTGCACGGGATTGTTTGTCTTTTTATTCGGATGGTCAGCAAGGAGATTGTTTTGAAAAGTTCCTTCGATAAAAAGGCTAGAAATGATGCTATAGTGATAGACAAAAAACTTTAAAATTACCTGGTGCTTAAATGGTGTTTTAGATTCTTCAATTTCTTTTATCCTTCTGAGTCGTTTGAAAAAAATATTTTTTAGGAAAAAATATATATTTCTGTAAACGGGACATTGGACGGGTCCGAAAGCACAAAGAGTGCTAATTGTAAAGAAAATTTTATGTTAGTCACAGTTTCGCGTGACTTTGTTATCAAAATTGCACGTAGCGTGTAATCCTATCAGTATTTTAATCTCAAGCGATTCAGTATAACAGGGCTTAATGAAATTATTTTTAACTGTATTTGCAAAGGTAATAAGTACCTTATCAATAAATACAATAGCCGTGGTGAATTTTGTTTTCAATAAGTACTTTTCTATCCTAAGGTACAGAATCTGTCCAATTTTACCATTCAAACATTAACCTACCAGTGTTTTAATAGGGTAGAAAATCTATTGAAGATATTTGACAGATTGTGGTAGGTTACCTAATGTGCTAGCGTCTGTACCCACTTTGTCGCCTGATGTCTTTGTAAAATGTTGCTGTAAAAGGTAAACTATTAAGTTGATATTTTTAGTAGATAAAGCTGCCTTTTCCCGCCACATTTCAGCGCCATTGCTATTCTTGAATGATTAGCTTAAGTTTCAGCCAAAAAAGTTTTCTTATCTCATTCTATCAGCGAGCCAACTTTAATTTACGAAAAGACGAAATCGGCTGAATTTTTAAAATAACTTGTGGTGTTTGGGTAGGTACCAATTTACTATAGTACATATGAGTATGTGCTATCAGGTAGGTGCCCATGGTTTATGTACGAGAGTTGATATTAATTTCCATATCACAGTCAAAACTCTGATACTGGAAAAGGAGTTTTCAATTGCCTGGAAGACCCACAGTGTATTTAAAATTCAAATACACATCGTCAAAACGCTAATTAATTAATAGGTTCTTTGGTAGTGCTAGTTCAGGAAAGAATTGATAAACAGTACTATAATTAATTAAAAATATGCGATAATATTAATGCTTATCACATTGAAATAAATTAAATAGCTCAAAACTGGAAATGTACTAAAAATGTTTCTGAGTAAAGTATAACATTCATTATTATTTATTATAATATATTGTAACATAGTCATTGAAAAATATAAAACAACAAGTTTTCCGCAGCAGTATCTCCCGGTTCCTGATGACACTACGTCCCGCACTGGGTAAAAAAGTAACCTTCATCTTATTCCAATGTAGAAGCTTATAAGCATCACTACCCAAGTTCATCAAAAGCAATAAGAAATACATTACACCTACACACGTACACACACACACACACACTTACACGCGCACATTCACACTCACACGCGCACACACACACACTCACACGCGCACACACACACACTCACTCAGTCACTCACTCACTCACAAACTTTCGCCTTAAAATATTAGTTTTATAGAATTCAAGGCTGAATTTTGTAAGTTTGAAACTTATGTTTAAACAGATGCTGACTAACGTTTAAATTTGGAAAAATAGAGCCTTGGCCTCTTGGCCTTAAAAATAAATATTACAAAATTTACTAAACAAACTAAAAACGTCAAATGATCGTCATTTTATCGTCTAACATTGTATAAAATGACATTGAAGTGTTTCACCAAATGTTTATTCACACTGGTATTGTTTTACCACCAGTACAATATAAGCAAAATTGTTTATACTAATAGGAAAGTGTTGTCTGTTTGTTTGTACGTCTTTAACGGCGTAACGGAGCGATGAATTAACGTGATTTTTTAAGTGGAGATAGATGAAGATCTCTTCATAATAGGAGAGAGAAATTGGCTACTTTTTGTCTCTTTTTGACCCCCACTTACCTAGAAAGGGAGGTGGAAGTTTGAAGGTTTCCGCAATTTTCAAGGTAGAAAATAAAAAAATTGGTATGCGGACTATTTTGGTCTTACTACAAAAAAGTTAAACACGCGATCATCACGTATTTTAGAAAATTCTCCATACAAAATTTCCTTAAACACGTGTCAATCGCCTGTTTAACTTTTTAGTAGTAAGACCCTTCGGTCTAACAAAAAAAATGTGCGTAATTTTTTTTTCTTAAAAATGTCCCTCCCAACCCTACACAAGAAGGAGTGGAATTTTATATGGGACATTTCGCAGTTTTAACATAGAAAGTTAAAAAGCGGCGCAGTTTACGAAATAACCGTGACACAACTATTTTTCCGAATAGGTACACAAGTGGTCCGTAAAAGGAACACTTGGAAGTACCTACGTCAATGACAAGTGTGGTTTAAAAATTGTGTAAGACGCGTTGTCGTTCCTTAGCAATAGAAGTAAACATTATACTCTTTGTACAGTCTGCGTATTGATATCTTGCTATTGTCATGTTTGTATTGATCTTCAAGGTTCAGATGTGCGATGTCGATATAGTCATTTGGTTTATAAAGACCTGGGTTTTGAATAATTAGGATTTGTTTTATATGGGTAAGCATTTATTACCATTTTTAATAACCTGGAATGTTTATAAACATCTGTCCCTAACTTTCATACATCTTGCCAAAGCAAACGTAATAATATGCAGTATTCATAGAGTTGTGGTCGCATTNGCCAGTAAAGCGTTTATTAATGAGAAACCGGATAATTATAACACTCAGAAACGTTAGAAGATTTTTATGTTTTCGTAATTATATTTAATGGCATTTACTGAGCAAATAATAGAATGTAATTTAAGAATAATTAAAGTTGTTTACAATGTTTCTTTGTTGTTGTTATTTCCGATGTTTATGGAAGTTAATTCAATTTCAGAGAAATGGGGTTTCATGTGTTATGAGTTCCGGGATTGGTTTTAATTGATGTTATTAATATTTATGAACATTTTTTATTTAAAATTCTGTGCATAACTCTGATAGATAACTACATTTAATCCAGATTAATGTTAGTGACGTTGTTTAAATGACTGTTTCAACAATTTTCAGTTATCCAATAAACTCTGGCGAAGTTTCGTCTCTCCGGTAAATAGGTCAAGCTGGGACTGAGCCAGACTTTTAAGTTGAAGTACAGTGAAGATAACTGATTCACCAAAGCCACAATTAAGTACCTTTTGCCCCGCTACCCCTTGTCGCGCGGGTCGACTGAGCAGTGACCAAAATTCCGAGATTCAGTGACGCTAAATACTCAACTGCATCTTTGCCTTTACAAGTACTTTGATCCGACTTGTTTGTAGTCGGAATTCATACCTTGACTTTGATGTAATATTTATGGAAAGTCGAGAAGATACTACAGTGCATTTACGAGCACATTTTTTTATCAGTTATATTACAAATAGTTCATAGTCATCAGTTATAGTACAATTCTAATCGGCTTAGTACGCAGAAAAGTCAGGAAGCACATCAAACAGCTAAATAAAAGATTTAGAACTGAAATAGCGATAGTACTTAAATAGAAAGTGACATTTGGCAAGTGGTCGACTGTTCAGTTGACTCTTCTTTGCACGGGATTGTTTGTCTTTTTATTCGGATGGTCAGCAAGGAGATTGTTTTGAAAAGTTCCTTCGATAAAAAGGCTAGAAATGATGCTATAGTGATAGACAAAAAACTTTAAAATTACCTGGTGCTTAAATGGTGTTTTAGATTCTTCAATTTCTTTTATCCTTCTGAGTCGTTTGAAAAAAATATTTTTTAGGAAAAAATATATATTTCTGTAAACGGGACATTGGACGGGTCCGAAAGCACAAAGAGTGCTAATTGTAAAGAAAATTTTATGTTAGTCACAGTTTCGCGTGACTTTGTTATCAAAATTGCACGTAGCGTGTAATCCTATCAGTATTTTAATCTCAAGCGATTCAGTATAACAGGGCTTAATGAAATTATTTTTAACTGTATTTGCAAAGGTAATAAGTACCTTATCAATAAATACAATAGCCGTGGTGAATTTTGTTTTCAATAAGTACTTTTCTATCCTAAGGTACAGAATCTGTCCAATTTTACCATTCAAACATTAACCTACCAGTGTTTTAATAGGGTAGAAAATCTATTGAAGATATTTGACAGATTGTGGTAGGTTACCTAATGTGCTAGCGTCTGTACCCACTTTGTCGCCTGATGTCTTTGTAAAATGTTGCTGTAAAAGGTAAACTATTAAGTTGATATTTTTAGTAGATAAAGCTGCCTTTTCCCGCCACATTTCAGCGCCATTGCTATTCTTGAATGATTAGCTTAAGTTTCAGCCAAAAAAGTTTTCTTATCTCATTCTATCAGCGAGCCAACTTTAATTTACGAAAAGACGAAATCGGCTGAATTTTTAAAATAACTTGTGGTGTTTGGGTAGGTACCAATTTACTATAGTACATATGAGTATGTGCTATCAGGTAGGTGCCCATGGTTTATGTACGAGAGTTGATATTAATTTCCATATCACAGTCAAAACTCTGATACTGGAAAAGGAGTTTTCAATTGCCTGGAAGACCCACAGTGTATTTAAAATTCAAATACACATCGTCAAAACGCTAATTAATTAATAGGTTCTTTGGTAGTGCTAGTTCAGGAAAGAATTGATAAACAGTACTATAATTAATTAAAAATATGCGATAATATTAATGCTTATCACATTGAAATAAATTAAATAGCTCAAAACTGGAAATGTACTAAAAATGTTTCTGAGTAAAGTATAACATTCATTATTATTTATTATAATATATTGTAACATAGTCATTGAAAAATATAAAACAACAAGTTTTCCGCAGCAGTATCTCCCGGTTCCTGATGACACTACGTCCCGCACTGGGTAAAAAAGTAACCTTCATCTTATTCCAATGTAGAAGCTTATAAGCATCACTACCCAAGTTCATCAAAAGCAATAAGAAATACATTACACCTACACACGTACACACACACACACACACTTACACGCGCACATTCACACTCACACGCGCACACACACACACTCACACGCGCACACACACACACTCACTCAGTCACTCACTCACTCACAAACTTTCGCCTTAAAATATTAGTTTTATAGAATTCAAGGCTGAATTTTGTAAGTTTGAAACTTATGTTTAAACAGATGCTGACTAACGTTTAAATTTGGAAAAATAGAGCCTTGGCCTCTTGGCCTTAAAAATAAATATTACAAAATTTACTAAACAAACTAAAAACGTCAAATGATCGTCATTTTATCGTCTAACATTGTATAAAATGACATTGAAGTGTTTCACCAAATGTTTATTCACACTGGTATTGTTTTACCACCAGTACAATATAAGCAAAATTGTTTATACTAATAGGAAAGTGTTGTCTGTTTGTTTGTACGTCTTTAACGGCGTAACGGAGCGATGAATTAACGTGATTTTTTAAGTGGAGATAGATGAAGATCTCTTCATAATAGGAGAGAGAAATTGGCTACTTTTTGTCTCTTTTTGACCCCCACTTACCTAGAAAGGGAGGTGGAAGTTTGAAGGTTTCCGCAATTTTCAAGGTAGAAAATAAAAAAATTGGTATGCGGACTATTTTGGTCTTACTACAAAAAAGTTAAACACGCGATCATCACGTATTTTAGAAAATTCTCCATACAAAATTTCCTTAAACACGTGTCAATCGCCTGTTTAACTTTTTAGTAGTAAGACCCTTCGGTCTAACAAAAAAAATGTGCGTAATTTTTTTTTCTTAAAAATGTCCCTCCCAACCCTACACAAGAAGGAGTGGAATTTTATATGGGACATTTCGCAGTTTTAACATAGAAAGTTAAAAAGCGGCGCAGTTTACGAAATAACCGTGACACAACTATTTTTCCGAATAGGTACACAAGTGGTCCGTAAAAGGAACACTTGGAAGTACCTACGTCAATGACAAGTGTGGTTTAAAAATTGTGTAAGACGCGTTGTCGTTCCTTAGCAATAGAAGTAAACATTATACTCTTTGTACAGTCTGCGTATTGATATCTTGCTATTGTCATGTTTGTATTGATCTTCAAGGTTCAGATGTGCGATGTCGATATAGTCATTTGGTTTATAAAGACCTGGGTTTTGAATAATTAGGATTTGTTTTATATGGGTAAGCATTTATTACCATTTTTAATAACCTGGAATGTTTATAAACATCTGTCCCTAACTTTCATACATCTTGCCAAAGCAAACGTAATAATATGCAGTATTCATAGAGTTGTGGTCGCATTTCACAATTTGGGCATCATAATTTAAAAAAAACTTTTTTTTGCTCCCCGTACTCGGATAAAAAGTAACCTACAGCCTTCCTCGATGGGCTCGAATGGGCTATCTAATACTGAAAGATTTTTTCAAATCGGACTAGTAGTTCCTGAGATTAGCGCGTTCAAACTAAAAAAAGTCTTCAGTTTTATAATATTAGCATAGATTATAGATAGATAAGTAAAGATGATCTGATTGCAAACGGCGTGGGTATAATGCAGTCTGCGTTGATGAACCTGACGTGCAAAACAATGCATCTTCGTGGAGCCCCTAATGAGACGGATTTAGTTTAGTCTCTATCTACATAGACTTAAACGAGTTTGTTATAACGCCAATATGAGCGCAACTTTTAATAGAGACGTTGCCTTGGTATTGTAAAGAAAATATCAATTTCTGTTTGAAGTTGTTAACTAGAAGATAAAGCAGTAACAGTAAAATATCCTAGCTATTTTCAGCGATACGTATGGTAAGGAGAAACCTCTGAAACATACTAGTTTTTTTTTTTTTTATAAAAAATGGATTAACTAAAATAATGTCGAATGATATTATGGCTTTTATACACATTTAGAATGAAAATTTAATACTGAATAAACTCCTTCAATATGTCTGCTTAACCTAATAATACACTAGTACTGTGATTCTCAATAATATTTACCGATGGAACTTGTATTACTGACCCTCTGAAAACCACCGCCACAGCGCCGCGGTCTGCGGTCCATATCTATAGTGGATTGGATAAAAACATATCTGTAATGAAAGAATTTACTGATGAAAAACCCAGTAAGGAACTATATTTTGTAAACATCAACTATATATGGAATTCTATTAATATTTACTTACAATAATAGACGAGCTTACTCATATTATGGTACTAAAATAGTTTTGGCCATTTTGAGAATGTCCTCCTTACAAAGAAGTAAACCCGAGATCGAGTGGTCTATTCTTACTATTGATAGGTTTTCGATTCAATAAAGATTATTGCGTATTATTTGGTATATGTATCTGTACGTTTGCATGCCACTGAGTTATATTAATAGTTACACATACATACATGCTACTTCTATTCAATCTCGTCGATAGACCAAAGCAGATTTCAAAACGTATTTTAATTTCTTATTAAAATCTTTTGATTTATATACGGCTTCATTGATAGTATTAGGCCTAGAAATTAGGTATAATTGGATCAAAAAATCCTTTGAATGATCAATAAATAAAGTTCTTATTTAGATTGAGGCAGGCTCAAATAACTATTCGGGTAGACTATTCTAAGTGTTCAAATAATCTTCTTCATGACTAAAATTATATGTTGGCGTGGTAACATATTAATTTAGGCCGTCCTTTCGCAAGCCACATGCGATGTCCTAATTATAGTTCTATTTATTTATTTGTGCTTTCCAGCTATTTGTGTGCAGTGGCGTCTTCCGTTGAATATATTTGTGCCTGAATTGTTTCGGCACGCCTATGGTTTGTTCCGCAAATTAGGGAACAGATACTTTGGTCGACCTCCGCAAAGATGGGGTCATGGATCTGCTAAAGTTGTTTGTTTACGTGGTTCATAATTATTATATAGATCCATAATTATTAACAAATTTTTAAGAGTAAATTGACTTGGAAAGTCACTTATTTATAACATGTCTGTAGACTTTTCTAGTAGCCACCAAGAACTTTATATACCTAGGGAGTGATTGGGAACATTATCAGAAATTGATGACACACCCGAATATTTCAACGTGTCAGTCACTATTCTAACAGGCTTCATGATAGTATAATGTTATCTGAAGGGAAAACCGTAGAATGAAATGGGGTCAATTGAAACAACAGCTGGTCCCAGTAATTTGCCACATTGCCCCTTAGGGAGATACAATTAGTTGAAATAATAGGCAAGAGGCAATTTCAGTGCATTTGCTCGACAACTCCGGTTTAGTTTGTTCGTTACGCGACAAAAAGTAAACTAGAAGGAAATGAATGCAAATTGTACTTAAATAAACTTATTTCCTTTGCAGCTTCCGTGCAGGGCTACGGCGCATTACCTTTAGTCTTCATTATGTAATTAAATTTGTGTTTTGTAAAAGTAATTCAGTTTTAATAGTACCTAATCTTTACCTACTAATTGCCCAGTGGGTCTTTATCATAGCCAAAATAAAAATGTCTTAAGATTCAGACATTTTCTTTTACACAATTCTATTAAAAAAATGTCAACACTACCTTCGTACAGTGAAAGAACATCGCTATTATCGTGTCTGTGAGTTCACAGCTGATTTTTGGCCTGAATCGCCTTGGTTGGCTATGAAAGGACCATTCGATGGGTGGCGTCGGGTCACATCAATGGTTGAAAGGCTTCGACAAAGACTCCGTGAATGAACTCGTAAATCTTATAAATTCACAAAGGATATATCTGAATGTGTTCGGTGAAAAAACCTTCTTTCAGGTGCCAGTTAACGTGTGTCGTGGGAACAACGTAGAAACAATATCAGTAAGAGTTATGAGATTGTACTGTCATATCTACTTATGATCTTTCAGAATGTGTATCCGTAAATGATGAAGAAGTACACGTACACGTATAAAACATATTACACGTATAAAACCTCTGAAAACACAAAATTTTTCTGTTTCAGGATTTATCAAAACTATAGCGGTATTTTAATTGCAGATAATACTTAATAAGATTTTTTTATTAACCTCCTACGCAGATATAAGAATCATGTATATTGAAGAACTATAAAATTTTTGTTTGATCTAAAGTTATTTTCTAAATATAACGACGAATTTGTGGTTTAAATTAAATGATGAAATTACGAGTGGCCAATTTTTTACACACTGGTTTAGTAAGCAGATGCAACTGACACGTTGCACGCGTACATTTATATCTAGCAGTAAACAAGAGCTTTGAAAGATTGTAAAGTTGCAGGATAAATGTAGGAAGCGACATAAACACTACATAACTTGGGCGGAAGACACTCGTTGCTCCTCAAGTTTCCTTTCACACTCTGTTCAACACAGAAACATTTTTGTAACAAATTTTTGTGGATGTTTTCAGAACGTAACAGGATTTGTTACTCATTATACCGTCCAGTGCGATGTGGACTGTTTACGTTTAAAACAATCATCCATGTTTCATATAGGTATTAACCCTATATCGATGTAGGAGATGGTAATATAAATATACTAAAGAGAATACAAAATATCACTAGTTTCAGTGGCCTTAGAAAACGGTTTCGGTGAGAGAGTTTTAATAAAATATTAATATTTAAAATATCCAGTAAAGTATTCTTTTGTTTGCGTTTAATTAACGAGAAGAGGAAAATTTATCATAAGCAGCTTCGCAAAGTGATCGATTATTACCACGAAGTTATATTTTAAGTTAAGTAAAGAGTTTTTTTTGTGTTTTATTCATGTTCATAGTAAAGGGATTTATTTTAAGACTTGCTTCGTATATTAGACACAATGCTTGTATCTATTTACTGCTGGAATAGTGATGGTTTCGAAAGTTGTGAAATTGGGATTTTTCAGAATCAGAATTATCTCAAATTATGCGCGACTACAGAGCCTGACCATACTGAAGAGACCAAATGAAAACGCTTCGTCATAACGAAAAGTGGTTACGCTGTACCTACAACCGGTCAGCTTAGATTTTGGGAAACTAGTAGCTGTAAATTTTTATTTTTTTTTCAAAAAGACGAACTATTCCTTGTACCACACGAAGTTGCTTCGTAACAACCATTACACAATGTAGTATTCCGAACATTTTCAGTTCACTAACGATGCGCCAGCGAATCCGTTATCATCAATTTGTCGAGCTAGCCGACTGTGACAACTGACAGATAAAATGCAGTCTCTCAGTTTAAGGGGCTCCTGTGATTTATTGATGAGATCTCGTCGACTTCGCGACCCCCACCCGTTGGGCTGTCAAACTAAACCACTAGCCCACGAACACAGGCTTACCTAGATAGTTCCTAATATCGATCACTGGAATGTCACGGGGTGATTCGGAATCCGGAATAACATTAGCAACTTGAACAGCACTCACTGGAATCATTTGGTGATTGGTGAAGTGTCTGTGGTAAGAAAATCAGGTCGACAAGGAAATATTTTTTTTAAGGTTCCTAAATTAATTGATAAAGTAAAAAAAAAAACATTTTAAGATACCTACAAGACGACACACAACTTAAAAATCTAAAACTTTCAATAAAAAACTGCTATATTTGTTAATAAACTAGTGGTGAATTTAGTGCCATTTATTTTGTCTAAATCCTGCAGATTATTCAGTACTAAACGCTTACCGTCATAAAGTAATCAGCACGAGTCATCAGATTGTCGAACAATACAACGCGGCGCTCGGTTCGCACAATCATTGTGAAACCAATTCATCAGCATGCCATAACAAATTTAAATTCTCAATCATGGAAAATTGCACATTCACTCGATTCCCCCCACTTTATAGGTCGAGAGGCAGAGTAAACAACTGCCGAGTAAACAAATAAAAAAAATAAAAATGCTACCGTAATGAAAACGCAACGTAATCATTTTACGAAAACATTTTCATATCAGGAAACACTTAATGTATTCGCAATAATACATTTTATGAAGGATGCAACTATTTGTCTAAAACATACGTACTTGGAACACACAACACACATTCCAATATTTCCAGGTGAACGTATTGAAATATATGTGTTTTATATTGCAGCAAAGTGTTTGCTACAATATGAAATATTTGCTAGCCCGCCGGGGTTATGTAGTTTTAGCCATGTTTACAAACCGTATAAAAGAAAAATGTGTGCTTGGCTGTAGGTCCGTACATAAGCAATAGCAATACAAAAATAAAACTAATAACTACAAGCAGCACACGTCTAATAATGAACTATTCGTCTCCAATTAAAATTCAGAATAAAACCTCAGCTACTATAATTAGAGCATATTCAATAATAAATTATAGCCGTTTATAGCAGAGTTATAGACATTACAGTCATACATTTACATGTGGCGTGGCGTTATCGAGTGAGTAATCAGTTTATAACGTCTAAATAAGCGGCGGGGGCCGACACTACGTTATTTACTACTATGCAAATGGCCACGTAAAATTCACCAGTAAATCTCGAGCGTGCCGTGGTTCAGAGACAACCAGCCTATTAGCACCCGATTCCGTGTAGGTTCTGCACACAAGCGCTGATTGGAAATGTAAAAGGACCGCTGTTGCTTGCTGGAGGTAATGGAATATTCCGGTATGGGTTTCCAATCGATTTCTCATATTATCGTTTGGAGATGCCGAGTGAAACGATCTTCAGTTTTGCAGCTACGTGTGCATTTACACAAAGTTGTTTTAAATGGTTCTGACCACATTTGCATATCATTATTGCAGGCTACTAAATAGACTATCGGTTTAAAGAACATAAACAACAAGTACCCAAGTTCATTTTCAAGATAAATAGTTATAATCTAGAGTTCAAAAAAATATTACAAAGTAATTAAATAAGGTGAGGTATAATTACATTTTATCACGTTTAAAGTTGCATGAACTTTAAACATGATAAAACCAATTGTCATTTTATCAAGAACTAGCTTTTGCCCGCGACTTCGTTCGCGTGGAATAGTGACTTGGAACAGCTCGACATTTATAGTAGTTACGGGATTGAACAATAGATGGCGCTGTATGTCCGGAATAAAATTTTTTATTTTTATTTTTTGAAATTTTTGAAATAAAAACTATCCTATGTCCTTTCTCAAGTTCCAAACTATGTCTGTACCAAATTTCACACAAATCGGTTCAGTAGTTTAGGCGTGAAGAAAAGACAGACAGACAGACAGACAGACAGAGTTACTTTCGCATTTATAATATTAGTTTGGATTTGGATAAAGATTAATATTATTACGTTGATACAACTCTTAACAAATAATGCATTCATTTCCACCAAAGATTACCATAAAAACGGTTCTAGAGAGTTAATCTTAAAAGATAGACATATACTGTCGCGGACATTTTTTTAGCTTATTTCAAGAGGAATAATTCTTTCGTACATATAGTTTTGGTATCTTGAACCGTTTTCGCAGCGCACGCAACGAAAGCCCTCAAGAATGAATAATTTTTCCCGTTTTTTCCACATTCCTCCTAAATAGTTGCAGGCGTGATGTTATATAGCCTAAAGCCTTCCTCGATAAATGGCACTGAAAGAATTTTTCAAATCGGACCAGTAGTTCCTGAGATTAGCGCGTTCAAACAAACAAACAAACAAACAAACAAACAAACAAACAAACAAACTCTTCAGCTTTATAATATTAGTATAGATAAGTTGATATTTCTTTTACTGAAAAAGGTTTAGAGATATATGGCAGGTACCGCTTGTGGCAACTTACTTGCCATTATATGTGTTATAGGTTAGAAAGCCCGGGGCAGTTCCGATACAGGTTGATATACACAGACATATATTATAAGGTCAGCAATATTATCACATTGTAATTCAAAAGCTTGCAGTTACTCACATGGAGTACTAGTTTTTGTGTATAGCATAGACCGGCGAAACGAATGGCATATGTTGGTACATTGCACATTGTACCTACATACGTTTGGGTCACAAAAATGTTCTCTGCTGTTTTTGTGTGTCAGCCATTCTGTTATACACAAAATAGTAGTCAATATTCCACTTTCGGGGTATTTTCTTTTAGTTTCAGGCCTATTGAGAATAATATTTACTTAAATAAATTAATCTGCTTTAAATAAACATTCAGCCCAAAGACTTTTTAATTTCATAAAGTTCACTCAACAATATTATAAACAATGAAAGCAATGGTAAAATAAAATAAGGATTAAGGCGGGGAATTGATGAAAAGATTGTTTCAAAAGTCATTTAATAAAATGAAAGACTTGTTCCTTGTTCCGCTCGTACCTTGTCTAATATCTTTACAATAGACCCTGATTAATAACTAATAAGATTTTCTCAGAAATATGCTTGTACACCAAAAAAATACAGGAGGGTTTTATATGAGATTGTTTTATTTTTGGAAAAATTGTTCATTTTTGTATCATCTAAAAACGGTATTAAGTACACTTTCTTTTATTAGACTTAAACTTAGTTAGGTAATTGTTTTTTTACATCACGAATATATTTTTCTGACTGAAAAATCACACTGTGTCCCAGAGAACTGAAATCATAAAATAAGTGGTTTCATGAACCCGTTGCCAATTGAATAGGTACATGTTACTGCAATGTTATTAAATAATTGTATCTACTTCAGATTGTAAATATATTTACACCAAAATAAATTGTATTTCCGTGCAAATTCTATTAGGACACTAATTACGCACTGTTGACAAAATCATAATTACAGTTGAACATTATAATTACTGAATTGCTAAACATGTGCTAACGCACAAAACTTCAATTGATTTCCAGCGATAATTTTTCGATACAAGTGATTGCCTTTTACACAGAGATTATCTTTGAATATTGCGGTTTCAATAGTCATTGTAATGTTAGCCGTGTTGGTAAACGGATTAATAGCGAACAGAGCTCTCGATATCTGTGAAGCCAGTGCTCAGGAGTCGGATTATACTCTGATACAGATGCCGAATATTCTAGTCACGCTGGCCAACGTCAAGATATTCCTTGCTCCTTGGTAGTCTACTGAAGCCAGAAATTCTTGTAAAATAAACTATCCAGATTCCTACCTTAAGCAATATATCTCTATTAATATCCAGGTTTAGTTTTCTATGAAATATTTGATTTTAATTAAATTATTGTAGACTACTCTGGCTGGCCTACATTCGCATGAACGATATAAAAATAACAGTTTTTAAACTATATTTTACCTTTTATTGACAAATATTTAAAAACGATTTCAGCGCGTAACTTAATCCTCATATAATTGGTGCCCCATTTAACATTTTTATAGTTTACAGGTAAATAAGGCGTTGAAATAACAAATAGCATACGCACAAGGGCAATTTAATCTTTCACATAAATTATTATTTATTGCGTGTTGTTAAATTTTACTGAAGCGTAAATTTATTTTATTTTTAAGCGTTCATTACTTACTGCGGGGGAGCAGTGGGACAAATGTGCAAAGTTTGATTTTCATGTCCCTTGGGGCCAAAAGCTTGCCCAGTGCCCACTCTTTTCGTGGGCGGGGCCAAATCCGATCTAATGTACAGAAAAAAATACTGCAAGGCGTATCAGAGAGCGTTTAATTACGTAAGTGTTCGACCATTCATCTCGATCAAAACTTTTGTCTGTAAGTATATGTAAACACATAACTTTGACTTATTCCTTATCTGTAACCAGACTTTAGAGAGCAGTACGCAATGTAGGAGTATTAGAGAATCTAAGAATAACCAGAAAACATGATTATTTAATTATTTTTTTTTATTGAAAGTTATATTTGGCCGTTAGTCTTTCACGCGTGGGCGACACGACGCCGCCGTTCGCGGTAATATGGTTCAGGATTCCAAAAAGTATGGTGTGGGTTTTTCCAAAACCATATCCAAAAATATATAGGTCCACAAACGAAATAACTTTTTTTAAGAATTCGACAGATTACAAACAAATAAATACTTTTGTACATAAATACACATGTCTACCCGAGTAACTGCTCACCTGCTGAAGTTTGAAAAATGTGGTGTCATTTATTAATTTCATTCAAACTGTTCATATTGGCTTGTCCAAAAAATATATTCGACATTGATATTGTAAATAATTTAACAGTGATAATATTTAACGTGATATCAATTTTATTTTTAACAGTGAGGAGTCTCGGTATAAAATCGAAAAGCTCGTCAACTGGGCTGGTTGTAAATTAAATTTTTCACTTAATATTTTCATATTAAACTGTAAAGTGAAACACACGGGTAGTTTATGTACCTGTATACATACCTCGTGCTCGTTTCCACTGTGAAACTTAATTTTCACGCGGTCGTACCGGAACACTGCATATGTTTGTAAACACGTAATAAAAGAAAGGTTTTTATTGCACGGCCAACACGGGAAAGTGCATTAGTTGGCCGTTCTATCCGAAATAAATTACTAAATTGCTCACCCTTTCTACCTGCCGTACAGTTAAGATTAGTACAGAAAATTAAAATAAATCGCACTAATCGGCGAACCGGTATCCAAGTACCTGTCTCATGAATATTATTTTAAACGTGATTACAGTAAAAGCTAGCGAGCAGTCGGTTTCAATTCATAATTTGTGGTACGGTGTAATGTTAATAAAAGCCGATATTTCCTGGGATGCAGCAGCTGGGAGTTGCGCGTATCCAAATGAAAGAGAGCTTTGATACATGTATTCCTGTAACTGCACTGCGGCATCGGTCTAAAGCAAAAAAATCTAGCAACGTGAGAGCCCACTGTTTCCCATTACCCTAATGGAGTTACTTTTCTGTTACATTTTAGTCACAAAATTTTAGAGGGTTGCGGTTTTTTGGTAAGCGTTATGAATAAAATTTTGACAGCCAGATATAGTTTATTCTAACATAAATTACACTATTGGAGTACAAAGCGTTATCTGTTCAAAAACGTATATTTCATACCGAGTGAAATTAAATTTTCATAAAATACACGTTGCCACTCCACTGTCAGAGAACTAACGAAAATGATTTATATTGTGTGACGACGGAAGGTGCAAGGAAAAGCAATAAATTTGAACCTAATTACTGCCAGGTGTCAGAGGCAAGCCGCAATGCCTGAACAACTTTACCCCATAAGTCAGCCGCGATCGAGATGAACGAACCACGCAATTATTCACACAAGTGCGCAATTAAACCAGATGCTTCTTATTACACAAGGGAACAAATTTTCATCTTTTGTCGACAACACGGAAAAAAATGTATGTTTTGGATTAAATATGCCTCACAGAAATAAGAAGTAATGATAGATTTGTTGTAACAGGTCCTGTTTTTCAAATATCATGATATATCAAAAAATGAAAAAAATACCCAAAAATTTCAATCCAAAAATTAATATCAATTCGAAACGTTTTTTTTTATTACATATAGGTGTGTTTTTTTAATATTACATCCTCATAGAATATTTAGACCTACTTGATCAACATCCAGTGTGCTTAATGATTTTTTTTTGCCTCTTGTACGGCGATGCGTCTTCCTTTTTTAAGAACCAACAGTAATCGCCCATCATAGCTGGATCCCATCGTCCTTGGTACCTAATTTCTATTGTTCTTACGTCTTGATGAAACCTTTCACCTTGTTCATTGCTTATTGCACCAAGATTACTAGGAAAAAAGTCTAGATGTGAATGCAAAAAATGAATCTTAAGAGACATTCTGCAACCTAAGTCGTGATACGACTGAAGTAAGTCCTGTACTAGTTGTTCGTAATTTTCAGCTTTTTTATTGCCTAGAAAGTTCTCCACAACGGCCATGAAACAATTCCAAGCTTTAAGTTCGGTTTCATTCAGTTTTTGGGCTAATGGGAACTGCAAACGACAATTTCTTTTGTTTACCATTTTGCCATTTTACAAGACCGATATAACAAGTAGGTAATGCAGCACATTTTTGGTGTCCAAGGCTTTTCTAAATCTTCAATTCCAAATCCAAAATACGAACTGTATGCTTCTTTCACATCTTGAGTAATATTTTTAAGTTGCGTCACTATGTAACATCCACACACATAACAAAACTTATTTGGTGAAATTCTACACGATTTTCGTTGTTTATTTTCCATATTTTTCAAGATAAACGTCTACATAATATGTTGAAGCCTAACTGCTACAATTTACTTCGATAGTTCGTAATATTTTAATGTTACTGATAAATAGATGTATGCAAGCAAGTAAACTAAAACGAGTAATTAAGTTTCTGATTATGCGGGTATCTAGACCTGTTATAACATATTTATGCTAAAATCCATAATCAGTGAGGGTAGTACAACAAAAATAAATGATCATCGGTGTTGTTGTCTAACCACTGTTCCCTTGTGT
>NWSH02000601.1:7191096-7216909 GCA_002382865.2 Heliothis virescens | reverse complement strand
TTTTTTTCACCATAAATAAACTTTCGGAATAATACGCATTATTTAACACAATACTTAGGACATTTGAATTTATATTGATTTCATTTGAACTGTTTTTATTTTAGATTCCGATGTTTGATTTCATTATTGACTACATCTACCAAAGGGGTGCGGTAATTTTATATAATTGCCGGTAAATGTGATTAATTTGAAAGTTTTAATCACCTTTACCACGAACACAGGTTATTATGCATAGTTCCCGGTAATTATACATAATTACCGCAATATTCACATTTACCGTGACACTTATATTATTTGGGTCAAGTTTATGAAACAAGCACAAGTAGATCCAAACTTTAAAGGCGAAAATATTTACTGGCTACAATTTGAACAAAAATAATTTAAAATTTTCACAGAAAAAGCAGGTGAGTAGTATTTTACTTTTATAACACGTACGTACGTTCATAATGAACTCCGGGCGTGTGTCGCTAATGCCCTGAAAACTGCTGTACGTAGTGCCAAGCGTTTAAGAAGACGACCGACTTACCTTAAGGCTACGTAAGTAATACGAGTTTAGCTTTATATGACTGTAAGTAGATAATTAATAAGTTTTTTTTAAGTATTATTATTTTATATCCCGGTATAAATATTTGTTGAAAAATGTGAAAATTCAAATAATTGCTAAAATTAAACCTGCAGATGTACTACGAGAAATAACTCATTAGTTACCGCTTACTACCTGCGGGAAGACATGGGTCTGCTCGTAATTACAAGGCAGCATATATAATGTATAAAGGGACTTTGTACAGCAGTTAATACAAACACGGCTACCGTACTTACCTCCTTCAGAATTTTTCAACGCCCACACATGCCACTGCTTAAAGCTATTAATCATGTTGATAGCAAAATTAAGTCATAATCCGCAAATTCGAATTTGTCTGACACAGCTGTCGGATGATAATCCTGAATTACGCAAGTCGCTCGGTAAATTTATTTTTAATGCAAATAAATACAGATTCGTCGCACCTGCCTGTCTAGATGTAGCGAATAATTAAGCAAAACATGAAGCGAAATAATACAAATTACTTTGAGACTTAACTCGACTTTATTTTACGAGAATACATTATCTACTCTAAGCGGATTACTTGACAATCTTGACATACTATTACTCAGGCGTAAATTAATACTTGGGTTGTGTTTTGTTATTTCTTGCGCGAGTGTAAAATTTTGTAGCTATTAAGTGTTTCTAAGAATTTTCAGTGGCGTATTTAGACCACAGGCATATTGAATATTTGCATGGGTTCGGTCTCAAGTGGCTTATAATTATTCGTTAGAACAGTTAATTTATATAATAGTTTTAAAGCCAAGTCGGTTAAATGGCCAATTATGGTTTATGTTTTTGTTAGCCATGATTAGACTTGTTCAATTGGTTAATTATTTTATTTATTAGTAACTTTAGTACACGCGGTTTGAGTGGTTAATCCTAGAAGTTTGTTTGTGCTAGTTGTAAGAAGTTCCATTTACGAAAGTTTTCCACCGAGCATGTTTTTGTTATTCAAGCAAGACTAGTGAAGCAAGGGTGTAAATCTTGTAAGTTTGTAGAAGCGTACTGTGTTGCGTCGTGTAGGTAGAGGATGGCTTGGGTCAAGTGCCTGCAACATTTGGCTATCGTGTAGCGCGAAGCGCATAACGTTAAACATAATGTAGGTTAAACTTGTGGAAGAGGTTTCTAAAGCGCTTTTTGCAGCAAATGCTTGAAGAACACATACGTTAAATGCACACCAGTATTTTACTCCGAAATGGTTTACCTTATTTCACCTAACATTATGCACCTAACACATGCTTTTGCATTATTTTTGTGTATCAATTTGAATACTAACAACATTATTAATGTACGTACATATGTATGTTTCGTTGTGGAAAACAAAAAGAACGATACAAAAAATGCTACAGGAAGAGAACAATTTTCAAAAATACAGGGCGGATTTTGCTTCGATTTTTACCGACACTTACAGCCATTCGAAAAGTTTCGGAGTAATAATTCTACACGTGCAAAGCTACTGGCAGACCGCTCCCATTCTTTTATTTGTTATCTAGCGCTATAGAGATCTGTTCTACGAAACCAAGCATCAGTTGTGGAATATTCCTTGAAAGTTCAATATTAAAGCGATTACCAGTAAGAATAACAGAAGCTGTATAATACCAACATGATTGAAGTCTGGATTGCGTACAGAAAACTATTGTACAGCTAATAATAGTGTTGTATTGTGCCTATCTCTCTTTATCTGAGCATTTTATCGCCTGTTCACAAAATAGTATAAGATAACAGATTTTCTTTCTTGAAGACGGGAGGTACCGCAATAATATTCAGAAGAAATATAATCTTGGAATTGTCTGGAAGCGGTGTTGTTTTCTCAGAAATATCTCGTCGTGATTGCAAACGGCTCGAGGTCGTAATTGCTTCTTCCGCCTCTTGACATCATTATCTTTGCCATTATGCACCGAGCTAAGCTGCGACGGCGCGACGCTACCGCTTCCACAAACCTTCCATAAATTTATTATTGTACTTAAAATTTAATCTTGCTCCTTGTGCCACCGATATTCGGGTCAATTTTGTTGATGTATGACTTTAGTACTTTAGTTCAAGTTTGTGGTGTTTAAGTCTGCTTTTTTACTTTTAGACGTGGGGTATTTAAACGTTAAGTTAACAAGAACATAATTTGATATGATGTAATGATCGGAGTTATGAACAGCCCATGAACCTGTAGTTAAAAGTACATAATTTGTAATACTTCGATTAAATACGATTAATTATTATTTGTGACTAAAACGTTTTGAACAATTCTACCTCCAGCGACTATTACAATATCCATTGGACGATGTAAGTAAAAGCTTTTTTGACGCGTCGATTTATCACAAAACCACTGATTAATCACCGAACGTTCGATTTTTTTATTCAGCGCCTGTACAACATTAGAAAATTGAATGAAATCGTTTGAAGGGAGATTTTCCTCTTATTCCCAACAATACAAAATATAGAAAGATATTAATAGGGGTTTCTCATATCATAGGCGGATATCTCGTAAGAAAGCAGGAGGCGTACGCACATGTATTATTACCGGAACGTGTACCATAGTAACTGTTAGATATGAGAATACAAGCCTATATGGACTCGAGACGAGTTATCTCGAAACCATTTGTGCAGTCGCTTTCAGTCTCGTACGAAGCTAGTTATTATTTCTAGCGCTCGCGTGATTTGTTCAAGCACTGTTAGATTAATACAACCATTGTTAGGGCGGAGAGCTTATCTTTCAGAACGAGGCAATGTCAGATACCGAGAGTATGAAATCTATCCGAGGTTTAAGCAAGAAAATTAGGTTATACTGAGATAAAATTGTGCATCTGTTTGCGGAAGTGCTCGTAAAAATTGTGCTGTATCAGTGTTAGATAAAATTGGCACGATGCGAAACAGTCATAAATATCAGGCGCAGGCGTCGCGTAATATCGATGTTACTGCGAACAAAGAACATTGCTCACTCATAGATAAATCAGTTTTAAATTTCGATTCTAGAACAAACTGCTAGCAGAAATCTTACTATCACAACACTATCTGATGAAACTCTGTACATAAAATTCAGACAGCGATATTGTTTTAAAATATTAATAAAATACAGTGGTGAATGCTCTATGAGATAAAATACAAATCAATAAATGAGTTATGAGTTCGTTGATAACTTTTTAACCCAGCGCACATCAGTGTGGTTGTTGCAGTTGCGTTTATCAACCTTGATTGATGATTTGTTACAATGTTTACGTTGTGTTTGCAAAGTCAAGATGAAGGTGACGTGATAATTGTGTTCCTATTTATAGGTACTGTACGTTAATATCACTGCATAAATATTGTAACTCATCATAACGGTTTCACACAAATAAACTTGGTTTGGGACATCCTAATAATGTGTAGGTTGTGAAGATTATATTTCTCTGAACAAAAAGTATAAATACTTTGTGGTAAATTTACCATCTTTGTTATAGCTATCATAGATACTGTTAGAAACAGAACCATTTCATTATATTCCTTCAGCTCACATACACCACAAAACACAATAAACTACTCCGCGCTAGATCCAAAGCTGGCCGTAGGAGATCATACCACAAAGCGTATGGTTTTGTTGTATCTTACAACACAAGTTTATTCCCAGCGTGTGGTCATAAAGTTTTGTATTAGCGTCCTTACTTCAGATAAAACACTACTATTAACTATATCTATACTACTATATAAAGAAGAAAGGTTTGATTGTTTGTATATTTGTTTGTAACGCATAGGCTCCGGATCTACTGAACCGATTTGAATAATTCTTTCACTGTTAGGAAGCTACGTTCTTTGTTCTGAACATGGGCTATGTTTTATCCGGGTACGGGAAGAAGTTTCCCCGGGACGCGGGTGTAACCGTGTAAAGTGGCTAGTGCTAGATATTCGAACTTGGCCTAAATATAGATATATTCTGTCGCCACTACTACACTGTCTCCCAGTCAATTAGTAGGCCGATACGATGTACCTAAGTATAGACAAAGGGCGATGTGATGAAGGGTTTTATTAAACTTAAAGACAGATGAAACTATATAATCAGCTTATAACGTTCCCACTGCTGAGACCCTAGTCTCCTGTATTAGGGAGTAGGCAGTAATATGAGACGTGGGCTTGGGACTTCAGGATGATACGCTTCCTAATATTGACCGGGTTTAATTTACATATTATCATGTTCCGATAAGGTTTGAAGAACAATTATAATGTTGCGTTTATTCAACCAGATTAGCCATAAAACCAGGTCCTTTTTCACCCGAATCTAATACATCCTATTAAAATTTTGAAGTCCATATTTTTAGCTGAAGTGATACAACTAGGTACCTACTTGTAAAATCTGAGACTCCGCTGCTTCAAAGTCGCAAAGGTAGTATGGGAATAGAGATCGTGACACAAAATCATTTCTTAAATGTCAACAGAGCTACTTAGGATTTAAGTCAAAACTACATTTGACCTTATTAATATACCATACCGAGATTAAACCCCGGTGTAACCTAAAGTAACTTTGCAACAGTTAGACGTCGCCCATAAAGAATATTTAAAACTTGAAATTGTAATTTTGTAAAAGGAACTAAAATGTACAGTGGTAAGAGTGTAGTATTAATGAAGCTAGAAAGTTTTCAAGCCAGCCACGAGAAATTGTTGCACAACTCTGAACATATCCGCCCTGCCAAGTTTGTACGGTACTATTGCACTAATATGTAGAGCGATATAATATCCCCTAAAGCTTGGCTAAAGCCATGAAAACTGAGCAACTTTTAAATACATCAATTATGAACATCACTCTTTCAAGTAATATCAAGTCAGTACTTCAAAGTCTTCCTTCAATTCAATTAAAAGCAAGATTAAATCAGTTTTTTCGCAAGGAGGAAAATTATTTTTAGTTGTATTTTAGTAATCTATTTGCTTGCCTTTAGTAGGTATTACGTAGGTATCATATTCTCCCACACAGAGTACGAGAGAAGAATCTGAAAGCATATACTTAAATGTCAAAAATGTAAAAAGCACTTACTAACGCTTCTTGTTTTACTTAAATAAAAAAGTAGTTCAACACAGTTAACAAAGTGAAAGTGTAGGTATATTTTTAACAAGCAAACCTTTGAAACTGTCCAACTGTTATTTGGCACAAAAGTTGTATTACTTTTAACAAAATTAATGTACTTATGTAAAAATACTTTGGTAAAACCTTTTTTTTTAATGTAGGTGTACCAGGGCGGTTTTTGTATACAAAAAGTTGATTGTTTTATGAACAACGTTTATCCATTTGGCTCTCTCTAAAAGCAAAGTTGAGAACTAGCTCGCAGTCGGCATATGTTAGACAAAATTAGCGTTGAGCACAAAGTAATCGATGTGGTCTACATCTCTAAGGTTAACTGCTGACGAAATTCACAATAAAAAAAACATTTTAAAGTTTACCTAAATGTCGATAGGGCCCTAGTAGTAAAGGGTTTGTTTTTCGTTGATACTCATGTGACTGGTTTATATATACCAATACATAACTTAGGACAGATAACATATATCTCAATATTAAAATAAAAATAAACTTTGCAGGTCAAAAGTAACTTTTTACATAATCATGTAAGTATAGAATATTAGGTTATCTAATCTAGGTAATAAAAGTTTTTTTTTTTCGTAAAAAACTTATTCAATGTTCATTTGACAATTAACGGGACAAAATATTTAACATGTTTAAAAAAATCTTTATTGTAAATATTTATATGCTGCATTGCTGCTCGTTTTTCCTATTCTTTTTTATTTCTTCAAAAAATGGCCGTTACTAACGTTACTATTAAGTCGTCACACGAGAAACAAAATATATTCTTTAACAATGAACCTTTCTCTAAGTTCAACATTGTCCTTCAAACTTGAAATTACTAGTCGATTAGGTATAACAAAAACAGTTNTCTGAACATGGGCTATGTTTTATCCGGGTACGGGAAGAAGTTTCCCCGGGACGCGGGTGTAACCGTGTAAAGTGGCTAGTGCTAGATATTCGAACTTGGCCTAAATATAGATATATTCTGTCGCCACTACTACACTGTCTCCCAGTCAATTAGTAGGCCGATACGATGTACCTAAGTATAGACAAAGGGCGATGTGATGAAGGGTTTTATTAAACTTAAAGACAGATGAAACTATATAATCAGCTTATAACGTTCCCACTGCTGAGACCCTAGTCTCCTGTATTAGGGAGTAGGCAGTAATATGAGACGTGGGCTTGGGACTTCAGGATGATACGCTTCCTAATATTGACCGGGTTTAATTTACATATTATCATGTTCCGATAAGGTTTGAAGAACAATTATAATGTTGCGTTTATTCAACCAGATTAGCCATAAAACCAGGTCCTTTTTCACCCGAATCTAATACATCCTATTAAAATTTTGAAGTCCATATTTTTAGCTGAAGTGATACAACTAGGTACCTACTTGTAAAATCTGAGACTCCGCTGCTTCAAAGTCGCAAAGGTAGTATGGGAATAGAGATCGTGACACAAAATCATTTCTTAAATGTCAACAGAGCTACTTAGGATTTAAGTCAAAACTACATTTGACCTTATTAATATACCATACCGAGATTAAACCCCGGTGTAACCTAAAGTAACTTTGCAACAGTTAGACGTCGCCCATAAAGAATATTTAAAACTTGAAATTGTAATTTTGTAAAAGGAACTAAAATGTACAGTGGTAAGAGTGTAGTATTAATGAAGCTAGAAAGTTTTCAAGCCAGCCACGAGAAATTGTTGCACAACTCTGAACATATCCGCCCTGCCAAGTTTGTACGGTACTATTGCACTAATATGTAGAGCGATATAATATCCCCTAAAGCTTGGCTAAAGCCATGAAAACTGAGCAACTTTTAAATACATCAATTATGAACATCACTCTTTCAAGTAATATCAAGTCAGTACTTCAAAGTCTTCCTTCAATTCAATTAAAAGCAAGATTAAATCAGTTTTTTCGCAAGGAGGAAAATTATTTTTAGTTGTATTTTAGTAATCTATTTGCTTGCCTTTAGTAGGTATTACGTAGGTATCATATTCTCCCACACAGAGTACGAGAGAAGAATCTGAAAGCATATACTTAAATGTCAAAAATGTAAAAAGCACTTACTAACGCTTCTTGTTTTACTTAAATAAAAAAGTAGTTCAACACAGTTAACAAAGTGAAAGTGTAGGTATATTTTTAACAAGCAAACCTTTGAAACTGTCCAACTGTTATTTGGCACAAAAGTTGTATTACTTTTAACAAAATTAATGTACTTATGTAAAAATACTTTGGTAAAACCTTTTTTTTTAATGTAGGTGTACCAGGGCGGTTTTTGTATACAAAAAGTTGATTGTTTTATGAACAACGTTTATCCATTTGGCTCTCTCTAAAAGCAAAGTTGAGAACTAGCTCGCAGTCGGCATATGTTAGACAAAATTAGCGTTGAGCACAAAGTAATCGATGTGGTCTACATCTCTAAGGTTAACTGCTGACGAAATTCACAATAAAAAAAACATTTTAAAGTTTACCTAAATGTCGATAGGGCCCTAGTAGTAAAGGGTTTGTTTTTCGTTGATACTCATGTGACTGGTTTATATATACCAATACATAACTTAGGACAGATAACATATATCTCAATATTAAAATAAAAATAAACTTTGCAGGTCAAAAGTAACTTTTTACATAATCATGTAAGTATAGAATATTAGGTTATCTAATCTAGGTAATAAAAGTTTTTTTTTTTCGTAAAAAACTTATTCAATGTTCATTTGACAATTAACGGGACAAAATATTTAACATGTTTAAAAAAATCTTTATTGTAAATATTTATATGCTGCATTGCTGCTCGTTTTTCCTATTCTTTTTTATTTCTTCAAAAAATGGCCGTTACTAACGTTACTATTAAGTCGTCACACGAGAAACAAAATATATTCTTTAACAATGAACCTTTCTCTAAGTTCAACATTGTCCTTCAAACTTGAAATTACTAGTCGATTAGGTATAACAAAAACAGTTGTCAATAAAAAGCTATAGGTACAGAATATAGCAGCGAATCCCGAATCTGTCAAATTTTACCAATCGAAAATTAACCTTCCACTATAGTGTCAAAGTTGAAAATCAATTGAAGGAATTTGACAGATTGAGGTAGCTTGATGCGCTGACCTCTGTACAAGTGTTATGGTAAACAAAGTTTAATGGGAAGGAATAAAACAGAGGTGACAATTTTTAAAACTCGAATGGAAGTTAAACATTCTTCTTTTTTAACACAATGCGGGTTACATGTGGCCAGTTAGTAAATGACAGCATGCGGTAGTTGCTAGTTGGTCAGTTTAGTCTCTTTTAAAGAAAATATTTTCAACTGTAAAATGTACAATGATAGTGTGGCCAGTTTTAAGCGATCCGACCCATGTAACCCTTTGGGATACCAAATTTTCATAGCATGTTTAATGTCGACTGTCGCCTACAATGTTACACTATTTTAATTCTGTTACATAGTACATGTTTGCCTCTTTATGGTAACCATTTGTTTTCATAAATAACTTTATGCTATAAATATTTTTGTATGTAAACATTAGCCTATTCATGACGTCGCTTGTCGATAAATATAGATGGAAAAGTATTAAATATTTATATTCTATGTATAGATGTAAGATATCACATTTATTTCCTATTTAATAGTTCAGAGAATTTTATTCGGTTAATTTAAATTACTATTGTGAAAATTCGTATCAACACACGTTCATTTTAAATCACACATGCCTAGCTTTAGCAATTTTTTACCTTAGTTAAAGCATGTTTTTTTTTTAATTGGTTACCTGTGTTCTGTTTCTATATTAACTCATGCAGCGACTGCACAAGAATTTGGTTTGCCTTTAAGTTATATCGTAAAAGTGATCCTAAAATAATATAAATAATCAATTGGCCATAAATAAAATCAATGTGTACTAGACAGTAAGATATTAACTACATCTAGCATAAAAATAAATAAGATTTATTTACTCCTTTTTACGTTTATCGGTCCGAGTAATGGCGTGGAATTTGTTGGCCGAAATAAATTAAAATACATGTCTCTATTCTTTATTTACAGAACAAGAAAATGTAATATAATGAGTTTTCAAAGAAATAGTTGAAATGTTGAATGTAAGTAAATGTTATCATAATTTTTTAGTCTATGTTTTAGGTAGGCAATTACTTTCCACTGTTGCCGACTGGTTTTTAAACGTATTTTTCTCTTAGTTTCTTATGTTACTTAAAACTAATAATGATTTTTTTTATGTTTTGAATAATTCAGCAATGTCAATAAAGGAAAATCACCGGGTGGCGGATTACCACAGATAAAACTCATTGTAAATAACAACTTTGTTTACTACTGTAGATGAAAAAATCGTACCAATTAATAAAACTAACGTAATATTTTTCAATTCTAGGAAACAAAACCAATTAAACAATTTACTTATATGAATTTACGCATTCTTCCTGTAATAATCCTGTAAGTACAATGTTGTGAGGCGTGACGTCATGTAATGGAACTATATTCAAAACGGCACGAGTATAACGTGGAAAGTTTGAGCAGCGAACTCGCGGTACCAGGTAATTAAGATATTTAGAACTTGCACATGCTCCGCATTCGGAACTTCTTTATGAATATTAAATACTTAGCCAAAAATTCCACCTATTATTATTTCAAAGGCTTTACTTCAAAAATCTGTTGACTGCTGCACTTTAAACTTTTAACTGTTGACATTTTTCATATTTATTATTCATTTAGTAAAGAAGAATATGACATGAATAGATACATGAGGTTTAAGAGGGCAATATGACATCATTCTGTCCCTTGACATCAATTGCCAACTTTACCTGCCCGTGTTTCCCCTTTTGGAAAATTGACGAGGGTCTGATGACTGACTGGTGGCGGTATAGATGGGTAGCAGCATCTCTGAAGCAGAAAATATTCCACACAGCGCTCAAGATCTTGCATGCGCAGCGCGGTGAGTATGGGTAAATCCAGCGTAGGCCTTTGTCCAGCAGTGTACCTACATTTTTCGTCTGGGACAACGAGCAAAGACTAATGTGATATCATATCAAACGCGTCATAGTAACACGCGTCACAACGACACGAACAACAGCGCCAGTAAATCGGCTGAACTTTCAACAAAGTGATTTACCTTCGATATAAAGTGAACCGCTGATTTACAACGACATGGTTCAACAAGACCACCCCTATTATTACCAACAGCCCTTTAAAAGTTCAACAATTGACATTTGCGACGAAGACACTATTATAGGGGCAATTCAGGCTTATTATTGAGCTGTACGCTCGATGTCAAGATAGTGGATGATTGATTGTGATCTATTAATATAAATCAGTAGCAAGGGTTGGTTGGGGCAGTTGTCTGCAAAAACGATGTAATAAGGAGGATTGGTGGTCTGTAAGGCGAGATGCTAGTTTGTAAGTAATCTGTTGATCGCGGGTGGAGTCGGGTAGCGTGTGGCGGCCGCGCTGCGGGGTTCGTGATTGCTGACATTTATCTTGTGGCTGGCTAATTAGCAGCGCGCGCCACTGAACTGACTGTAACCACAATGGGTTACTTCACTCCACTGATAAGCGGACTCTACTCATTTTTATTATATTATGTTATATTAAATTTTTTCGACAGCAAATAATTACTATTTCTATGAATATGGACTTTTAGTGATAGGAAAATTGAACAGAACATGCTTTACAATAAATAAAACGTGTTGTATAAGCCCAGCTTTTTTATTAATAAATCTATTTTCAATACCTATTAAAGGACGTGTACAATTTATTAAAAAACGTAATAAATTTCAATGAATTGCATGTAAAACAATATACTTTTTTGTCCAGCGCGTGTGCTAATGAAGCCCACTGGGCGGATGTACCGCTCGTAAATACTAGTCCGTTTCGTTTTTCCGCTTCCGGGCTAGTGTTGCCATTACTTCAACGTTACATGTCTTATTTAACCTATAGGTATATTCGCTTAATTTAGACTTATGCATATATGTTTAAACCCTTATTTATCGGCTATAAAAAGCCCTGCACGTTGTTAGCTTATCGTCTTATCAATATAAAATATGGCGGACCGGGGTGTAACTTCTTGTGTATTTTTTAGAGTCCTTAATTTTTACATGACGTTTATGAGGTTATTTATAAGCTAAACAATACAATACGGGTTTTCGGCTATAAACGCAAATTGGCTTGCAGATATTTGAACAGGTATGTGTTTGCTTTAACAAGGGTTTATGTTGTCATTAACGCGCAGTATCGACCAAAAACCCTTTTGTAAAATAATTATTTGCTTGCCGAATTTTGTTTCCAATTTAGATAGTAAAAGAACCACAGTGCGAGAACGTGTTAAGAGGAAGAATATGTCTGTAAACCACTATCGATACCGATACATTGATATTTCGATTCACTAAAAGCGAATTGCAGTAAATTGAGGAATTACCTCTTTGCGATTTGTGTAGAAGTGGTAGATGGTATCACGGTGCGGTTCCTACCGCCCGGCTGCCTCTGATACCTAAGGGGAGGCTCCCCTTGCCGAGCCACTTTACTAATGTCGATTATTAACTGCTACACTCAGAACAGAGAATTATATTGCCTACTTGTGGAAATTAGTTTGGTACTTAGGGAGCTATTCGCTAAGTCTACGTAATTAGATGTCCATGTTGTTAGTTGGATTATGTTAAGAGGATTTCTTGGTATTAACATAAGTTTTGAAGAATTGAAAAGAAATGTGAAATAATGTGTTCTAGAGAATCTTGCTATGTTTAGCTATTTGTCGGTTGTTACAAATGAGTACGTTTATTTGTATTAATCCTGATCTAGTGCAAGAATGATAAAGGATATAAAAATAATTAAAGTTTGTGAAGAAAATACCTATATGATAAAAAAAACTGTATATTATTATATTTCTATACAAAAATATAGTCAGATTTACGTTTAAGAAAAAAAAGACTCGGAAGGGTTTTACTCTCCCAATAAACGCTTTGGGTGTTTTCAATATATTTTTATATTAGTCACGGAAAAATCCTTAACCCGCTAGAATAAAGAAAAGGTCTAGCAATTTACTGTTATTTAAACTGACTTTGTTATCTCTCAATCTCTTCAATTGTTCTTTAGTGCATACTGTTCTATTTTCATTGAAATGTTGTGCGAAATATCGGGTTAGATGATTTCGCTACGCAATATTTATGGTTCCCCTACAGAGCCTAGGCTTTTTATAAAGAAAAACTACGCGTATATTCACCGTACTTGAACTATAATTTCAGTAGCAGACTATATTTTAATCGGGGTCTTATAAGTCTCATAATATATTTATGATTTCCATATCTTACAGTGAAGCAACTGTACATCATTAAAAAACAAATCAGTGATTGATTTCTTAACTAACTTTTTATTTCTGTGCAAAACGGGCCTTTGTAAACTAATCGCGTGCTGCAGTCCAGGGGGTAGTTTCAGGCCAACTGCCTTACTTCAAACGTTGCGTATACTAATAATTTTATTTTTAGATAATTAAAATATTACCCACAAAAGCTAGTAGTCAAGATATACAAATGAATAAAAACCACATCAAAGGGCAGGATATACGGGACAGTAATCACTCCAAATAATATGTGATTCGCATCATATTAATCCCTTTAATTACGAACAACTGTACGAACAGTAGTACATTTTAATGGTCAAATTACCTATTTGTTCATTAAAACACTGGGGATTAATGGAAAAACGCTTTTATCTCGTACGTTTTCAGTGTTACAATTAAATTATTGTTATTTATTTGGTAGCCCAATTTGATGGTCTAAAGCAGAAATAGTGAGCACATTTTGCTTATATTTTATTAACACGTGGAATAATGGTTAGACTTAGGAGCTGGTAATACCTTTATAATACAAACTATTGTGTAATTCAGGTTCTTATTTTTTATTATTACCTAAACATTGTCATTGGATTAAAATAAGCTCTACTTTATTCCCGATGTAAAAAGAGGAATCTTATACCCTTAGGCCTGCGTCTGTATGTTTGTGGCTCTTTAGCTCTGAAATGATGATAGAATAAATATGATTATAGTTAAACTTAGAATTTTTTTAATTGTACTAGACTGTCAAAATCGAAACATCCCTATTTGGTGCCTCGCATTATGTTTTAGAATGTTAAACAAAGAACCCTAACCTAACCTAACCCTAGTTAGTCCTGTCAGAGTAAGTATTTTATTTTATGAATTCATCCGTAACTAGTCGCATTTGTCGGATAATTACTAAACAATTTACTTGAGAAGGCGATTATCTCGTTCATTGTATATTATCTAAGTACATACTTTCAGGGATTAACGGTTAGGCTCGATAATACAGGCGATTATGTTTCAAATGTGATTGAATCGTGATTGATTGAATCAATAAATATGACGGATAATCTGCAATTAACTATGGAACACAGTTCATTGTCGGCAGCGGGCTTGTCCTCAATAGAAATAGCTATATTGTCAAATACACGCCCAGTCAGAATGCTGACGCTACATTCATGCTGCCCTATCAAATATAGAATAGTTGACAGCGAACGTCTTTGTCTGCATGCCTCAATAATACAACAGGTATTACTATTGTAGCTGCAGATCTAATAATATTGTACGGTTGATTATCACAATCGAAAAATAACTGTGATTAATTGAAATCATTTATAAACACAACGGAGCGTAAACCACTCAAAAATATTGAAATATCGAAAACGAAAATTTCCCGCATCATTTCTCTGAAGAATGAAAATCTTTGATACAAATGTGTTTTTAGCTTTTAGATGATGGTTTTTTAAATGCGCTAGCATTAAGAATGATAAATGGAGACTCTTAGATGTAATAAGGCTTTAAATATATTTTTTCTTACAAAAGAAAGCTTAAAAAGTTATGGCGTAGAGTTATGGCTGAAGGCTGCCCCCGTTTGTTCATGTGGTCTGGAATTTAAATTAGGCGTCTATATGAAGTATTCAATATTTTTACCAGCCAATAGAGATCCCTTTTCCATATTGTTATTTTAGAACTAATCAACTACGAGTGTATTAAAAAATAAAGTAAATCGGTCACACGATACCGCACTATCATCCTGGATTCGTTATAGATACGCCATGCTAGTCCAATATACGAGTGTTCGCTTGCCGTGTCCAAACACAGCTACATCGGCAACTAACCCCTAACTAATGAATCTCGTCGCAGCACGGACGATGTGAGGAAAAGTAAACACGCGGGGTGAGTAATAAATCTAAATTCGTCCATCAGTGAGTGCAGGCAAGCGTTCAATGCGCTAGTTGGCGCGAGGCGTTAGTAGTTTGTCACTGGGAGGACACGTTCGGACGTGATGCCCAGTTTATTGCTTCCCCGGCACCGACTGATTGGATAACTCAGAGTAACTACCATAAAAGCCAAACTCGTTTTACTTTTCACTTTAAAGGTCCCCCTCATTTTTATAACCTACGTGCCGGGCGACATTGGCGAGCGTTTGTAACTCGTGGTAGCTGTCCACGTAACGCACGAGTGGGCTAGGATATACAACGCGAGAAACATTATTTAATGCCGCAGGACATTACTCGTTTTTTATTTATTTTTCTTTTGTACTTTTTCCTGTATCAGAATAAAAATAATGGCAATTTAATAAAATAACTGACCGAGTCCATTTTGTGTGCAGATAAATAACTAGGTATCTAAAACCAAGTTGTACTGCGCATTTGCGCGTAGGAAGACTTTAATATAGATGAAATAGCCAGTCCTTTAAAAAATATTCCTTTCAAGGAATTGCAAAGAGTTTCAGACTTGAGTCTGATGCAATCCACTTTAAATTATATTGCAGTATCTTGGTAGATATCTTTATTATAAAATGTTTTTTCAGATGAACTTCTACGAAGTACATTTTCTACAATGAAATATTTAAGCCATGAGAACAGTAAAATAACTCTCCAGAGGAATGTGATAATGTAAATTTTCTTTCCGTTTTTTAAACGTCCCAGTTTGCTCGGTGGCTGAGCTTCATGCTCAAATAAGGAGTTAGCACGTACAACTCGTCTTATCGTAAGGCACGTAGCTCGCTTGATGCCTACTTTATTGCCGGCTAGAGTCCTTGTGAATGCCGCTGCATCACACCAATGCACTCCACATTCCTTTTTTAATTGGGAGATGCCAATAAAAACATGTGAACGATTTTTATGCATACGAATGAAATGAAAGCATATTTCAACGCGATTCAATGCATGCTCATATATTAATCAACGTGTAGGCGTCAACATTCAGTCGTGAGGTGTGAGAGCTTTGTACATGATTGTCTATCTACACTCTGACAATTTAATTGGATGCTGATCAAATTTGATCAGTCTCAGTAATTCATACGGACGTGATACAACTTTCATAAAACCGGCCAAGTGCGAGTCGGACTCGCGCACGAAGGGTTCCGTACCATTTTCTATGAAAACTGAACGCATCTATTACCTACAACTAGCCAAAATACAAACATTTTTTGGCAACAAAAAATAACTTTGTTTTTCATACAAACATATGAATAACAAAGTTATAATTTGCGGTTTCACAAAAATTGCTTTATCTCAAAGACTGCTGTCTGTACCACGTTCAAAATAATTTTCCTTGAAAGTTTATGTAGAGTTCTACTTTTGAGATTTTTTTCATATTTCCTAAACTTGCGGTTCAAAAGTTAGAGGGGGGGGGACGCCTATTTTTCGGCTTTTGGAGCAATTATTTCCGAAAGTATTAACATAATCAAAAAATGATTTTAGTAAACCCCTATTCATTTTAAAATACCTATCCAACGATACATCACACGTTAGGGTTGAAGTGAAAAAAAAAATCACGCCCCACTTTACGTGTAGGGGAGGCACCCTAATAAAACATTTTTTTCCACTTTTTATTTTTGCACTTTGTCGGCGTGGTTGACTTACATATTGGTACCAAATTTCAGCTTTCTAACGCTAACAGTCTCTAAGATTATCCGCGGACGGACAGACGGACGGACAGACAGACATGGCGAAGCTATAAGGGTTCCTAGTTTACTACGGAACCCTAAAAAAACAAATACCTATAGAACTGTATTTAGTTACGAACCTTGAAAACTTTTTTCAAGATAACGGTAAAAAATAAAGAAAATCACCAGTTTATTGTACTAATTAACGTTTGAAACAAAGAAAAAATTTTATAATTAATTCGTACTCATTAGTAGGTAGTATTTATTTTAAAAACTAAACGTTTTCACACCAGCGGAATTTCCACTCGGCTTTTCGTTTCTCTCTCTCTTTTCGTTTGAGCAACAATTGACAACTACTACTACGGTGACGTTTAAAACCAAGCGACAATGTTTAGCGCATGGAATATGTCGCACGTATACAAAATTCCACCAGTGTGAAACCGCTGTTAGTTGGCTGAATTTAAACAGACCGATTTGTTAAAATTCTGCTTAAATTCAGTACTATTAATTGGTTATTCTATGTATTTAATATCGGTTTTATTTGGAATCAGAAACTTTGAATTTATATTTTTAATGAAAATACGACGATAAATTACTCTCAAAATAACAGAATAGATAAATATAAAATTCTAACTACTGAATTATTAATTTCTTTTGGTCGGAGATGATTTAGAAAACAATATAAAACTTTGGCCATGGGCTCAGATTGTTTGGTACACAAAACAATAGGGATGGTATAATTAAAATAAAAAATACAAGAGCCAACTAATTATCCGGTACAAATCATATTTTGTGTATTATGATTTCGAATATTAAATCCTAAAGCTAACAAACGAAATTATCTTCGATGAATTGAAGCTACGTGTCAGACTTATACTCTGCTCGTTGCTTAGGAAATAATAGTGTGTCTGATACTTTATCCCATTCTCTATGCCCAAAACAGTGGGCAAAGCAAGTATCGACTCCTCATATTTCAATGGGCCGATACCCTTTATATCGGAATGCGTGGCACGTGCCCCCGTCGCACAGTTTACCCCAACAGCCAGCTGATTGAAGATGAACCAACTGGCTTATGTTATTATTCACTCCTACGAGATCCTTTTTTCGCTTAATTTAATACACAACGTATCTAAATATATAAAGCTCAAAGGTGGGCTGACAGTGATCTATCAACGCACAGCCCAAACCACTAACGGCCGTTCCCAATAACCTATCTAACTTTGGATTTGCTTACCAGAGATAGGAATTTGACATTACTTGTATGGGGCTAATGTCAAAATCCTATCACTAGTAAGCAAATCCAGAGATAGACAGAATATTGATTTCCGCAGTAAAAGGATTGGGTTGTTTTGAATGCAGGTACCTAAATGTTATGACGTAGGCATCTCATTAAGTTTTGCGCGGGCAAAGCCGCAGGCAGAAGCTAGTTCTATATAAACAAATAGACAACACTTCTAATGACTTCTGCTTTATTTAAAATTATATTTGGTGAGTATCATACAAAACATGTTAGCACAAACTATTGTTTGTGTAGGTAATCTGCAATAATTTCTGTTACTGCCTTAATTAATTTTTGCAACAATATCGTTATTTCAGTTGTAATTAGAATGTACTGGAAAGTGTACAACAATGCGCTTTGAATTTATTTGCTTCACTGTACATAACAATGGATACTATATAATATTTCAGCATTATTAGGAGTAAATAAATGTTTATTTATATAGCTGTTTCGCACTGTTGTGCATTTGGTGGTGGAATATATCATTATATAACCTACCCTAAATGAAAATTATCATTTCACCGTGAGAGTCAGGAAGAAAAACAAGATCATCCACTTCTGTATTCATGTATTAATATTAACAAAGGCATAAGGAAAGGTTGACCCACATTTATCGACTAATTAACGGTAGCTGTGTTTGTAAGTGGTATTAAACGGCATCTTTGTAAAGTAGATACCGAAGTTTACCGCGAATTGGCGTAGGACGACCAATATCTTAACCGAACCATCTGGCTGTTCAAAAGTTCTACAAGCTTAATTGTACCGGTTTCGAAGTAACTACAGGTTGTCTAAAGTACAATGGGATTTATCTATTCTGAAATGGCCGAAAACGACAATAACCCGGTAATCGGATCAAGTGTCGGTATCGATGAAATGTTAATTAATTTTGGTTCACCTCTACCTTATAACCTTGCTAGGGAATAATAAATAATAGGGGGTCTTTAATGTCGCCAATAAGCCTGAATATATGGAATTGGAATGCACCTTACATTACTCCATTTGTCTTAACGGTCAATTATGTGGTGACTAAGTAAATAATGATGCCCTAATTAAGAGGTAAGATCAAAAGCACGTCTTTGAAACTCCCGAACCACTTGATATATCAGATACTATAAACGAAATAGACTGATACATACTTGCTTCCTAAAAATGTAAAATTTTGTTGATTTCGTTTCATAGAAAAGGTATGCAATTTTAAAAGAAATCTTATCCAGTATTTAGATATGGACAGTATTATTTTTTGTTTGTACAGTACTAGCGCAATGTTGTCATTATATTGAAATAGAAAACTATATCACATTTATAAGAACAAATTCACGGAAACCTCAAACACATGAAGAACACATACCTACAATTTCTTCAATGATAAACTTTATTCCGATGAACTCAAAATATTTACGGACCCGCATATTATAGAAGACTAGCTTTCCGCCCGCGGCTTCGCCCGCGTGGAATTCGGTTATATTGCAATATTTTTGTTTTCCCTCGGGAATATCTATTTTTTTCGGGATAAAAAGTACCCTATTATTTAATCCGGACTTCTAACTTTACGTCTGCAAAATTTCAAAGCAATCGGTTCAGTAGTTACGGCGTGAAAGCGGAACAAACAAACAAACTCACTTTCCGATTTATAATATTATATATTATTAAGTAAGGATTATTATTTCTCGAAGTTTACTCAAAAGGCAAAAATAAATATTTTTCCTTTATCGGGCTTCCCTTCTTCGCTTTAATTGCGTAAATCTTCTTTAAGGGGATCGTTTTCGATAAAATCTTTTTTTTCAGTTACGGTACCAAGATGATGTAATTAAAGATTCGGAAATGAGCTTACCTGTCTGTCTGTGGTTGCCTCTGTCTCATTAGTGGACTAGGGTCACTTTAGATTCATTTAATTCGGAATGTTTATAATTTAATGTCATGTGTTTATTTGCTATACCAGTATATAAGCTGAATAACTAAATGTACATGTCTTATTACGACTTTTTATTCCTTCAATCCATTGCATGCAATCCTTATTTTTGCTACAAAATCACCAGTTCTCATAACCTAGGAGTTTTAGCTTGACGTCAACAAGCACACATAAAATCACCGTACGTTCACTTAAAAGAATAAATAAAAGAGCCAAGTGTGATGCTATCAATGTAAGGTTGGAACGTCAAGTTTATTTATTTATAGTCCATGAGATAAGGTTTCACTTTTGGCTAGACAGTATAAAGGGTCTACCATAAAAGTCGCCGTTTGGAATTTGTTTTTTTTGTACAGCTGTGTTTGCGATAGCGTGGTGAGATTAGCCTGCTGTCTCCTATAAATCAGGCTGGTGCATAATATTTGAAAATGTTTCATGTTTGCAAGGAGAAAGGCTGAGCGGGTTTTACTAGCGTCGATGAATTAGCAATGCCTGTTTGTGATTTTTTTACATAATATTTTTAGTGATTATTACTTACGTCATTAGGTTATTGAAATGTGCTCTTTTTACATAATTTTTTGTATAAGTATTATTTTACTAGGTATATTGACCTTTGGAACTGAAAAGGGTCATTCGATATACCTTTGTGTTTCTATGATCCAGTATAAGTTGTTATAGTAATCTTACTTATCGTTTTTAAAACTACTCGGTTTAAATATGTTCTGCGGAAAAATCACATAATGTCACACTGTTTCAATCATACATTCGTCATTACATCCAGTTCGTCAAAAGTTCATTTTTTTCCTGCATCCTTGAATCTATGTCATAATCAATCTTTCATAATTAACAGTAATAAGTATTTTAATATGTCCCATTCCCATGACTCCAACAAATAAAAAAACTAGGTTCATATCCTGTACGACCCATTTATAACGTTTGACTAAAGCGGAACCCACACGAATTTCTTGTTAAATTACTACTCATCACAATGATTAAAATGAACAATTAAATAAAGAAGTTACAAAGTAAAGCTTCTGTCCAAACAGCAGCCTATTAAATCGGAATGTTAGAATAGTATTCATAAAGATTAAGCCTTAAGGCGCCTATGTTCCCTCTAGATACGGGCACATATTTATGTTAGCTAAACGCGAAGCCTCATTTAGTTCGTACTGCACGCGAACTAGCCGTATAGGTAAATAAGTTTTAATTACTTGTTTATTGTTGTTTCTTCGTCAGTATTTCTATGGCTGTATAAGAAAGTTTAGTTTCCTATATCGCTGTTTATTACACGGCTTGTGAAGCATGAAGTGGTTCTCATCATAGATGGAGTTCAGGTAATTGTAGCGAGAAATTGTAGGGGTCTTAATTTCGTAGAAGACTTACTGTATAGACAAGACTTTATTGCTATGAAATTGATTAAAATTTTATTTTAATATTATGTACCTACCCAAATCAGTTCCACTTCGTTCCATATCGTACATCCCCAAAAAATAAAAGGTTAGCCTTTTGTATGTAAACGTTGCTGGTTGCCCAGCGACTAAAAAGCAAAAATAGAGGTAGAATGGCAAAACTTTTTCTACGTGAAAGCACAACAATAAAAAGGTGAATAAAGAAGGGCATTGTCTCAAATATAACCTAATAAAACGTATGTGTTTTCTGCTCGCAATGCCACCCCGTTGTCATGAGAAATGCTATGGAAATTCACAGCTTTCCATTTATTAATATCTAGACTCGCATCCAAACAAACAAAGGGTCTGAATTCTTTTCCGCTGGCTTTAATTTATTTCCAATAAAGATTGCGCGAGTACTTAGTAAGGTTGAATCGGACATTTTCTACAATCGTTTTTACGAAGCCTTCATAAAGGCTGATCAGTGGAAAACTCGTGAAAAAGCGATTTTCTCTAATTGGAAATTGAGTTTATTAGCTAAATACGTAGGTACTGACGACTAATTCGCTGACTTCTCACGATAGCCGGTGTGAGGAGGCAATAAAACGTTTATCTTATTGCATGAACTGTGTTATGAAACAGACGGCATGCGAGTTTATTAAAAGTTTTTTTTTTTATGAGTAGTTTGCGCTCTTACAAAAAATATGTATTGTACTTTAACTTTTAGTGTAGACTTGAGTACGCAGTGATACTTTGAAACAGTGTGTCATAGGTGTTAATATTGTCTTCACCTGTACTAATATTAATTAAAAAGCTGAAGGTTTTTTTTGTCTGGACTCGCTGATCTCAAGAACTACTGGACTTATTCGAAATATTCTGTTAGGATTAGATAGTCCATTTATTATTATTTTTATCCGAAATACTTTCCACAGGATGTGAGTGAAACCGTTAGCTAAAGCTCTAATTGGATAATAATTAACACATATGTCATCGTGGTAGTCAGAAAAACTCTTGATTGCATTGATTTTAATTTGGATGGCAATGAAGTATGATACGATGACTCAGAACTCTTTAGTGGCAACATGCTGTACTATCTAACGATATTAGATTTTTACTTATAGCCATCTTACCGTTAATAAATTCTTTTCGCCGGCGAGCCTATGAATTTCCTTTTTTAGACATTTCTTTTTAACATTCAAATTAGTAATTCCTGGCTAATCTGGAACTTTTGGTGGCTATAAATTAGGGCGTCGCATGAGATTATAATCCGGCTGCAGGAGGCAAGCTGCTTATGCAAACTGGCGCTTATGCAAAATGTAAGTGTCTTTACCCCAGAACTGTATTGGATTGTAAGCAGAGCTCTCAGTAGAAGTTTCAATCGTGATTGTTGAATTTTGAATAGTAATAATATCAAGGTATCATAGATTCTATATAGTTTTAGTTAGTTTCGAAAACCTCTAACAAAATTCATAGGCATATATTATATATTTTTTTAGTGACACAAACTTTATAGTACTAATGACATAAGATATATTGATAAGTTTAATTGAGATTAAATTGTGAGTTTTGCGTTGAGTATTCTCACGAACATGAAAGGATTAAAGCAGCCTTAACAATTTGGAAGTAAACAAAAATGTTCCGGTACTTTATGGCGCTTACAGCTGTTTGTCTAAACTCTTAACCGATTTAGATAAAATAATTTAACAATATTGTTTTCGGAAAAGGAAAAAAGTACTTTTAGACATTTTTCTTTACTCAAACTTAAATATATTTTAGAAATTGCCAGTTATTCTGCAGATAAACTATTCATTGACCCACAGTTCCATATGTTCGCGCAAAACATTTATGATTGTATGTTTTTTTTTATATATTTTCCTTTACAAACATAGAGAACGAATCGTAGAAGTGGACAAAGGAGGATATAATACCAACTGTTAAGCCATACATCGATAATAAAAATAAAAACCAAAAACACAGTAGGTATTAAATTCCAGCAGCATTGTTTTTCTTCGAACAAATGCATCTTTACAGCGCGATAATAGGCTATAACTCATTTTATTACCGGGAAATATGGAAGACGATATATTTCTAACAAAAGTGCATGTTTCGCGTAAAACTAAGTGCAGTACAGAATTTTTGTAAAGAGTGTTTTATTACACCCCCGCTTGCCAAGTTTCTTATAGCCTGAATTCTTGTGAAATGCGGTAAAGCTTATACTTTGTATGTGATGGACCTTTTGAAGATCAGCATGAGATCCTTGAAAACGAAAGCATTTTACAGTAGAAAGATTACACCTGCTTGATATCTGAATATTATCATGCAATATGTAACGGTTTGATTCCAAATGATTCCAAAATAAATGCAACAGTAAGTAAGGTTACACAGTTACCTACCTAATGCATATTCAAATAGTGCAGACTAAATTGTAGGCCAACAATCGGCTGAAAAGTGGTCGCATGAATTCCATTAAACTTATTAGTCTAAATGTTTTCAGTATGTGAGGATTTCTGCCTGTTTTTACAGACATCAACTGTAAAAATCAATGTCAAACACCAGAGCGCAAAAGATTGGCTCAACATTGTCGCGTGCAAAACAACACTGCTCGCAGTACTAACTTAAATTACAATATTATGCATTGTTCCCATATTATACTTGAACAGGTATCTGCTAACAGCTGTACTATAAGTACCTTCAGAGGAAAAGCCGACGGCTTATTCCAGGAATACCATATTCCTTGAAAAGGTGCTCAGACTGTGTGGTTTACGTATAAGTTTCCTCACAAAGTTCGCACTCCATTGTTTGTTGTTATCAATATTGTGGCTATAACCGCAAAACAACAACAACAAAAAAATACTTCTGCTTCCCAAACTTACGCAGTCACAGCGAAACTAATTGGCCATACTTTTAATTTTCCGTAATAAATAAAAACAACGATGAACATTTTCATATTTCAACCGTCGCCGTCACCGTGAGTGCGTGTCCAATATAATTCCGTTAAGTGTTCAGGGGTTCATTTCGCCCACAAATTGTAACGATTTAGTGAAATTAACTGACGTGTTGCCTTCATTTTCACACTGCTTGTGGTTGTATGAAATTGAAATCGTGTTGTTAACGAGTTACAAAAATATCGTGTCGGTCCGTGATGTAATCTTAACATGGAGTAGGGGTTATATTACTCCTGTACGGTTGATAATCTTATTTAATCAACATCTGTGTAGTAGTTATTTAAATTTGCCATAGCTGCTTGACGAATGAGAAGCTACAATTGAGCAAAGGGGAGCTTTTTGTGAGACATGCAACAAGAACTCGCTCATAAGTTGCATATTAACCCGCACAAGTCCCCAAAGTTATTAGCGGACGCTAAAAGTTAGTATATAAGTTCAACAACTTGGTGCTCTGGAACACTGAACTTTAAATCTACTTCCTCGAAAATTGGTTGAATATAATATTATCCTGTTTACCACACAATAGATATTACTCACTTGTTGGATCGTGTAACATAAGTGGGATGTGTCCGAAAATTGGACTGCAATTTCAATGGTCAACAAAGAGGTAATCAAAAGTATATTAAACTTTTACAGCTCTATTTAAAAGTGGTGTCTAGTAAGGTTTCAGATCACGAACGGCGTAATTCTGTATCTGATTCAAAGTGAATAGCTCCATTTGTGCCCTCCTGAATGCATCCGGACCCTTCGGAATCGTGACAATCGTCATCGGCGCTGTGCTACCTGAGCTGGCCTTCCAATTTGTGTTCAGTGACGACGTGATGGAAAACCTTAAACGAATTCAAATAAAACTTTTCTTTACGTTCTGAATAGAACATTTACGGAGTTCGAGTATACGGCACAGATTAGCAACTAATCTAAGCGCGCAATGTTATTGCTGTATAATGCTCGCGCGAATTAATTCTCAGAGCTGCTCACAGTTGTTTCTGGGAACTGCCAGGACTATGTGAGAGGAAAAGGTAATTGTCATTACATTAAAAGTTAAGACCTTTCCTGGAATGTAGAGACAGTGTCTCACTGTAAGTATCTTCTTGTATTTGTCTAATTAGGTAAACGATATAATAGTAGAGTAAGTAATAGTGGGATAAAAACTAATCTCTTTGGTAAAAAAGTTAATATGTCTTCTAAAAGTCAACAAGTGAGTAAATTAGGTTCCAGTGCCCACTACATATAATTTAATATGCCAGACATTCATTTTCAATCTTAGGACAATTTCTATTAGTGAAACTTTTATGATTATATATTTGTTTATATAATATTATATGACATTACATAGAATATTCTATATTTTTGGTAGGTAGTGAATCATAAAAGTTTCACTAGTAGAAATTGTATCAAGCACTGGAACACTATCTTTATTATGCTCCTAATGTATTTCATTTATAAAACGCAATTAGGAATTTAAGGATACGGAGTATTCGGACAACCTATGTTTCGGCACCAAAATTAACGTTACTTAATGTGTAAAAGTAAACCTTTAGAGATTTTAAAGTTTCTAGGTTTTATTTAGGCCCATAAAAGTTTGTTCCTAGAACAGCAAACTCTTATTGTCCTAAGTAAAACAAAATGTTTGAAGTTTCAATTTAGCGTCATTTTATAGTGAAATCAAATATCAAAGTCAACGTTCATTAGGAGACCACAAAGACTTTTGAAGTAATAAGTAATTGATAGATGACTAGATGACTATATTATATTAAATAATATAATA
>NWSH02000601.1:7165608-7178856 GCA_002382865.2 Heliothis virescens | reverse complement strand
TGCAACTTTTGTTTTCATATTCTGAATAACCAATAATAGTACTTCATTTGTGTATCACAATGACTTTGCCCTACTTTTGATATAAACCTTTTTGAATTTTAAGAAATCGTAGAANAGTTAGCTGAATTCTGCCAGAATTGCATGTCTGATGACCGTATGATCATGCATATTAAAATATTAAACAATTCTTTTTTGAGTAACTTTTGTATACTAATTGAAAATCAATAAAAAAAATATATTTCATAATTAATTGAAAAATTAACTAAATTTGTTATTGCGTTCCCTACGAAACAAAAAAGTGCATATCTTTTAAAAGTGCAAACTTGTGCAACTTTTGTTTTCATATTCTGAATAACCAATAATAGTACTTCATTTGTGTATCACAATGACTTTGCCCTACTTTTGATATAAACCTTTTTGAATTTTAAGAAATCGTAGAAAAAGTCAAGTTTGTTATGTAAACGTTTTACGTATATATAATTTATTAAATATACAAGTTTTAAACCATTTACTAGTAAAATTAAATACTACTTACTATTAACGACAGTATTCAATACAAAAATATATATGTTTACTAACAAAAATTAAAAAAGAAACGATAGGAAAGTTCACCGAAATTTTCCAACAAAACGTACGCTACAAATCACTTCACAGAAAAGGCAACTTTGCGCCTCGATATCTCAGTAATTTAACTCCTCAGTTGAAAAATAAGGGTAGTTTCTAATAGAGAATTTATCAGGCTATCGAATTTTATTACTTAATTTGTAAGCAGATGAAATTTGCATTTTGCATTTATGGGCATGCACCTCCATACAAGCATCCCATAGTGCGACGGCCATCTTCCTTTCAGAGATATTTTATAAAATTCCTTGTAGCAATCTGCTATCAGAAAAGGTATCTGTTGATAACTTATGAGACGGGTCCTTTCTAAATACCTCCGTACATTTTAGACAATTCCCAGATAACAAACTTTAAGCAAAGTTGAAACTCCGCATATTAATGAGTGGATTTGTCTCGATGTATATTTCTTCGGAATGAACGAATTGTTTAAAATACAAGGAGGTACGTAACTGTTCCCTTCAGAAGCTACAAAAGATGATCTTTATCGTTTTATGGGTTCAAGGAGTGGGGTGAACCCCTGGGGAGAATTTATGTCAGAATATTACCCCTCCTTAGAGACTCTAAAAGAAAGTTTTAAATGCTTTATGTCGGTACTTGCACATACGATGTTGCGGACGTTAAATTCTGTAATGTACTATGTATTTTTACATCGTAAACTGTCATTCACGGTTGCCGATGTCTGCGGGCGACTGTTTTATCGCTCAGGAAGAATACCATTGTATTCCGCATGACAGAAAGGCAAGCTCTCGCTATTGTTTTTTTATCGGACGGCAATTGGCTCTATTCGCCCGTAGTCCGTATACAATGTGTCGGGTCTTGTTAGAGATTATGAAATGTACGTGACGATTGTAACTTTTAAATATGTTATCGGGTTTAACACTGAAAGTAAAAACTGAATTTTATTTCAAATATTTTCAACTGAGTCGTTATAAAATTAACGCTTACTGTCGTTAAAGTTTGTGTTACATAGCAATGAGCCTCCAGAGAGCAGAACTGATGTTGTATAATATAACCGTATTCGATTAGCTTAGTGTTCGTGTGTTGGTGTCTCAGTGCTGCAGTAGGAATTCACTTGTCCCGCTTGTTGAATTAATACTGATAGTACTGTGAGCAAACACTCGTTGTGGACTTCTCGAGTACAGTTGCTCTAATTGGTCCATTTGTGAGTCTATACTGAACATACCTAATACTATATTATTTATAGACTTATACTCCACCATGTCCTATATATGATAATATAAATGATATCAGACAGCAAGTGGAATAACGTCATGTTTTTTAATGGAATATTTTTCTAGGATGTTGGTCACATTTGTTGAGTACAAATTAAAGTAACCAGTACGGAGTCTGAGAGCACGCACAGAAAATATCTACGACCTACGCGGAATTCGAAATTAGAGTCCGTGACGTAGCGACCAATCCAAATGGCCGATTTAATCGTCAGGCAATATACATATTTGTCAAAAACAATGTCCATCCTAACCTATGTTACGAAAAGATAAGATATTGTAGGTACCTACTTATGATAATGGTAATGGTTGTAATTTCATAATTTATTAATGTAATTAAAAATGTAAAGGATATAAGAATTGGTACAGGTATTTAATTCAGAAACAGCTTAATGCCTTGTAAAGCAAACGTCACGAACAACCAAGCATAAAATCCATTGTAGCAAAGTATAAAGGAAATCATATTTTATCACGTTTGCCCGGTTTTTACTTTTTAAAACTTCAATCCATGCTTCCATATCAGCACGTCCGTCTCGCCAAGGGGATTCAAAGCCCAGTTGGTGCATACGAACGTGTAGGTATGTTTCTTTATACTTTTAAACTTATATAACGGGATACAGTATAAGTAAGAGGGATCTTTATAGCGCGAAGCTCACGACATCAAACGTGTGAGTATGTTTTACGGAACACTGCAGATTAGAAGCGAGAGGGCATCACGTATATTTTTACAGCTACAGAAAAAATCGGTCCACTTATTACCTTAGTAAAAGGCCTATTTTCAGATATAACAAAACTTTGAGACATTCATGTTAAGCATTAGTTAGGTGGTACACATCGTCATTAACCTTCAGGACGGCAAGACTATTAGATCGAAAAGCAAAAATTCTATGACAAAACACTTCTATGAGTAACAACGAACTTCTGAATAAATGAACTTTTATATAGCTCAGTATCGCGGCACAACCTGTGCCTCGGAGACCGTGGGTAAACAATCGGGCCGTGATATAAAATCTATGAAAGTTATGGGACCCAGTTTTTGCAGGTAGACGAACGTTGATACTTTATGTTTCTGCTCGCTTTTTGGACGTAGAGATTGCTCAAAATTTTAATTACAGTTAGATTGTCCTATAATATAGTCATATAAAATAGTTTTCACAATAGTAACATCAGATATGGCACATTGATGTTTTGTTGTTTTTCAGATATAACATGTCAAACAAGTGAATGTTTCTTGAACATATCCAAAGCTATACAAGCTTCTAGAACAAATTTCATAATTTACAATCAAGCATTGTAACACAAACGCCTTATAATGTTTTGTAATTACATTCATCGCATTATGAAATTAACATTCCACACAAGTCCAATTGTATTGTGTACACAATTTAGTATTATTTCATTAATTACAGCTGTTTAGTATGCTAGATGCGACACTTATTAGTATTATATTCCTGATATACGTCTCTTAGATACGGGTTGCTAATTAGTATAATAAAGACCACGAGAAAAAACCGGCCAAGTGCGAGTTGGACTCGCGCATGAAGGGTTCCGTACCCCATGCCCCATAATATTTTATTTTTCATTTTTAGTATTTGTTGTTATAGCGGCAATAGAAATACATCATTTGTGAAAATTTCAGCTTTCTAGCTATCACGGTTAGTGAGATATAGCGTGGAGACAGACAGACAGACAGACAGACAACGAAGTCTTAGTAATAGGGTCCCGTTTTACCCTTTGGGTACGGAACCCTAAAAAAGCATAATTTAATAAGGTAGCTATCGTTTAAGAGAAGCTCAGGAATTTCCAATGTTCCTTCATAATAAACGGCTACAGGAAAAATCCAAAGTTAATACAATATTCAATTTACAATCAGAATACTGAATTCCATTTAAAACTTATGAAACTTATCACGAAATGATTAGTTTTGTGAATATAGTTTTCATTCGTTCACCATTTTGCTCAGCTTGCATTAATTATGCATAAGTTTGAATCAGTTTTACTTAATAAAAGGTAAGTAAAGTCGACAACAAAAATGTATGCTTAGGATTACAATAATTATAATCATTGTAGATACTTTTAAATTAATTTTCATTGTTTGATTTTAAACTATTAGCACCAATTTTTACCTTTTTACGTTTGAACATGATCTCATTAGTAATTAAAATTAAAATATTCTATTTCAAAATTATAGAGCTGTATCAGCAAGTAGGTTTAGATAACGCTAATTATGTTTAGGTTAGCTTAACATTAATTAGATGTAATTATAATTTTGTTTGCTGTGTCGCTTCCACGTATATTATTTTAATCAAGTCAATGTTATTAATACAGATGGGTATTTTTATAAGGATAAATAATGTTTTCTAAATATTGCACCGATAAGTGTTGAACACACCTTAGCGTGAGCTTTAATTGTGTGCCGAACTATTGATTAAATAAAAATTAACAAGACCTTCGGTTATATTTCAACTAGAAACTATCAAAATATTATTCACTAATAACTGTTTCATCTGCTGACTGTACGCCAGTACCGTCAGTCGACAAGTGGCTGCTATCCGAGCCTCGCAAATTTAAACTCCTTTCCATCTATTTGTCAGACTTGCTGATAGTGCTTACCAGGAAAACCTTTTATGCAGATTTTTTTGTTTAAGAGACAAAAGAGGAAATTATTCATTACGTATTTATATTCTACTCCGTCGGTTTGTTTGGCAGCTGCTATAAATATGATATTCGAACATGCTATTAAGGTAAACTCGGTATTGCGTAATCCCATCAACCCTCAAATCGACAGTTGAAATTAAAAGGAACGTTATTCGCCCTTAATACGTGAAGGGTGAGCACGCACACTAGTCATTTTTTGTTTTCTTTGTAGCGGTCGACTAATGTTAAACAAAACTTTTTGACTTTCAGTAAAGGCAGTTTAAAAAGCAACAAAATGAAATAGCTATTCGCTATTTAACTATACACGGTCGTTTAACAAGAGTTTTCCATTTGTATAAAAGAAAATATACCCGTTTTATTAACAGGGCTCTCATTAAGCCTAGACATGAATGCAAACAATAAAACGTCTAGCGGCATTTCAACATGGTCGCATTTTATCTAAAGAGATTGTTTGAAACCTACATTTTTAATGTCAATATTTGGCTAGTATCATATAAATCTGAATACTGAATAAAGAAAATCGGGTCTATTAAAAGTTCCAACACAAAAAAGATGTAACCGATAAATCACGATATTGTGTAAAACCTCACTTAATCTTAATTTGGGGCCATGCCTTTGAATGGGCGTTATGCAACGCTACTTATTTGTGCCGTGACTTAGTTGTGAATAGCATCGACAGGCAATAATATATTTTCTCTTTACAACGAGGTTGGTACAAGACAACGCTTTCAGGCAATGACTTGTGCCGTGGGGGGCGATATAAATATTTGCGTATCGCATCGCCGCCTGGCGGCTGGCGCTGGCGTGCGCCCCGCGCCCGCGCCCGCTCCGCCAAACGTGGCTCGTCACGCGACCACCACTGCCTCAATGTAAGAACTTTATTCCACTTTAAATATCCTACGAGAATCGATATGTTCTACAAATTAAGGTCACTTATTACGCTCCACTACAAAACTTCTAAAAGTCTTAAACTCTTTTTAAAAACTACAAAAACTTGATCGCACTCGAGAGAGTAATTTCCATGAATTATCCTCGTAATGGAGTACTAGAAACCTACGTGTAGGATTTACATATTAAGATAGAAGTAGTTAAAATGTGCATGTGATACAAAATTTTTAATATTTTTAAATGAGCATCTGTGTAACANGGAGACAGACAGACAACGAAGTCTTAGTAATAGGGTCCCGTTTTACCCTTTGGGTACGGAACCCTAAAAAAGCATAATTTAATAAGGTAGCTATCGTTTAAGAGAAGCTCAGGAATTTCCAATGTTCCTTCATAATAAACGGCTACAGGAAAAATCCAAAGTTAATACAATATTCAATTTACAATCAGAATACTGAATTCCATTTAAAACTTATGAAACTTATCACGAAATGATTAGTTTTGTGAATATAGTTTTCATTCGTTCACCATTTTGCTCAGCTTGCATTAATTATGCATAAGTTTGAATCAGTTTTACTTAATAAAAGGTAAGTAAAGTCGACAACAAAAATGTATGCTTAGGATTACAATAATTATAATCATTGTAGATACTTTTAAATTAATTTTCATTGTTTGATTTTAAACTATTAGCACCAATTTTTACCTTTTTACGTTTGAACATGATCTCATTAGTAATTAAAATTAAAATATTCTATTTCAAAATTATAGAGCTGTATCAGCAAGTAGGTTTAGATAACGCTAATTATGTTTAGGTTAGCTTAACATTAATTAGATGTAATTATAATTTTGTTTGCTGTGTCGCTTCCACGTATATTATTTTAATCAAGTCAATGTTATTAATACAGATGGGTATTTTTATAAGGATAAATAATGTTTTCTAAATATTGCACCGATAAGTGTTGAACACACCTTAGCGTGAGCTTTAATTGTGTGCCGAACTATTGATTAAATAAAAATTAACAAGACCTTCGGTTATATTTCAACTAGAAACTATCAAAATATTATTCACTAATAACTGTTTCATCTGCTGACTGTACGCCAGTACCGTCAGTCGACAAGTGGCTGCTATCCGAGCCTCGCAAATTTAAACTCCTTTCCATCTATTTGTCAGACTTGCTGATAGTGCTTACCAGGAAAACCTTTTATGCAGATTTTTTTGTTTAAGAGACAAAAGAGGAAATTATTCATTACGTATTTATATTCTACTCCGTCGGTTTGTTTGGCAGCTGCTATAAATATGATATTCGAACATGCTATTAAGGTAAACTCGGTATTGCGTAATCCCATCAACCCTCAAATCGACAGTTGAAATTAAAAGGAACGTTATTCGCCCTTAATACGTGAAGGGTGAGCACGCACACTAGTCATTTTTTGTTTTCTTTGTAGCGGTCGACTAATGTTAAACAAAACTTTTTGACTTTCAGTAAAGGCAGTTTAAAAAGCAACAAAATGAAATAGCTATTCGCTATTTAACTATACACGGTCGTTTAACAAGAGTTTTCCATTTGTATAAAAGAAAATATACCCGTTTTATTAACAGGGCTCTCATTAAGCCTAGACATGAATGCAAACAATAAAACGTCTAGCGGCATTTCAACATGGTCGCATTTTATCTAAAGAGATTGTTTGAAACCTACATTTTTAATGTCAATATTTGGCTAGTATCATATAAATCTGAATACTGAATAAAGAAAATCGGGTCTATTAAAAGTTCCAACACAAAAAAGATGTAACCGATAAATCACGATATTGTGTAAAACCTCACTTAATCTTAATTTGGGGCCATGCCTTTGAATGGGCGTTATGCAACGCTACTTATTTGTGCCGTGACTTAGTTGTGAATAGCATCGACAGGCAATAATATATTTTCTCTTTACAACGAGGTTGGTACAAGACAACGCTTTCAGGCAATGACTTGTGCCGTGGGGGGCGATATAAATATTTGCGTATCGCATCGCCGCCTGGCGGCTGGCGCTGGCGTGCGCCCCGCGCCCGCGCCCGCTCCGCCAAACGTGGCTCGTCACGCGACCACCACTGCCTCAATGTAAGAACTTTATTCCACTTTAAATATCCTACGAGAATCGATATGTTCTACAAATTAAGGTCACTTATTACGCTCCACTACAAAACTTCTAAAAGTCTTAAACTCTTTTTAAAAACTACAAAAACTTGATCGCACTCGAGAGAGTAATTTCCATGAATTATCCTCGTAATGGAGTACTAGAAACCTACGTGTAGGATTTACATATTAAGATAGAAGTAGTTAAAATGTGCATGTGATACAAAATTTTTAATATTTTTAAATGAGCATCTGTGTAACAAAAGCTTTTCCTGCTTTCATGTCCTTTGTAAGGAAATTACAAACGTAATAAATGTAAGTACTTTCGAGAATTAATTAACAAAATTAAGCAAACTTGAGTCTTACGCAGGTAAATTATTATCACTAATCGAATCGAGTTTAAAGGGAGTGAAAACTTCGAGATAAGAAGTGTTGCAAAGAAGATTATTTAAAATATTGAGTAAGTAACAAATTTTCGAACGATCGGCGTGATTCGATAACTTTTCGCCGAAGTTAGCTGTAAGTTTGTGGAAGTTTCCAGCCGTGTTTCTGAACCTTATCGTCCGTGGAAGTAACAAGCCGAGATAAATGAAGTTTAGTTGCTCTTAATTTAATGGTTGGCCGGAAGTTTGGACGACGTGACCGGACGGAGGGGTGCCCTTTACCCACCAATTATTCGACTAATTAATAAGACATTGTATTGATAGGATTGTTAGCACCCTTCATAACATTCGGAAACTTTATTTACCAAATTCGCCAAAACAACTGGGTCAGAACTAACAAGGAGTGACTTATCGGAACAAAACACTTACTAAACAAACAGCGTCATTATAAACTAAGGAAAAATAAGAAGTTGTTCACAATTAAAGTACGGCGAACGAGTTGCGCCCGAAGTAACTACAGTTAATGTCTTTCCAGTCTCTCGAACACCGCAACTGAGCAAATGGTGAACGATTTAAACGCTTTCTTAAAGGATTTATCGGAGATGACACAAGAACAAGAGAAACGGAGGAATCGGGGAGGCAAAGTCCTGCCGGGATAGGACAGGCTAAAGCGGGAACAAAGATTTATTGAGGGACAAATTGTAACAGAATCACTGCTACAGTTAAACCCCTAATTAGTTTATCAGTTATAAATTAAACATTATTGTCGTTTGTGCCAGGAAATAATTTATGGAATTTCAACGGTTTGAGTGCTAAATGGTTTGGGTATGGTTAATATAATTACCTATATCATATATGCTTACCTATATTAAATTGAGATTTAAATAATCGTATGCTTTAATTTAGTTTTGCATACTGTTTGAAGCGCAGATTTTATAACATTTTTAATAAGTAATGTACGAATTAAATCAAAATACAAAACAAATGACTAAGAACTAATTGATACTGTTCAAATCATACACATAAAGCATGAAATCTATCAAAACTTATAATCGTTACTAAACACGATCTAACGCACAATTTACGTTGAAATTCAAATCAAAACTGACCGACAAATGCTCATGAACGATTTTAACATAAATGTCGTTCCTGACGTGAATATCAATGTGGAATTAACATGACAATTCACAGATAAAATTAGATTTATGGAACCTTACAATAATTTCATTTAACATAACACGATTTTCCTAGAATTTTTGTTATTACGTACCTACTATTACGTACGTACATATTGTATGTGGTTTTGTTTGTTGCTGCTGTTATAGCAAAGTGGAGTGTAGTATAATATCTAGTGCATTATAAACAAAAGCATAGTTGCATTTGAAATGTAAAGAGATTAAATTAATCTTACGATAAAAATATAATAAACTAGCTTCCACCAGCAGTTTTATCTGCGTCCCGTGGAAACTACTCCGCGCAACCGGATAAAAAGCCCTCGTCAATTAATGGACGATTGAACACTGAAAGAATTTCTCAAATCGGTCCAGTTATTTCTGAGATTAGCGCGTTAAAACAAACGGCTCTTCAGCTTTATTATAAGTATTGATATAGTTTTTAGATAAAATCGTTTGAGATGCTCAGATGGCAATAATCTGGGTACAATTGCTTGCTTTGCCTTAGATGTTAGGTTTAGTGAAGATACAGGTAATCTAATATACCTATTGTGTAGTTCTCTTAATTGTGCTGATTGCTAATTCAGGTGTGTCTACTTATTCATTAGAAGCTAATTGATCGAATAATTGCATGACGTATTATCTTACAATGTAACTATATATTGAGACAAATATTACTGCGACTTGTATAAGGTTATCTATGAATTAATTCGTCCTACACGGCAATATGGTTTTTCTTAAATCTTTAATTACAAACAAGATATCCCCTTGGGAACTACACCTGTGATGCTAACATTATTTGAAGGTCATAATCATAAGCTAACACTGACCTCGTTTGGAAAAAATAACCTTTTTTAAGCTTCAACGAAATATTGTAACCGCTAAGGGAATTCCTCAGCTTAATCGTCATTTTAATAATTCACAAACACATGTCTATCAATTACCCCGGAGGAAACTTTAGGCGTAAATTCAACCCTATATCGTGGGTTTATAATAAAAAGGTGGAAACTAGGAAAATTAACTGAATAATAAATGTGTGCGACCCCTGATTATGTTTCACACGACAGTCGGTTTGCCCCAGGGGTGTTTAACCTTTATTCCTGTAGGTAGTGCGGGATTTTGCGTTGCGTTGCGTTGCGCTAAGCCGGCTTTCAACCGGAGGCTGGTTGTTGCTACATCTCAACGGACTGCTTCTCGAATGGACCTAAATACCGACATCTTGCTTGACCTATAGTTGCCTTATGATTTACTTACATTAATTAATAGTATGTTTGTTAACATTAAAAATTACTCTTTTTGTCCATCATAAAACCTTTCTGCAATGCTTTAATGGTTGTAAGAATGTAATAAATTGCTACAGACTAAATCCCGTTAAAGTATGCAGGATCAATTTTGATTGACTTTTTTTTCTAAATTGATGTTGCTAACTCTAAATTTTATCGTTGATATTTTGCCAAAGGTTGCTAATGAAATGTATGGACCTTAGAAGATAAGTAATTAATTAATAAAGTTATGAATTTCTGATTGTCAACTTGCACATTTGTAGGGCGTCATATCGCCCTTTTGCATATCATTACAGTTCTATTAAAGCTATTAGTAATTAAGTGGAACTTCAAATGATTTGTGTTTCGATTGTAATTAGCGTTTAATTGTTAATTAAGTTGTGGTTACATGACGCTTACTAATAATTATGATATTATGACCACTAATGTTTCAATTTCAGTGAATTCAATTCAATTTTTTTTACTGTGGCTTACAATTACTATTTCTAAACTTTTATAATATCTTTGTTTCACATGTACCAGATAGACAGACGTTTTTAATTTTGATAGTTTTTAAGTGTGAAAGATTAATTTACTATCCAGAACTTTACCAGGACCCTGTGAAAATGGTCACAAAAGTCCAGCAAAGAGGTAAAAATGTCATCACAATATATTAAGAAAAAACAATCTGTACCATAAGTTATCTCTTACAACATATAAGAAAAAGAAATAAACGCAAAGATTTTACGGTACCTTTTTTCTTCATATAAAAATTTGATTAAATTTAAAAAAAGACCGGCTCGTGTAGCAGCTGGTTGTCGCTCCGCGCAACCTCCCACGAAAGGAACGGTTACCTAATAATATCGTAGGCGAAGTACCGCTATCTTGTTATTTGTGAACTTGGTTTAGCCAATTTGTTGTGCCTGTATTATTTATTTGCGTTGTTATAAAATCATTACTTAAATCTATATAGGGAAGTCTGTTTAAATTAATTAATTTTGATTAATTTTGTTAAGACCAAGAATTTTCTCGAGGAGGGTGCATCATGAAAGAACTCGTATAGACAGGGGCTTAAATATTTACTCATTAGTTAATATATGATATATACAGATGATAAACTACCCAATAGAAATAAAAAGAATAGGTACATCATTTAGAAAAGTTATAATTAGTTGATTCCTTTCCTTTTATATCATGTCGTTTCATTCATGAAAACCCACAAATACTGCGAGAAAAACCACAAATCTGAGATTATTTATAACTAAGATAAAACTAGGCAATTGTTCTATTTTATTCTAGACAACGTGGTAAGCTTAGTGGTTGAAGAGAACTTTGCCTCAACTATTCTTAGACTGAATTAGTGTGGCTCAAGTAAATATTTACTTTATATAATTAAACGTTTCTTTTCCACGTTTTGTGTCCTTTCTGCTGTTATAGTATAATTGCTAACATTTTTAGCCTGAAATAATATTATTTTGTATATTTACAATTTTCCTTTAAAAGAAACATAAAAGCACAAATAACTATGGCATATTATTTTACAAAATACCAAGCGGCATATTTCGGAACGTGTCAAGGAGTCATGAATAAGAAGATAAGGCATTGTTGTTAATTAAAGCATCTGTTTTCAAGACCCCACTCCTTGTTCTACCCTATAAGTTCCCAGCATGCAGCAGACATAGCGACTCTTCCATTAAATTTGGTTAGTTACATTGGTAATTTGCGTTTTGGAGCGCAGTGTAGAGTTTCTAACCCTATTAGTTAGTTTCAAATCTAGCGGACTGCGCTTAATGGGTCAAATATCAAGTCCGAGTGCCGGTTACGACAGAAAGGAATTATCAATTATTTATAATGATCGAAATAATTGCGAGTACCTAGAGATGTAAATTGGAGTTCTATGTGTCCAACATTGATATTAAATATGCTGTAAATGTAATTTGTAACATTTGCTCCGTTTCAATCAGGTAACCGTTAATATTCCTGGCAGCTAATAAGTCTAAGGCACTATAAAGAATAAAGAAGTTTTGTGTTCGTATCAATTATGTTTGAAACAATTAGAAGTTAACGGCTAACTAAACATAATTTAAAATGTTAGGCCGTAATGTTCCTTCAACTAAGAGCATGTATGTCTTTTTCTTACTCATTAAAATAATAACTGGTCTGACAAAGGGTAATGAAAATAGTTTGATCTAAGCAAAACCGCGGGAAACAACCAGTTGAAAATAAAGCGGTATAGACAAGTCAGATTTCCTGGAAAACTTTTCAAATGAGAAAATCCTATAAACGTGACCTTTTGTTCACGAATAAACACAGACTTATTGTTATTATTTAAGTACATAAAGTGTTTTCCCAGAATTTGTGGGCTTATTACAACAGATTATGTTTTGGTAATATCTGATCTTTCTTCCTGTTAAGTTCGTAATGTGAATAATTATTTGTATAATGAAAACTTGTTGCTTAGTCGCAACTTTGGACACCTTCGGGTATCAGTAACTTGTATTTAGAAACTCTTGAGTTGATTCCTTATGATCATGAGAGTGTGACAACACATTTTATTATTTCTAACATTACTGCCATGATCGGTCAAAATATGACTTACTTAAACCTATTCTAGGTGTTGTCGATTATATGGAAATAGAATAGTAATAATATTAATATTTGTGCCACCATATCATTAAAGTTGTCTTAAAAGGGGCTTCAGCGTGTTGGCTTCGGCCCCACGTTCGCCCTCCAAAAATCCGGGACTCTATAGTCCCGTGGTCTGGAAGAGACATACAAAATATTAATATTAATTCAATGGCAATTTATATAAGCACTGACTAGTTTTTATTTCTGCTAGCGGTTTCATCCGCTTCGCCAGGGAACTATTTTTCGCACCTGGATTAAAAGTAGCCTATATATTATTCTGATATATAACCT
>NWSH02000601.1:7151076-7165449 GCA_002382865.2 Heliothis virescens | reverse complement strand
CATGTCGTTTCATTCATGAAAACCCACAAATACTGCGAGAAAAACCACAAATCTGAGATTATTTATAACTAAGATAAAACTAGGCAATTGTTCTATTTTATTCTAGACAACGTGGTAAGCTTAGTGGTTGAAGAGAACTTTGCCTCAACTATTCTTAGACTGAATTAGTGTGGCTCAAGTAAATATTTACTTTATATAATTAAACGTTTCTTTTCCACGTTTTGTGTCCTTTCTGCTGTTATAGTATAATTGCTAACATTTTTAGCCTGAAATAATATTATTTTGTATATTTACAATTTTCCTTTAAAAGAAACATAAAAGCACAAATAACTATGGCATATTATTTTACAAAATACCAAGCGGCATATTTCGGAACGTGTCAAGGAGTCATGAATAAGAAGATAAGGCATTGTTGTTAATTAAAGCATCTGTTTTCAAGACCCCACTCCTTGTTCTACCCTATAAGTTCCCAGCATGCAGCAGACATAGCGACTCTTCCATTAAATTTGGTTAGTTACATTGGTAATTTGCGTTTTGGAGCGCAGTGTAGAGTTTCTAACCCTATTAGTTAGTTTCAAATCTAGCGGACTGCGCTTAATGGGTCAAATATCAAGTCCGAGTGCCGGTTACGACAGAAAGGAATTATCAATTATTTATAATGATCGAAATAATTGCGAGTACCTAGAGATGTAAATTGGAGTTCTATGTGTCCAACATTGATATTAAATATGCTGTAAATGTAATTTGTAACATTTGCTCCGTTTCAATCAGGTAACCGTTAATATTCCTGGCAGCTAATAAGTCTAAGGCACTATAAAGAATAAAGAAGTTTTGTGTTCGTATCAATTATGTTTGAAACAATTAGAAGTTAACGGCTAACTAAACATAATTTAAAATGTTAGGCCGTAATGTTCCTTCAACTAAGAGCATGTATGTCTTTTTCTTACTCATTAAAATAATAACTGGTCTGACAAAGGGTAATGAAAATAGTTTGATCTAAGCAAAACCGCGGGAAACAACCAGTTGAAAATAAAGCGGTATAGACAAGTCAGATTTCCTGGAAAACTTTTCAAATGAGAAAATCCTATAAACGTGACCTTTTGTTCACGAATAAACACAGACTTATTGTTATTATTTAAGTACATAAAGTGTTTTCCCAGAATTTGTGGGCTTATTACAACAGATTATGTTTTGGTAATATCTGATCTTTCTTCCTGTTAAGTTCGTAATGTGAATAATTATTTGTATAATGAAAACTTGTTGCTTAGTCGCAACTTTGGACACCTTCGGGTATCAGTAACTTGTATTTAGAAACTCTTGAGTTGATTCCTTATGATCATGAGAGTGTGACAACACATTTTATTATTTCTAACATTACTGCCATGATCGGTCAAAATATGACTTACTTAAACCTATTCTAGGTGTTGTCGATTATATGGAAATAGAATAGTAATAATATTAATATTTGTGCCACCATATCATTAAAGTTGTCTTAAAAGGGGCTTCAGCGTGTTGGCTTCGGCCCCACGTTCGCCCTCCAAAAATCCGGGACTCTATAGTCCCGTGGTCTGGAAGAGACATACAAAATATTAATATTAATTCAATGGCAATTTATATAAGCACTGACTAGTTTTTATTTCTGCTAGCGGTTTCATCCGCTTCGCCAGGGAACTATTTTTCGCACCTGGATTAAAAGTAGCCTATATATTATTCTGATATATAACCTACTAGCAACCCGCACCGGCTTCGCACGGGTGCAATACTAATGCATATGTTATTATACCAGGACAACATATCTTACATAAGCATACTAATAATCGAGTGTGATGTGATGTAATGATACTGCTAACTATGTACCAAGACAGCATAAAAAGTTTGAAGTACATCCCTCGGAACGCGGGTGAAACCGCGAGGAACAGATAGTTACCGCATCAAAATCCGTTGCGTAGTTTTGAAGATTTAAGCATACATACATACAGACGCGGGAAACGACTTTGTTTTATATTATGTAGTGATAGTGAAATTCGTTTAGCAGTTTTTGTGCAAACAAACATACAAACTTTCGCATTTATAATATTATTACGATTGCTTAAGTAGCAAAAAAAATCTTTACGTCATTTTCATAAATGCTCAAACTATCTATGTAAATTATGCATTTAAAGTTTATTTCAGCACGAAGCCGCAGCGAATAACTAACAAAGGAGCAGGGGGGTATTATCACCTCAATTGGCAGACGGATTGCAACCGCAGTTTGTTAGTTGGGTCGCTTGCACATTCTATGAACGTAATCCGGCAATCGACTTTGACTGTACGTTGTACAGAAGCACATAGTATATATGGTTGTATTTTTTTTAATGATTAGATTATTTAGGTAAATCAGCTTTTAACTAAGTTGAAGACTAATGTGGGCTTATTATAAAATTTTGAGGTATTTTACCAGAGTTTGTGATCTAGCTTATTGGATAAAGTTACATCTAATGAGGATTCTAAGGAGAGTAATTAAAAGAAGAGTTTCCTCGTTTTGTTTACAAAAATATTGCCTGTATTTAAAACAAAATAGGTATATGAATCTGTTAGTAAATGAGGAAAAAAATTGTACACCGTTGAAGTAGGTATTTAACTAAAGCTAAACAATGTTTATTGGATAAAAATAATGTAGCGTTGGTGGGGTTATCTTTGGCAAAAGGTAAACTTAAAAATCTGTGTTTTGTAGGGCACCTAAAATTATATTTTTCATTTTACGTTACATTCATTTTTGATGTAAAAATTAAGCGGCTAAGTTAAATGAATAAATAATGCAGAAATAATATACTATATCGTTTTTTTTTGTAAAGTGCGTGGAATAAGTTATCTTCAATAAATGAAGAAAATTAACTTTGTTAAATTAATTATGAAGTGATTTGAGTTAAAAGGGTCGTATTTTATAACTGAAATATCCGTGATCATCTTCTAAAGACATTTTAGTTCTTCAACTACCTGATCCTTCACTATTTTTTTTAGTAGCGAAATTTTGGCGTAATATAAATTTCCAGCTAAAATTCTGCTTATTTCGTAAGAGTATTTAAATAAATTAAGAACGTATAACTCAGATTTATAATAGACTTTAGTACCTATTATAAATTAATTTACAATCTTTATTATTATTTCATTAACATTAATAAATCTTTACGTTGCCTTATTATAATAATTTGAATACATCTAGATTCATGATTTAGTTAAGGACCGACAAGTTTGAATATATACAAAAATGTTTTTATATCTTTTAGTCACGAAAAATATAGATCAATTTGTCGCAAGTAATTTTATTGACACTAAAGCGTAACTACGTCAATGTACTAGAATTATTTGTCATTCAATGTCAAAGGTTTAGTAATGGTAGTCCGTATTTTTACATTAGTGTTTAAATAGAAATGTTTGTTTTTGTCAATATGTGAATAAGTGTAGGTTAAACAAATTCATAATCTGCTTTTAGTCAAACAGATTGCAGCTTTCTTAATTTACCGTTAAATTTTTAAACTTACCGACGGAATCCTTAAAACAAATCACAACATGGAAGACAAGTCCGAAGTGTATATAGAACAAGAGTTTTCCCAACAACATCATTCAAAACACATTGTATGGTAGCGAAAAAAACTTCACTGTTTGCGCGGCATACTACGCGAGTTCGACGATGTAGAAGTTCGTAGCCCGTAGCGGCGTAGACGTGCTACGTGCGTCCGCGTAGCGAGTCGAGGCGCGACTGTAGGCGTGCTACGTGCGACTTCGCTCGCTAAGTTCGTCGCTCCGGTGCACATGCGCTGCCGAACGCATTCCACGCGAGCTGATTCAAACTTAATAATAATTCCTTCCTTTCCACTTCACTTATCAATCGTCTGGGACTCAGATTTGATTTTGGGGTAGGTACTTTACGTAGAACCTTTACGAAGTTTTTTTTTTGGATTTTGCATATATAGTTCATTATATTTCAAAACACCAGTAGTACTAACCATTAAGTTAATAGCATTCAAAATAATACTGTAAGAAATCTTATTAAATTATATTCCAATCTATTTAACAAAGCTTTCGGAATCCGAAAAAAGAAGGAAACATATTATTTACTTTGTAAATAAACCGCCATTCTTTCAAACAAGGCTGCGTAAACCGTCACTTTTATTTCGTCCTAATTGTGTTTCGTACGCTTTCGTTCTATTATTACATTACGTACTTACCGGAAATTCAAAGACTTTGTACAATGATATAGCTTCTGAGGGTTGTTTTTAAAAGTACTGAAAGCTATGATTAGGTTTTATTTATTACGCACACTTGGCATCATGCAACTGGAATGTGTACCGACGCCATAATTATTGCTTCAAGAACTTATTTAACCATAATTTATGAATGAAGTAAAACTTGGCTCGTATATTTTTACTGCAATAACTTCAATGATTAGAGTTAGAAATATTTTATTTAATGCCCTCAGTTTTCAAAACCAGGGCAGTTTTTTTTAAACTAAAAGCTATTTATTATTCTTTACCGTAGCCAGTTGATTTCATTGATTTTACCGTCAATAATGATATTACAACGCCAATCACGCGAAAAACGAATTCTGGAAAACGGGTTATTCAAAAGTGCGCTTTTTCCGAAAACCTTTTAGTGCATAATCAAGTCTAACAAAGCCAGTGGAAAAACTTTGTGTAGCTGTGTGATATTCATACCGAATAACTATTCTAAGTAATTTGAGGTATTCAGTATACGAGGAATAGCTGGTTGATCAATGTGGAATAATGACTAGATATGTCAACTAAATAAGATTAAAACAATCGAGATGTTTATGGTATTGTAGTAGAACATTTAAGTTGAGTATTATTTCTTTAATCAAAATTATTTACATTTTCCATAATAAAATATTTTCGTATTTTCCTCAGTATTCAGTTATAATATAGTCTACCACTGTTGTTACTGCTTGCTTGCCCTGAGCTTTGTTGTGCATTATTCGAATTACAATTCATCCGACTAGGTATAATTCTCCCCAAATTATTCTACAATTCACCTCAGAATTCAAGTTGCAGAATTCCGTACTGATTACAGTTATTTGCAGTATAGTGCTTTATCAGGTTCTGTGACTCGCATATATCGGCGCAGTTTCGTACTCATTTGGCAACCAGCTGAAGGAATAATTAGAGAACTGATCGATATTTATTCATAGGTTGTAGAATTCCCTTTGCCGAATAGCGATACATTTGTCAACAGACATTCAGGGCAGTCCGTTTTGCTTTAGTTTAGTACCAAGTGCCGATTGTTTGTTAGCAAAGACACAGACCGTCAGCTGTTTTGTTTTGAGTTATAGTTTCAGAATACCACGACCACAATGATCGCCACATTTTGCCGCTATTGGTCGATATTTTAAACAACTGACCATCTATATTAACGAAACACGAACTGAGAAACTGTATATATAAAATTCCCTTCATAAAATATGTTTCAATACATTTATGTATATATCTGAAAGCCTCAACAATTGAAAACCTATACAAATATTTTCCGTACATTAATACCGAGTATAAAAACAGCAATTTTTATTTGTAAGAAAATCTCTGATATTTTTATTGTATCAATGAAACAGAAATTAAGGTAATGGATTCAGTTGCAAAGATAAATTGGAATTGCTCAACGTAATTTGTACCGTTACATGTTGTTTGTGCTTACTTAGGGTTCTCTTTTGTGTTTTGTCGAAAACAAACTAAGTCCTTTGTCTGAGGGGTCCTACGGGCCTACGGCGGTTTTCTTATCAGTGGCGTGTCCCTTGAGCTATATGTATGAAGGATATATTATATACAGTATAGAATGCTCGACTCCACTCATCGCATGATTAGCTATATTCGAATTCTAAATTCCTTGCGAAATACTAAAACTTTCTGCACCGACCTCTTGTATACGAATATTTTATTTCCAGTGTCGGTGCAGCATCCTTTCAGAGGCACTTTTTTCAAATATTACTCGCGGAAACAGCGTACTGTTTACACAACGCTCGCCTTTCTGCTCATATCCAATGTAGTTTTCAGTTTAAAATTCATAGCGTAGCTTTTAAACTCGGTTAGATTCTGAATATTCTCGTGGTGAACCTGTTTCTAAATGAGCGTTTAGCCATTTTAATATCGCGGCTCGCTGTTTGAACTTAAGATGTGTGGTAAAAAGGTATTCTTGGAGAAAAGCGGTTCTTATCTTCATTGCTTGCAGGGAATGTTTTTACTGGAGTCAGGACCATAGAAACCTGTACCTCAATCACAAATTAAGTGTTGTATGGCGTAACGTTACACCCCAAAGGTTTCTCTCATTTTCTGTTTTTCCTTGCTCCTAATGATCTGGGGAAGGTTGTGCTTTTTACGCGGTAATAACTGCGTACACATAAATAATTGAGAAGCGGAAAAACATTCCGACACTAAGATTGTAACATAATGAAGTACCTGCAATTGTACCTGGAGGACCTTTTTTATATAATGTATTTTAATTCCAGCTCTAGTTTTTGCTGGGAGTTCGCAGTTGAGTGTGCTTGCAGATTGGGCCTTAATATTCAACGCTCATTTACAACGTATTATTATTGTGGGTTGTTTACAACATAAACTTTATCTTTGAGTTGAATGCGTATTTGATTGATGTTTATTAAATAAAATCAGCCTGCTGAAATCTTAAAGATAATTAAAAATATTATTGTTACAGACATTAACAATTTCCCAATACATATTATAAAATGACTTATTTATTAACATCTGATCTTTATAAATATTTTATAATTTTAAACCCAAATAACCTCATCTTCTTCATTTAAAAATTGATTGAAAATGTATTGCCAATTACCATTTTAAGAGTGCAACGGTTATTCCTGAATATTTTCACTAGTAGTTTTATCGAGCTAGTTTTTGTATTTCATCGACATAAAATAATATTAAAGTTCTATTTTGAGGCATTAAAAGGCAAATACATTAAAAAGTGTTAATAAATAATATCTTTATATATAAAGTTTTATTTTATGTTACAGCCAAGTGGAGCGTTACTTATAAAAGTTTTAAAGCAAAAGAACATTGAAACTTCGGCAGTTGCAATGAATGATTTTCTTCTAAACTAAACTTTTCGAGTAGCGTGGAAGAAAAACACGAACAAAAAATCTCATGTTAATTATTTTGGTAAAGGAATATTTACTTAGGCTGGGTTGCTCGATTTAATTTTAACTATTACCTAACCTTAACCGGCCGTAAAATTACCGCCCATTGGTCACACAGCTGTCACGTCAAATATGAGACCAATGGGCGGACATTAGGTATACGGCTGGTTAGTAACAAGGTTAAGTTATAAGTTAAAGTTAAATCGAACCAGCCTTAATGTTGAACTGATTTAAAGAAAACAGCGCATATTTCACTCTGATGATGGCATAACGTCAGTAAATCGGTAATGTCCAGGATCATATAGAGTTAATGTCATATCCAGAGATAGTGTTGGGAAATGTAATAAGTGGTGAGGTCGACGGTCACAAGTGGTGACAATGTGCTGTTAGCCATAACGTGGAGCTGCTACGGCAGCCTGAGAGCCAAATGATCATTTAATTAAGTGACACCGTGCCAACAGAGATGAACTTTGGATAGGGTCATTCCTGGATATTTGAACGTCAATCGAGACTATTTGCACTCACAAATGTGCAGTTGTTTTTGAATTATCCGACTATGTGGATATTCGACAGTATCAAACGATTCTTTATTATCTAGAAATATGAGTTTGAGGCAGAATTTTTAATTGCTGAAGGGTGTTAGATGCTTCTCACACCACACTGACAGCCGGTATTAGTGTTAGTTTAAAAAGTTGAAGCAGATATCTTAAAAGCTGGTTCACCAAGTGCGGCAATACGCGATACTGTGTATGAATCGCCTTAGAAAATAAATTTGATATAAACAGCTTGATTCTCAGCTATAATCTAGTTAATTTTGGCAACATTTTCAACACTCCTGAACAACCTTGAAACTCAAATACATGTATGTATTCAATGTAGGTGCTCGAGTTCTTTCTAAAAACATGGTAACGAGAAAAACTTTTCTCAAATTGAAACATTACATGTGTAAGCTACATAAATGCTACAATTAAAATTGAACATCAAAGCGAATGACTGCCAAACATATCAAATATTCGATCGTAAAAATCTAATAAATTAAAACGATTTCGGGTCACAGCAGATATCGAAAATAAACTTAACTATCTGGATCGCCCGTGGACACGGCAGTTTGTTTGCGTTTAATTATTCTACGTGATGGGAACTCCAGCCGATCCCAACTTCGTGCCTATCCTTTCATACATATATGTACGCTGTCCCAGGATTGAGCTGCATAAATTATATTTACACTGACCATAAGTGTACAGTGGACAACGAAGGAACGCTGTCGCACTCGCACTTGGCATTTCGATTAACTTTTATCGTTACAAAATAAATAAGAATTGGAAACGATGCACCGTCGGTTTTTTTTTAATTTAAGAGCTGCATTGCCGATGTTTAATTATTGCAGTGACTCTATTTATTAGGGTTCCGTACCCAAAGGGTAAAACGGGACCTTATTACTAAGACTTTGTTGTCTGTCTGTCTGTCTCCAGGCTGTATCTCATTAACCGTGATAGCTAGAATGCTGAAATTTTCACAAATGATGTATATCTGTTCCCGCTATAACAACAAATACTAAAAATTTAAAAAATATATATTAAGGCTGTTGATTTATATTAATTAATTGTAAAATTGTATACTAGTAGCGCCATCTATTAGAAATAATGTGGAACTTAAGTAACTCACACTTGACCATTCCTATTGTACTTTTTTCATAGATAATGGTACGGAACCCTTCGTGCGCGAGTCCAACTCGCACTTGGCCGGTTTTTATAATAATTGTGCTAAACAGTATTCGCAATTTTTATTAAACTTTAAATAATCATTTTAATATTATTGGTAACTATACAATTCATTTAATTCATTCATTCATTGCTAAATACATTTATGGAATCAAAAGAACGTTTGATTACCTACCTATATCTCTGTAATCAAATGTAACGAATGTTACTGTAAATAGGACTTATACTACGAAATTACAATGGATTTTATAAATACTATGTTCTTTGTTAATTAGGGATGAAAAGTATACGTTGGCGGCCATTGTTATGTCTTGGCTCACAGTATCAAGTATCTTCTCCTATTATAATAGCATTTATGTAAATATGTCTCAAACAATAGTCATGTTATTCACAGTCCATTCTACGCCCATTTTCTTTATCAGATTTACAAATTAAGTATTTATTTCAATGTTGTCTATATCGACATTTAATTAATGTAAGAAAGGACTTGTGTGCATGATAAGCAGCTGTAGAAGTGCTGAAATAATTTCAATTTTCACTAACATAAAGTTAAATTTCAGTTTTGTGACTATATACATACCTATATTATTTATGTAATTGAATAAACATAAAACATTCTAGTAATGCGAATATTTTATACTACGTAGCTCAATGCCGACCGATTATCTCTAAATGCTGTCAAATTCTGAAAAAAAAAATCGGCAATTCAATATCATAATACACAATTCACTTACCGATATACGAGCGTAACTCAATAAACGTTGATGTATTAAACACTTGAAAGGTTCAATTCAGCGGAAGGTGGATTTAGTCGGATAACGGTACTTGGTCCGATCCCCGAACCTATTCGTTTTGCCTGACCAGTTCGATATCTCCGGTCAGCCGGCCTCTGGGGTAGACGATATCCCATTTTGTTCATACTCTGTCAAAAATTACTTGCTTTGTGATCCAGTGCCACGATAGCACAAATATTACGGACTTTATCTCGATATTTGTGCTTGCTGCTGCATATACTGTTATTAGAAATGAAATGTTCATTACGTGCATTAAGTAGACAGATTTGATACGGAAATGGATGTATTGCGAACCAAATTTTGCTGAAAATAAAAATCATAATTAAATTATTTTTTATTCCCGAACAGCCAATTAATTCGTGAAGGACAAACCTACACACCATTGAAGGAGTTATAAACTATTTTCAATGTATCATCTATATGTGTAACAAAATTGATCCAAGTCAATTCACTGGAAATCGTCACAATCAAACTCACTCCCACATTTATGTTTAGTGAGAATTTAATCAAACAGGTCGTTTTCAGAATCATAATCTAAATTAAACAAAATAACTGCAGTGGAAAGTTTTTGGGAAAATTGACAGAATATAATTGATTGCGAACTATTTCAGTTACCTATTGTTTATTTTTATTCATATTTTTTTATATTTAGTCAATAAAAGCGAAATATCGTTTTGAACATTACACATACACTGCTCACATTGAATTAAGCGAAGCTGAAAACCTATGAACATTTAGGAGTGAATGCTTTTAATATCCACTATAGATATGGGTAACATTCAGCAACGTTAAATTAATTTGTAAAAGGAAAACAATGAAACCATTACAGGCCAGGTTTATTAGATATTTTTCTTGTTCTAACTGATATTATCGTAGGTCCCAGGTCGAAATTAAAGCCATAGATTAAATAAGATCGCAGCGATCTCGTGCGTGTAGCCATATTAGATTGGCTTGAGTAAATTTACTCCATGTCCAAATGAACTAATCCTGGGGGACGCTAGCGACTGAACTTTCATTAAAAAGACAAGGAACGTTTGTTGTACGTGCGTGTCGTGTCGGTGTAACTGCCGAGGATAGTAATAATTGCCGTTGAACCGTTTGAAATCACTTTTTCGATAGCAGTGCAGTAGCATATGACGTGCAACTAAGTGGTGTCCATAAATCGAGCTCGTGACATGTCCTGTCCGGTGGAGTGTCGCGTGTCCGTCCATTGTATGCACGTTGCTACTTTACGCACCAATGCACTGCTGTTATATGTTTAATTTATTATTAATGAGGTGGCGGAAAATCACAGCTCTTTATGATCGGAACCTGATCAATGTTTCAATATTGTGTTTTAATAAAGTTTGAGTACCTTTACCAAATTACGTTTTTGATGTTTTGCTCGTAATTGCGATTGCATGACTGAATGAAGATGCCATCAAAATATATTTGTTTTTATAACTGTAACTCAATAAAAAGGGTGAACCAAAGTCACCTCTATATGTTTTGGTACTAAAATGTTTTAGAGTACAACAATGCAACAAAAGGTTAAGTGAATGAGCAATTAATGAGGCAATCATTGAAATTGAACAACGAAATCTGGCTCATGAAAGGATGACGGGGAACAAGCATTACCTGCCACTATAAATTCATCTCTCATTGTCAACCGCCGCTATCAGCGAAATATCGAATATCCACATCACGGTACGCTTTACGCATACGAAAACACGTTTAAATCGTATTATGATTGCTTTTAACTACAACAACGAAGCGATTGTGAATAAATTATTGATTTGCAATCTACATAGATTGGGATTACAATGAACCGAAGTAAGTCTAGGGAATAGGTAAGATTATAATCAGGAGTAAATCGGTGGTGATTGCTTTTAAAGTGCTAATGTGTTCTAATTAAAGTTGGCTGATAAAACTTTTTACGTGTTGTAATAAAACTTCGATTTACAGCTGCAGCAAGGAAACTTTTTTATAATTATTTATATATTATTTGTTTTATTGACTGTCGAGGACGAACTATAAAACGAAACACTACAACGCAATTTGTTTTCAGCTGTGTAACAACTGTAAGGTACGATGTCCATAAGATGTAACATATAATTAAGTTGTAGGTACAATAATTTCTCGTAACAATTATTTCTTGCAGACGTTTCGGTGATTAGCGGGGGTAGCTGGCCGTCACAAGTGTAGCGCGATCAATCTTGCAACACGCTCCCCAGTCAACTGTACGCTGCACTGAAATGATAATTGTTTTTCCACTTAGTAACAAGTAAAAAGATTCTAATAATATAGGTCGGTATAATACAAGTACTGATTTTAAGATATCACAACTAAAACAAAGAAATAATTGCTTCAAATGATCCTTTATTAATAGTGCTTATCCTCTAAACGCATCTATTAAGCTACAATACCTATATACAACGTATAATTTCTGAGATTAATATATTGATGCTTCATAAAAGCACTGCTATAAAATTACAAGGAAAAGAAATTCTCAAATTGATTCCACAAAGCAAGAAGATATAACCAAAACTACAGGGTCAACGCTAAGATCACCCATGGTGCCATCAAATGTGAGAAGGGCCGAACCTATCAACATGTATCGGATCCAATTCCAATTTAGAAACTATAATCCGAGATTCTGTCCTACCCAATTTCATCCGACTTTTGAATGAAATCCGAAACGCAGAGATCCATTATACGCAAGCCTTTAAAAAGTAATTAACGGTATTTCATTGGTAGTCATTCGCATAGAATTCACGTATTTCGATACTGCTCAAATGTGATTGGCTACAAAGAGAAAATAAAATGTTCTGTGTCTCTAGGGAACTATTTGTCTAGTTAGGATTACAGTGACCTGTGTCCCTTTTGGTGACGTAAGCTTTCTTCGTTTTCAGTTTGTTGCCAATTCGTCATTCTGCAGAAAAGTAATTATGTAATGAAGTTTAATACAAGATCCTGGTATAACGTAACGTGTCAAAAGTTGGTCACTCCGTCGTCTTTACTATGTTTAGATAAACTGTTGTGGTAAGGTATTTTTTGTCATTTTTTAAATGAATAGGTAAGTTTATCTATTATCCGAAATGAGGATCACAGGAATAAACCGATAAAAAAGTTTAATATGGACTTCACACTACAAAATTAATCAAACCTCAAAAATTGAAAAATTGAACACGCTACGTTATATCCATACAAAAATAAAACATGTAGCATAATATTTTGCAAGGCTAGCCAATCGTTCATAATTTTATTAGTGCATTTCGAATACTCGCTTTTTGTATGCAGTTTTTACATTTGCATTTTACGAATGGCGTGTTCGCAACACTACAAGTAACTTATACATTGTTTTGTGACGTTTATTATGGCGATCGTGGCAGCTAACATTTAGAGCGCTCGCACACTGCAGATTTTTTCATCGGCCGATAGTTTGATCGGTCGTTTGAAATGTACGGAGATGTATGGGAGCGCGCACATTGAGCAGACTTTATCGGCCCGACTAAAAAGTTTGACCGATTGGCCAATCAAATAGTCGGCCAACTATCGGTCGAAGGCTTGAACAGTATGTAAAACTTCTGCGCGCGCATACCCAACTAGTCGGCCGATAGTTTGGTCTATAAGCTGCCAGTTTTAAATTATTGAAAGTATATTTTTATTCATAAACTATTTCCATACTGCTCATAATTGTACATAATTCAGGTGAAAAACAAGGATGGCATCCTCTTGCTCGGCATAAAAACCAAGAAGGAGTTTTATTGGAGTATTCTTGTCATCAGACTATGGTCGTCTGCATTGAGTAGAATGCCTTACAATGTTGTAGTCAAAACACTTAATCAGTCGAAAGTAATTTCTTATAGCAGAATCCGTCACACGCAGTTTTAAGCGCACACTTTTGACGTTCTGCTCAATTGAGCAGGTTCAAAGTGATTTCATTAACTGATTCAGACAAAAATTATGTTGACTGATCATATCAGTCAAAACACTCAAAGTTGAGAAGATAATAAAATTGACAAAATACACGCCTGTCATAGTTCTTATTATACCCAAAATATTAATATACAAGAGAAATATGTTTTGGTTTCACTAGATTCGATCGCAATTTTGGACAGATTCTATGGCTAGCTATGTCTTTCTTATGCCCACCATTTTTATCATGGTTCCGTATTGGTCTAGAAAATGATAGATAGTCGTTGCTAAAATCCTTGCAGTTTTTCATCTGTTGTACTCTTAGCCGTTGTATGACATAGAAAACAACTCTAAAAACCATTTCAATTTGGGGTTGATATAAAATACTGTTTGGAATCGCTATACACCAATGAATCTTAGCTTGTATTAACTACTATCCGTTTTCCCCGCGGTTAACATCCGCGTCCCGTGGGAATACTGCCCGTACCCAGATGAAATATGTATAACCTATGTCACTCGTGGATAATGTAAGCTTTCGAATGGTGAAATATTTTTTTTAATCGTTCATACTTCCAGAGATTACCCCCTACAAACAAATTACAAATTACAAACAATTTTTACCTCCTATAAATATTAGTATAGATTTAGCTAGAAACTGATCTTTTCAGGAGCTCATACTAATCTTATAAATGTATAAGTTTGATATTTGTTACATGTTAAAACTGAAACGACTGGATCAATTCGGATGACATCGCATATGGATAGCCTGAAACCCACCGAGAATTTATTAATTAATTTAGGATCTCCAACAAAACATATAAAC
>NWSH02000601.1:7085408-7150976 GCA_002382865.2 Heliothis virescens | reverse complement strand
TAGTCTTGAACTCCACCGCTGCTTCAAAATTCTTGGTCTTGAAATATCATGCAGTGATACCAGTCGATAATAAAAAATACCAATGATGATTTGCGATTCCTCTATGTTATAATAATTACAATATCATCATAATGACGTCAAAATTAAGAGAAAATACCATTTGCACGTGATAAACTTTTGTGTAATAAAGGGTATTGTGTGCATCAATATACTTTTCAATGACAAAATCAAAGTTTTTGTCCAAACGTGTTTCATTTTGCGGGCTGATATTACACTATCTTATTCCATTAAATTCGGGAAAATTCAATTGATTGGTATACAATCGGCCGACTGTTGGCTAGATGTGCGCACCCACCACCAACCAGACTAAATAGTTGGTGTAGTGTGCGCGGTATCCAAACTGCCCGATCAAACTGTCGGCCGATCGAAAATCTGCAGTGTGCTAGAGCTCTTATAATCCACTCCGCTCACAATCATTTGTTACTAAACAACATTTCTTAAGAACAAAATGTTAATACTGCAACTACGAACAACGACTCCGCAATTTGTCAACAGAAAAAGTAAAGTGATTAATAACAGTTTTAAATGCAAAAACTTGCATCATTTACACCTCAGCGGGAAATTATTCAAATTTATTCATGAGCCGCGGGAGTAGGTAATCGTCTCTAGAAACTGCATGAATAAATAGGAAGCAGTGTACAAATCACTAGGACGGCCACCCCGCGATATAGTCGTATACGTCGAGATTGTACCATGAGGGGTTGCTAACTCGCTACCGATTGTATGCCTTCGCCTATTTACCGAAACACGTACGATACTCGTCTCTCATATTACTGCGTCTATTACTACATACATACTGGCTGTTTCAACGTAAGCTCTGTTGTAAGGAGTTTATGTTCTACTTAGTGAACGGTTGAAATATGATTCGTTATGCTCATTATACGAACGTTAGGTGCATTAGTTACCTATCGTAGATGTATTTTAAGCTGACTTAAATGTTTTCAGTTATTCAGCACACACGATACACTTCATACTTGTACGTAGAAGATACCTCACCATCAACTCCGTACAATCATTTCTAAATTTATTTTTTCTTATGCTAATTTAGGAAATAGAAGTCCCAACTGTGGACGTAAAATTTTAAAAAGATATTCAGTAGCCCGAAAGCGGAGTCATTGTAAGGGTTAACATTTTCTAAAATACGGACGAACTTTAGGATATTTAAATAATTCATTCTATTTTTAAACTCGTTCTATTCAACATTAGGTACAGTTTTTAAATGAATGTTCTATGGATGTGTAAATGGAAATAGTTATAGGACAACACAATTAACTGTGCCAGTAAATAAAAATCATATTCTGAGTACTTAAATATCTACCTGTAATTAGTGATCCATTAGTAACGTTCATGTTTTAAATAAAGCTTTAATATTATTTTGGCTCAATATCTTTTAATAACGGCAATTAAGAAGACAGCGGTAATGGAAAAATAAAATTATGCTTTCAGGTGACTAAGAAAAAAATAACATTAAACGTTCATTCTGTCGTCGGGCCGTTAATTAAATTAAAAATATGAGACAAGTTCGGAAAAGTCAATCTTTAATTACATCGAATTTATCGAAGTTTAGATTCGTAATAGAAATATAACGGCATTACGTAATTGAATTTTATACAGAACTTTTTGTCTTGTTTTTTAATAATGACTGACAAAATATTGAATGGTATAAATTGATACATTATCATAGTCAAACAGAGAGATGTAGCAGTTTGTGCCGCATAACTTTGCAATTCTGAAATTAGCCATGTATTGATTCTATCGCATTTGTTCGTACATATATTATCGATAAGCTTTGCTTATTCGAAATCCGTTATTATTGAGTTTAAAATAGTAAAAAAAAACAATAAAACACTAGTGCGCTTGCGTGATTCGTCAGTGCCTAACTTCACAATTGCAAAGTTATGTGGCACAAACTGTAATATGTTCGTCGCAACAAAGTAATGATGTTTGCGTCTGAAATTCTAAATACATAGTTATAGAGTTTATGGTCAGAAAGACGAAAACATTACAATATTGTATGAAGTCGTAAAAACAGTTGGCCGGTTGTCTTTATGACAGAAATTCTAAACGAAATATAATTGAAGTTGGCCGCTTAGCGAGTGTTCTGTGCCACCCTATCATTTTCAGAAGGTATAGTCCCGCAGTAGTAAATGACAATTGGTGGACATCAAAAATTATTTCGATAACCTTTTTATTTTCCTTCGGACGCAGCCTTGGGCGGAATGGCGGTCATACGGGTTAACAACGCGGTCCACCAGAACGCATTAACCCTTTCTTTGCCCCACGAGGATATGGCAAGCCCGCGTATACTATAGAACGTACGGGATATACAATAATATTCTGATATTCTCGCTAAGACTAGCATGTTCCTCGAAAATATGCATACTAATTGAACATTAAGCTTCTCATTAAAGAGTGAAGCTTAGTGTACACCATGTTTTAATTAATATTACAGTCGTGTACATGGAATCGGATCGGGTAAAGCGTTCGGCTTAAACAAGAATTAAGTTTGAAAACGTTCAAAGGCACAAGTTGACGAGTCTGCAACCTCATAAAATTGGCTAATTTCGTCTTTCTTTCTCATTCGTCGGTTGGCACTCGTTGTGCTACTGTAGGCAAATTTTAATAACGCTTACTGCGCCAACCGCTCCGCCCGCTATTTCGCACCATTGAATCCTTGAGCACTTTTTACCCCCGATAGAAGTGAGTGGGTCTATGTGTTTTGGCGCGATTTTCCTTTGAATATAATTAGGTCCTATGACTGTGATTGTATTTATAAGCTCCCGTGTTTTCGTTTCTATTTCAACATTTCTAATTATGTTGGTACTTGTTTCGGCGTAGGCTTGTTAGAGTATAAAATAAAATTTTCTATTATATAAGTAATGATACCAAAATGTTAAAAATAATGAGGAGCTTGTAGCTTAGTTACAGCCATTAAATCCTGGTACACTACCTCAATCGGACCGAGAATAGACGATCTATTTATTATCACTAAATAGCTTGTAAAATAATAAATATAATACCATAAGTCATAGGTTACATTTAAAATTCCGAATATAAATTGAAGCAATAACTTATTTGAATTGGTCACCTAAGACCTCAGACTTGTAAGTAGCTACATCATTCTCTGATTCTTATCTAACTATATTCTCCCTCAATTTCTTGATTAAAGCTATAAAGGTACTCTACTCTATCTACTTGCATACCTAAGTAAGAACTTTTTCTATGATTGAATGGTGAAAATAGAAAAATAAATGAGACTTTCACTTCACCGTAACTTTGAAAAATTGCATTTTGCCATTTGGACTGATACCTGCTAATGAAAAAAGACGAAGTATATCCAATTACGGAAAATTATTATCTACTTTTTTTTTCATGTAGGTAGTAATTATTTTTTTACAGACAGCGATCATTTTGTATATATTTCAGAATATTTTGCCGAGAAAAGGAATAAAACCTGCTTTAACAGTTAGAAGCGGTGTAAGAGAAAAGCAGCAAATTTTGTATTGCATAATTTTTGCACTGGCATTTCTCGGTTCGGCAAGTTTGTTCGAGACAACGGTTACGGCACTACGAGTAAAATGTTTTCCTTGTTCCCACTCGCGAGACTTTGATTTTACACCGGCTCCGCTTAGATATTGAACGCTAATATTTAACGTACCGTGTTTCTGAAGTACCAAGTTCTTGACAAACATATACTAGACACTATAGTGTTTTTGCTTCCTATAGACGAAGAAAAATTTTGGAACCAGATTTTTATATGATACCTTCTTGATTCTTTTACTTTTACCAAAAAAAGTCAGAAATTATCTTGTTTTTGGCTTTTTAGAGCGCGATATGTCAGTAGTCGGGTTTTAGTTTTTGAACTTATTTTTTATTTTAATAATTTTGGAGACTGCGCAACCTTTTTAATTCCTCTAGAACTCGTGAATCATGAGGGCACTTTATTTGTTATGATCCAAGGCACAAATAAATAAACCATCTATAGACCTGAGCCTACTATGATGTTTTCATTCTCCAGAAGGCGCCTCATACAATATTTACCTACAATATTTATATTTTTGAAATGTGCTAATTAAGCCCTTTCTTTTGATATGCAACACGGTACCTTATGATGTCATTTTTTTTTAAGTTGACTACTTAATGTCCTCTAGAGGGCGCCACAAGAATATTTTTGTAATTTTACATATCCTATAACCAGCGGACGGCCAAGACGCTTCTAATGATATCTCATTTGTTAAATTACGATAAGTTGTTTAGAAGCTATGAGGGAACCGATGAACATACATACATACATACAAACAGGTCAAAATCATAACCCTCCTTTTCGCTTCGCCCTAGTCGGATAAAATAACGCTATTTTTTGTAACATATGATACAGTTGTCTATACTAATATTATAAAGAGGAAAACTTTGTTTGTTTGTTTGGTTGTAATGAATAGGCTCAAAAACTACTGGACCGATTTTAAAAATTCTTTCACCATTCGAAAGCTACATTATCCACGAGTGATATAGGCTATATTTTATCCGGGTACGGGCAGTAATTCCCACGGGATGCGAGTAAAACCGCGGGAAAACGGCTAGTACCTAATATACATAAACCATGAAGGTTATATATATGATGAAAGTTATCAAGAAATCCTAGATTATATTAGTACCTTTGACTACGGCAATGATGTCCCTTTATACCTAAAAATATCGCGTGACTAACTTCGTATCTATCGTAGTAAACCATGATTTAGTTTCGCCTCCATTAGACAAAACAATAATAAATAAAAGACATTTACTTCGAATCATTATAGTATAATGACTCAAACTGATTGATGAATTAATGACTTAATAGTTCTTTTAATATTTACCTATTTTGATTGTTTAATTACTGACTATACAATAACTTAATTTGACACCGTCGTAACATATATCATGAAGTTAATGTTATTTTCAAACGGTTTTACAGAAGATTTTTCTTGAAATACTTGTTTTCACAATAGTTGCATTAAATAAAAAAAATGAGGTAACGTGTAAGTTGACAAAGCATGGATATCATATGATTAATAAGTCGTTTTGATGGAAGGGGATAAGATTCTATCGTCCCTTGTCGTTAAGCAGGGTTATTGAATAAAATTGTCAAGTGGTACAAAAGTATTATTCAAAAAGTATAATACTCATACTATTCGGTGATTTCAATTTAACATTTGATAGACTCTAAGGACTAGCTAGGAGCAGGCCTCCTATCTCCTCCCCTGGGTCCCGTCTAGCGAGAACTAACACAAGAAGTTTCCATATCGGCTAAAATTAATGCTATTAGCGTACAATATTAGTTCCTCGCTTGCATATTCAAGCACTGCGATGATAAAACACCTCCGTTGTGAAGTAGACTCCAGTAAATTTACCCGTTGAGCGATCCAAGAGCGTTGATAACGCGACGCGAAACCGTCACGCGAAGACAAGGACGCCAAATTATCAGTATTCATAAGTCATTGATAGGTATACTGTAGTCTCTGTACTAGTATCTACAGCTTTAGTACTGCGACAAGGCCAATACTTCAACGACAGAAAATAAAGAAGTGGGCGAATGACTCATAGGTTTTCTTGTAGAAAACTACAAATAAGTAGGTAATTGTAATATAAGCCGTATTAAGTGGTTATAAAGGTCATCCTCAAAACCTACATAAAATATGTTATATATTTGTTGACTTAATTAGTGGCGCCACTAAACGAAACAACGGTCCTTCAGAGCATATTATTATTTTAGTGTCGACGTCGCTATCTATTCGTTTCTTCCGCGTTTAGGTGGCCCCGCAAATTCCAATAATGCCGACAGCACCACTCGTAGCTCCGAATATAGCGTCTCGGCTGCAAATATTGTTCGTACCACACTTAGACGACCCAAGCAAAAATGGTTTTTGACTAAATTGATTTTCTGAAACCAAATAACGCCAGTGCGACCTCATTTACTGTTTCTATATTTGTATATATTTCACGAGAATTAAAAATCGTAAGAAGTCAGTCGACGCTATTAAGAAACTGTTCATCAATTTTATGGACCCTAAATTTCTGGTGGTAGGAAACTGCCTCGAGGCATGCGACAATAAACCTGGCTGTCTGGTGACACCGTGACAATGAAGGACAATACTGATAGCTACACACCTAATAGAAATAAATGAAGATAAATACAAGGGAAAAGTCTTTTTAATTGTTTATTCAAGTTCAATTAATTATTCTAACTTTGAGTAAGAATATTACATTAATAATTATTATTACTCAAATTATGGTGCTTCTTATTTCATTTTGTATCTGTTGAACTTTAAACAAGGTTAATGTAACCGTAGATATACTTTATAAACATTAGCCTCTGGAGGTTTTGCTCCAATTTCGTGTTAAGAGAATCGTTCCAATTAGACGCGGAGTTTTTCTCTCCGTAATTGTTAAGAAAACTTGTGTTACAATGGGACATTGGTTGGAGCCTTAACAAAACGTTCACCTCGTTGGCCCATTCTTATGGTAATTCGACCTCACTGTCACGCGACCTTCTGTCCACACCCCGATAATATGCAAATTAGTCCCCTCTATAAAGTGACCTGAAAACGCTTCCTCATTAAGTACATTTTGGATTCAGATGAATTCAAAAGCTAGATCATTTCTAAAGACATTTCGACTCATAACATAGAGTAAGACGTCATGTGGCCTACATTAAAAACATAATGTAAGCGCTTCATGAGTAAAATTTATGTCATCTGCGGTATAATATCAAATTTCATAGATACCCAAATGTTGGGTAAAAAAAGCCGGTTTTAATGGGTGAAACTTCAAGGGCCATTAGTGTAAAGCCTCGCGTCATTCTCCCCGTACAAACTCAAGCTTTTTACTGCAATAAACTTTCTGACAAGCCATTTGTGGCCGGAAAGTGTTCGCTGAAATTAATCACATGACCCACAACAGACCTTGTTTACTCCTACCCCCACGACTCTTGATAACTTCTTTATTTCACTTGTGAATTAATGGCTGTCGTTCGCGCTCGCCGCTATAAAAGTACAATCCTGCGACATGTCTGTGTAGTTATGAAGTTTCCGTCGCCTCACCCGAGGCAATTTAAATGTACTAATTAAGATTCTCAAATTGAAGTTTTCATTGTTCTTTGTAGCTGAATCTCACAGTTAATTCAGCGAGACGTAAAATTATTCGAATCAAAGCAACTCGTGTCAGGCACACGTTTCTGTAGCATCGTGAAACAGATTGAGACTTTAAAGTCAGAAATTTGAAATTTCTCTTCGATATTTTGTCTGCAATAAAACTCTAAAGTCACGTATTTAATTCAACTTTGTCGTCGTGATGCAAAATCGCTGAAAACGATCATAATATACAATAAAAGGAAAGTGAGACGAGAGTGACACTGCGACAAATAGACGACAGACACCGGTGAAAAGTTTAATTGTTTGAAAGTCTCTCTCTGGCTGTTAGGTACTCTATGGTAGCAGCGATTGTAGAATAGCATGCCTGCGGGTAGTTGAAGAGCGCGCTTAACTTAATCGGTTGAATTAATACAAAGTGGCTGTGAGTTCGCATATCTGACATTATTCTTACAAATTGGTAAAGAAGGCTGAAGTCAAGAACCCAAATCAAATAAACCGGATTAGGTCATCGCTTTACGGCGAGTGGAAGTGGCGGGTCATCTCGGAGGAAGCAATTCTCGTGGTCGTAGATTGAATGCAAAATTGGATGAGATCTCACTGTTTTTACTGTATAGATCCCGGGATTGTTACGTACCAACTTCCCCGCGTTTTATTTTGTCGAGGGCACACATTGTTTGAATGGTTTGATTGAATGTGACAATAGTTATTGTAACTGACGCTTCGACTGCTTTCGGGTTTCTTATTCAACCGTTTCCTCTAGAGATAAATTTATTCCCGTCATATTGGATGTTTGACCGCTTTTTGGGCTTTGTAGTTAAAGATTGGAGGGAGAGAATTTTTATATTGAATCACGGATGATGTGACGAAATATTTTATCAATATCTGAAGACATTGTATTTTTTTTAAGAAGAAATATATACCACGCATCTTAGGTACAATCGAAATATAAACTGCAGCATAAATTGGGCACCCGCAATAACTATGCAATACATTTTTAGAACTCTAAATTCTATTGAATCCGATGTCAATATTTCTAACAATACAACTAAGAGAAATGTGTTCCGCACATTTGTTTTGCTTCGAACTGCAAAAGCTGGAATCTTATGCCGGCTGTAAAGGGGACTTGAAAACCGCTTTTCCATTTTCAAAGTTTACGAAAAATATTTATACATTCTTATGACAAAGAGCGTGTGCCAACTCCCCTGAACTTATACCGCTAACAGAGCCAATCACGTACCAACCTGGTGCATGTAGTGCCGGTTACGGGAGGTCAAGTGGCCTGCCGCACTTGCATAGGCCAATCGCAATGTTACCTTACATTCGCTGCTAACGAATTCTATTCACTAAATAATTAATAGGCCGCTTCACATGAATGAACTGTTTATTAACGTTTTTTATCGCTGATGTATGTTCATTCATGTGTAAAAGAAATATTCAAACCCAGATTTTTTATATGGGATATTGATTCTAAAATAAAAAATAGCACTTCCAAACAAGACATAACTCAAAGGGAATAGAGCGAAAGTAAATTTGCATGTTGGCAATGTTATTGGAATTGTGCAGGATTGCTCGTATTTCTATTTACACAATATAACATTCGCTTGATTTTTTGATTCCATTCGTTCGGCTGCATGTTCATACTTTTGCATTCAGATTGGAAACTTTACAATTCTTCATACGGTAACGCGACAAAAGGGAGCTCAGTCAAAGGCGCGAGTCGTTTTGCGTCGTCTGACGTCACTGGGCCCGCGTCGCGTCTTCGCCGCCGCTTGCCGACTATCGGCTCGTCGCCCGCGTTCTAAACTTGGTCGAAAACCTCTACCAGACAGCATTTAAAAAGCTTTCGTCTTTTTTAAGATCTGCTTCTCTAAGAAAATGATTGTCGGTACAGTTTTTTTCTTATGATCACTGCTTAAGCTAGCAAATGATTTGCTAACGCTTGGTTTATTCCAAGTCTGTTTCACAAATGTTCGAAATAAACCTATTAATGAAGGCAAAAGCTATTATCAATTTAATCGAAGCCTGAAATTTTCGTCGTACAAGTTGGTTACCCTTAGATAAAATGCTTCATTTTGTGATATAATTAAATCAGCTCAAAAGAGCAGATCATTTTTGATAACTAAGTAACTAGTAACCGGGTATCCTGTAGGAGTGTTTGCGAAAATTAAATTAGTTCGCTTTAAGTATTACATAGAATCTAAAGACTGCTTAAAACAGAATTTCAGAAAACGGAGTCTTTTCGTTATTAAGTGCTAATTATGTTGAAACCTTATTGGTTTCTTTTTTTTTGGTAAACCTTAAATTAAAATTATTATAGTAAAAAATGTTAAGCCGATCACAGAAAGTCTAAATAGTGGAATTAGTTACTTACTATCCGAAATTAATGTTTAATTACTTCTTTGTAAAGATACTTATTTTTTATATCACTAGCCCGATATTTACTTACATTATAATAATTATTATAAATTGTATTTTGGTATAAGTATGAAAATCTTTGTTACCTTACCTATATACTTTAGAAGACTTCTAGAATTGAAAAATTCAGTGAACTTCATTATAACATCGAATAAAAAGATTTGTTTTAAGCGTGCAGAGAGCAAAGTTTCCTCCTATCTCATATCCTAGGTATAGAGAGCAGCATCTATTAATTTTTGCTAACTGAAATTCTATTTGCAACTTTGCACTCGAAATAATTTTTCTACGTTGAAGTTGGCGGCTATTATTTGCCCAGTTTATTTTTCTCCAAGTATGAGAGCCCTAGAGTTGAACACACAGTCTGTGTTCAAGTGAGCCGCTTCGCTGCGCAGCCCCCGCGCACCAAAGCTAATATAAACTGTATGTGACGGACTGTATTCTTTCAACCATAACGCTAGCAATAACTGCACAGCTTTGCTAAATGTAAAAGGATTTAGGCTGGATAAAACATTAAATTGAACCAATATTTCTTTACTTCATTGCTCTATTCTTATAAGCTCATGTCTGATAGAAAATTAATCTAATACATAGTAGATTTTTGAAGTAACCTATTTCATAACTCTAATAGCGGCTTTTAGGGATGCGCCGCTATTTTTTCATAAAAACGTCATGACGCATGGCCGCCATAAGTTTGCCCAGAAAAGAGCGGAGAGAGCTGGATCCATGTAATTAGACGCTACGAAGATTTATGTTACGGAAATTCCCAAATTCTTTTAAATTTTTGGCTGCGACACGTGCTTCTTCTTAAAATACTTTTCCTTGGTAAAAACTTATTGCTTTAATAAGTTTTAATACGAGGCTATTTTACAGCTGAATGTCTTTTACATGCTGTCGAGTGTTTTAATTACACCCAATTATAAATAAGGGCTATTTTTAACTGTTCGCAGTCGTATTAAGTAGAGAGTAATAGCAAACTCTATTCGCGAAACGAATCCCGCATGTCTAGTGGAAAACTTCCCAAACGCCTGGGTTCGAACTAAGAGCTAGAGCTTCTAGATCAACGACAACTTACTTAAGACAACTTCTGATACAAATACGAACATTATCTGCGTCCAATTTCGTTAAGCGAGGGGAAAAAGGTAAGAAAATGTATGAACTCCGTGTTTATTCGGGGCCGCTTTATTTCCATCGTCCTTTGGGGGCTCGCTTCATGTATCACTGCAGACGTCAGCCCTGGGGTAATTGTCTACGTGCGTTTTCAGCTGAATTCGTCACGTTCACCCGTTCACATCCCTATCGCAGTTTAGCCTCGTACTAATAAACGTTTTCTAAATCGAGCACCCGATGTAACATCTACGAATATTCTGTATCAATATTTGTCTTTCTCTCTTTGTTCATATTCAATACGAAATTGTCTCTTGAATCTAGATATTAATCTGTGATATTTCAGACATGAAATTTCCAAGAATTTGTGAAGTTTGTAGCATATTTTTGTATGTAATTTCGTAGGCGTGTACGCGACCAGCTGACAATATAGGAATCCTAAATGTGGGGTGGTGTGAGAGCGTTTATTTATTTACGTTAGGGATTTACTTTTAAACGGTTTTGGCAACTCGAACAAAACGTTGACGTACAATAGCTATTTAATACATACAAATTAAACTTCATTAATACTGTTTCAGGGTGTAATAATATTATCAAATGGTATAATGGTTAATACAAAAACATAATAGACCAGAAGAACCATGAAATAAATTGTCATGTATAGGTACAGTAGTAAACAAATAATATTAAACAATTTTTGTAAAGTTAACGTGTAGGTGCTTCATAATGTTTAATTAAAATATTTCAATGAGAGATCTGAGCCTAAAATGAAGGATCATAGGACAATGTAATACTATACTGCCCATTAGAACAAAGACCGGGTTAGGCACAATATGTGCAAGGAAGCATGAAATTTACATCTGTGTGGGTGGGCGACAAAATATAGCGACATGGGACAGCGCGGCCGTGCTTAAATTCGATTGGCCGAAATCCTGTCAAAGCAGTTTACATACTGTCCGGACTTCTACGATCCGAGCCGCCACACGAATGCAGGGTCCGTGCCAATCAAATGTCGTTACTTCGACTGTTAGTACATTAATGAAAGCAGTAATTCCTCGTACCGAGTATATTATTTGCCCGCGTAATAAGTAAATGACAAATGTTGTCGTGGAATGTTTGTCGACTGTCGTTTGTGCGGATATTAAACTCGTTGTTTGTTCGCTGACATTAATTAGGTTGAGCAATAGACCTTTGTTGGGTTTTTCTTTGCATATTAATCGTCATCGTAACCCAAACGATGTCTTTCACTGGACTATGGTCGTCAAATATGGCCTGATCAATCTTGCTAACATCAGATGACAAGGAAAACTTTTGAAAAGCACAGATTGAGGAGATTTTTTTTCTCCTAGACTCGTCTCTTCCCCGGACGCCCTAAATAGCAATTAGCTGTCACGATTTGACGAAAAGATGTGGTAGGTACCTACCTATCTATAAATATCGTAATAAGCGTTGCTACTGGTCCACCTTTGCAGATTAGTCTTAGGTAACAGAGCTGCTTACCAATCTATGGAAAACCTCTTATTATTCACAAAAATACAGACAGAAGAAAATGAGTAGATATATTGTAAGTGAGTACTTCAATTCGATTAATATTATAGTAACATAAGACATTACAGCTGATTTCTCTTGTTGTTTAGTGATATACATTTACATCGATTTGTTACTGGATATGGTTATTACAGTCATCAGATAAAAAAAACTGCTGGTTTATCGGTTGCTTTAAAAGCAATTTACTAAAGTAAATATATTTTACTAAAAAATATCCAATAAACAAATCCGATAGCAATTTTGTGATTCGAAACCCAGCTTTTAAATTGATGATAAAATAATTTTATCAGTCCCCGAGTCTGCTTGAAACTTCCCATTTAGTTTCAGGTATACGCGAACCGATACCTATCTTGTTTCCAAACACGGTACAAATATTTAACTTCGGATACCGCTTTGAATTTAGCGGCCGTGGAAATACACACGGTATTTTTAACTAGACGACCGGTTCGTTTGTGTTAGAAACCAATCTCGTTGATATATCCATTAGCCAAATAGAGAGGCGAGCCCCGCACGCCGCCCTTAACAAAACATCTGCGGGTAAGTATTCGTGGTACGAAGAAACAAACATTATTTTCCTTTCATTTCTATGGCACGGAACCCATGGACCGGCTACAAATACAATATGATAAAAGGGGTAATAATGATACAAAGAATTACTTTGAGTGCGAGTTTCACTTTTAGGTATGTAATAAATGTAAAAGGTAGTATTTATTTTAATTAACTATATCAGAATGGGAATGGGGTCTTTAATCAAGTTATATAGATATGAAAAACTCGTCTGTGTGATACATTATTTCATTGATAACTACTTCTACTATTGTTTTCTGAACGGGTCAATACTGAAAGGTAAGTAGGGATAATAAAATGAACCAATTTCAATTTTATTAATTACAATTTTTTATTAATGTAAAATCACTTGACTTCTACATTAATAGTGTAGATAAAANTCCTAAATGTGGGGTGGTGTGAGAGCGTTTATTTATTTACGTTAGGGATTTACTTTTAAACGGTTTTGGCAACTCGAACAAAACGTTGACGTACAATAGCTATTTAATACATACAAATTAAACTTCATTAATACTGTTTCAGGGTGTAATAATATTATCAAATGGTATAATGGTTAATACAAAAACATAATAGACCAGAAGAACCATGAAATAAATTGTCATGTATAGGTACAGTAGTAAACAAATAATATTAAACAATTTTTGTAAAGTTAACGTGTAGGTGCTTCATAATGTTTAATTAAAATATTTCAATGAGAGATCTGAGCCTAAAATGAAGGATCATAGGACAATGTAATACTATACTGCCCATTAGAACAAAGACCGGGTTAGGCACAATATGTGCAAGGAAGCATGAAATTTACATCTGTGTGGGTGGGCGACAAAATATAGCGACATGGGACAGCGCGGCCGTGCTTAAATTCGATTGGCCGAAATCCTGTCAAAGCAGTTTACATACTGTCCGGACTTCTACGATCCGAGCCGCCACACGAATGCAGGGTCCGTGCCAATCAAATGTCGTTACTTCGACTGTTAGTACATTAATGAAAGCAGTAATTCCTCGTACCGAGTATATTATTTGCCCGCGTAATAAGTAAATGACAAATGTTGTCGTGGAATGTTTGTCGACTGTCGTTTGTGCGGATATTAAACTCGTTGTTTGTTCGCTGACATTAATTAGGTTGAGCAATAGACCTTTGTTGGGTTTTTCTTTGCATATTAATCGTCATCGTAACCCAAACGATGTCTTTCACTGGACTATGGTCGTCAAATATGGCCTGATCAATCTTGCTAACATCAGATGACAAGGAAAACTTTTGAAAAGCACAGATTGAGGAGATTTTTTTTCTCCTAGACTCGTCTCTTCCCCGGACGCCCTAAATAGCAATTAGCTGTCACGATTTGACGAAAAGATGTGGTAGGTACCTACCTATCTATAAATATCGTAATAAGCGTTGCTACTGGTCCACCTTTGCAGATTAGTCTTAGGTAACAGAGCTGCTTACCAATCTATGGAAAACCTCTTATTATTCACAAAAATACAGACAGAAGAAAATGAGTAGATATATTGTAAGTGAGTACTTCAATTCGATTAATATTATAGTAACATAAGACATTACAGCTGATTTCTCTTGTTGTTTAGTGATATACATTTACATCGATTTGTTACTGGATATGGTTATTACAGTCATCAGATAAAAAAAACTGCTGGTTTATCGGTTGCTTTAAAAGCAATTTACTAAAGTAAATATATTTTACTAAAAAATATCCAATAAACAAATCCGATAGCAATTTTGTGATTCGAAACCCAGCTTTTAAATTGATGATAAAATAATTTTATCAGTCCCCGAGTCTGCTTGAAACTTCCCATTTAGTTTCAGGTATACGCGAACCGATACCTATCTTGTTTCCAAACACGGTACAAATATTTAACTTCGGATACCGCTTTGAATTTAGCGGCCGTGGAAATACACACGGTATTTTTAACTAGACGACCGGTTCGTTTGTGTTAGAAACCAATCTCGTTGATATATCCATTAGCCAAATAGAGAGGCGAGCCCCGCACGCCGCCCTTAACAAAACATCTGCGGGTAAGTATTCGTGGTACGAAGAAACAAACATTATTTTCCTTTCATTTCTATGGCACGGAACCCATGGACCGGCTACAAATACAATATGATAAAAGGGGTAATAATGATACAAAGAATTACTTTGAGTGCGAGTTTCACTTTTAGGTATGTAATAAATGTAAAAGGTAGTATTTATTTTAATTAACTATATCAGAATGGGAATGGGGTCTTTAATCAAGTTATATAGATATGAAAAACTCGTCTGTGTGATACATTATTTCATTGATAACTACTTCTACTATTGTTTTCTGAACGGGTCAATACTGAAAGGTAAGTAGGGATAATAAAATGAACCAATTTCAATTTTATTAATTACAATTTTTTATTAATGTAAAATCACTTGACTTCTACATTAATAGTGTAGATAAAATGGTACAGACAACAGCACATCAAGTTACCACAATCTGTCAAATTTCTGCAATACATTTTCAACCTTATCGCAATGGCGGTAGGTTAATATTTGATTGGTAAAATTTGACAGATTCGTATACGTTGACTTGCTGTCGTCTGTACCTACTTGTATTTGAATACGAGTTAGTTTATTCTACTTGTGTAATAAAAAATCAATCAATACTGCAGTACCAAACACGCATGTAAGTGAAAATTGTGCGAATAAAAACGAACGAAATAAAACCTCCTGAATATTGTGGGAACGTGAGAAAAGGTAACTACACCGTTTCCTGTCCGCACCTGTTATTTATGGTCACTCGCAATATGCATTCTTTTACTATCATTTTATGTAAATGTGACCAACAATACTCCTTCAGGGGAGATAGCAGAAATAATAACACACGCCGCAAAATAAAGTTCAGTAGCACATTTTTTACTTTTTCTAATTGCCTGCTTTCTTGTAAATAATGCTGGGGTGAATTAATCTTGAAATATAATTGCATGCAGCTAACCCCAGGCTAGTCGGTGGTGCCGGCAACGTGTTATTATGGTAATAGTTTTCAAACTTGAACGGGTCAGTGTTCTTTGTTTCGTTGCAAGTGCCGTTCAATTGGTTGCTAAAGTGGCTGTTTTATAAAGCAAATCTTATATCAAAACTGTTGTGTGTTTTTGTACGTATTTCAGCAGAAATAAACGATGATTCATCAGTTTTATACAACACCTGTTTCAAGTTGCTCTCCGCTCGGGATAATCGTATTAAAAATTAATTATTTAAATACAAAATATAGGTATTGTTTTCCATAGGCCGAAATAAATAAAATATCGCTATAAATCGAAGTACTTACCTACATATCTTGTTGTTAAATCAAAACATTGTTCTAACCGCTATCGCTGTCGTAAAGAGGAGTAAGTAAGCAGTGAAAAGACGAGCGTGCGACGATTCTGTTCACAATATAAAGAGGCCAATAAAATTCTGTTCAGTGCTACGACTATCGGTCAGTGGAGCGGCTATCTGCATTTTATACTTTCGACGCCATCACTGGGGCACTTTATTTCTTTACTTTGTACATACATAGGTATGAGGTATACGTGTACTGCGCTTGCTCGTTGTTTATTTAACGGATCGTGCCCGATGAACGGTTCTATTCAATTGAACGTACATGTACGCTGAAACGTGCTCACAGAGTTTTAATTTCACAAAGGATGTTTAATAATGTAAGTAAGTAAATCTGGACTGTAATGTAATTCTATTTTAATATATTTAAATGTTTGTAGGTAGTCTGTTTGCAGGTATGTAACTCTTCCTACATAGAAATCCCGAACGTCAACGTCAAAACAAATCGTATGCCGTCCGCAACGTAGAATCCTAAACAGGATTGAAACTTGGGCGGGAAGCAATCTAACGGGAACAACAGTACATACAGCGGTCTACCGTAGAGCCCTACGTAATTTAAAGAACAAACAAGCCTCGCAACTGGGTTTACCTCGACTGCAACAAACTGCGTCGTCGCTTTAACTTACTCATTTGTAGGTTACTATCACTACGTATACGTAAGTCTTTCAGGATTTAGATACTCCATCAAATCTGTTTTACTGTTATTCCAAATTAATATCGCCATCCACAAAACAAACACAAAATTTGATGTAAAACAGATTTAGAAGCCAATCGACGTGGTAAGTCTGTGTGTATATGAAATTCAGAGGCTCAAAAATGCTATAGCGCCGCAGATGAGTTCGGCTCAAGCGAAGCGTTATCAAGCCCAGTTAATCCTGTCTTCTGTATTATTGAATAAATTTTCCCTCCTGGCGTTCTCTTACATTTTGTATCGATTCAATGTATTGGATAAAATAAGGCTACAGTTACTTCTGTTATACGTACGTTTGCTTGAGGAAATCATAAGTTATACCTTTATTGTTTTAATTAGAATGTTAGAGGAACGATGAGGTGTTCATATTAGGTAATCCTATTAGGCAAGGTCTGAACGTTATATTACGGCGGGCGCACGGCGGTAAAGCGGTGCGATGTTATTGTTATAATGGCATAAAGCGAGCCATGTATCTCGCACAACGCAGGTGGCGCTAACTACCGGCAGTGTAGTGGAAACTGTCGACAACTCGAGACACGGATGTATCTACACACCATACAATGTAATGTTTCACGGTTTGCTGATGCGCAAGTTAGAAGCTTTTACTCGAGTAAACTGAATTTTAAGCTGGCACTCGGGGATGCTGTCTCATTTTCACATACTATAGTTGCTTGAGATTCATGTGTTTGTTGAATGCTTTTTATCAGTCACCTTTTTTCATGAATAAACAATTATGTGGCTATACTTGGTTTATGCGTGGTGCATTGGAAGTAATATGTCATGCCGTGTGGTCGCCGCTTAGCGTATGCCACCTAACGTCTTCCCTTGAGTGTCGTAGCAAGCGATTAAGGGATTAGGCAAGTGAATGGGAACCTTCCACCTGTAGGTACACTGATAACATCGCTCCGTGAAAGCTTGGCTTGCATAGGTTTACATAGTATCCACTAAACCGGATAAATTGATGGGAAAGGTCTATTTCACGAATATTGCTCATTTATTTTGAAGATGTAAGATACCTGCCTATTTATTTACTATCTTCTTGATAATCTAAATTTAGGTTAACGAAATTATTTACACATGTTGACATTATTCAACTGCCGGCGCAAGAAACTTATATGCAACATTAGACATTTTTCAACTGACCTGAAGTTTGCCAAAGTACCTGTCTGCAAAAATTCGTGAAGTATTAAAGCACTATTTCCAGGTCAACATTTGCCTGCAGAGTTTGGTATAATTTTGTTTCCGTTGTTTACATTTCGCATGTAGCCACGTCCTATAGCCCCCTTCCACCTCATTCTTAGGCTTTTTCGTGTCACGACTACATGATTTATAACTTACTGAGATACGTGTCTTCGTTCCACCCTTAAGTCTCAATAATGTTGTACAAGGCACTGAACATAAATAATAAATTGCAAGTTTTCCACCAAGTATGTATTATACCAAGAATGTGATTCTAGAACCAAACAATGTTTTGCTTTGTTAGTTAAGAATTTCCTTTATTTTTAGTTAGGTTGTTAGCTTTTATTGTAATTCGTGTTGTTTCGAAATTCAAAGAAATTTACAACGATACTCTGTTCTGATACGATCACGGTTTGCGGCGCCAAGTAATTCTATTAGCTGAAACAGCACCGTGCATGATTTGATGGTAATTACCTGCTATTACGGCAGTAGAATTTATAATCTCCGAGGTTTAATAAGAATATCATACAAGCTACTAGTGTACTTTAATAAGGCGATTTACTAAGATTGTATACCTGCTTGCTTTGACTTATAGCCAGACGGGCGGTTGGCTAGAGTTACTGTTTTCTAGTTAATACACGCCAGCTGTTGCACAGATTTGTCTCGGTGTGAATGTTAACACGATGCCAACGGGGAAGCTATATTTATGTACCCATGTAATTTAGCACAGAATATACGATACACCGTCTACATTGAGTTTGTATGTCGTCTCTTATATTAAGCAATTTACTTTTAACTACTTTATTTAAATTCAGGAGTAAATTATAAAGCTAATCTTCAATAAACTATGGTTGCTCTGATAATCCAGACTTGAGTAAAGCAGCAGTATTTTTGTCCTGGGGCTGGCTCATCGTAATTCCTTTAAGCCAGCGCTCTCCCGCGGCCCAGTTACACCTGCTGCGGACTCGGAATACGGCGTTTATGAAATAATTTTGTGTAGGACTAGTCTTTTTTTAATGTAACTTTGTTCGTTATTTTAAGTAGGCAGCAGGTGGCGTTAACAGGCGGTGTTGCAACGGAAATTGCCGTCGGTCGGTCTCGTCATCGCAGCGGCCGGAGGGAAACTTGGCTAGCTCCAACCGCATCGCCCTCACTAGAATAGGCCCTTGTTAATTGTAGGCCAACACAGAAAACAATTAGCAGCACTCGTGTGCGCTCTACGCCACACTGACTCGGAATATTTAATTCATTACTAAGATAAAATCACGGACCTACCTACTAAACATGTTACATTAGATCTAACTCAAACAAGGTTTGGTCTGTTAGAACTTGTTGCGGCTTCACCAAACTTTGAACTAGTTTATATATAGGTATATGTCTGTCTACTTAGATCAATTCAAATGATCCTGGTATATTTACATAAAAACCTTTTCTACTTTAATGGCTCAGAAAACTTCAATTTTGATTCTAGGAAGTATAAATGAAAAGAGGAAAATTTCCACCATTTGTTTTTCAAGTTAAAGATGACTTTCAACTTTCTTATTTAGCAGCGGCACATAACATGCTTTTCTACTTATACACCAATTGTTGCGGTAACAATACTTTGTAAAACAAAAGAAACTGGCGGCACATCAATTTATATCAACAGGGAAAAGCTAAACAAATGGATATCACGCGTACAAACGAAATGAGCAGGGCGGCTCCCGACTTTAGAACGTTTAATGACCTCCGAGGAAGGTAAGGTTTGACGTTGCATTAGTAAACAATAGACGTTGAAACTAAACTAGATCCGCCTCTATCTTCGCAATTGTTATAAAACACAAAGCGCTTAACTAGTTGAAAGCTTTCGGCAGCGCGTTTACACCGGCGGCGGTTTGCGGCCGAGCCTATACAGCTTACGATGTAACGATGTCGATGGCTACAATGATACTGTTAATTCGCCCTGAAATATTGCCGATACGTTGTTTGAATCGGTAGGATTTACTTAGTCATGTTTACTTTAAACAACAACGGTTTCAAATCAATACCTACCATTTTGATACACGTAGGCTAATTTGATAAAAAGGGAATGATTTAAAAAATCGTTTATAGCACTATTTTAGTTTGTTTGGAGTATAAATAATACTAACGACATAGTATTGAAATCAAAATAAATATTCCTATACAATTTCGAACGATATCATTATTATTCCAAATATTGTTTACGAAAACATCACTGTTAATCAAATAAAATCTATGACGAAAATTGACTGTATTACATAAAATCCAATATTTCAGTAAACAACTTGTATACACAAATTTGAAATAAATAATATATTTTATAAGTTAAAAGACTTGTTGTTTATAGGTCTTTCACACAGTGCGCTTATAGGAGCTGTTCCTTAGGGAGATATTAGATACACTGAAGTGAAACATCCTTTGTTCTCATTGTCTAACTTTTATTTTTGCACTGTTTATGATGTTTTATTCATTGCAGATTTACTTGAGTAAATATTTTTATTTTAAAATACTCTACTTACAAACATAGCTAGCTCGTTGGTTCTTGAATATGCAGATATTTCGGAAATATTTACGATTCTACTTTGTGGCTTGTTTTGCGTTGTTGTGACTTAAGACTTAAATCACTAGAATGCAATAAGTATGTATAGTTCTAAACAAACACTCGCGTTGTAAACAATGAGCAAGATTTAGTTGGCAACTCAAACGTAGATATTTCAGCCCGAATCCATACCTTGCAACTTCCTAAACAGAATGGAGTAATTGCTTCTGAGCTAAACTTGGAAATCAAGTGCATACCCAAGTTTAGTTTCAAGTAATTAATCTATGAGGTGGTAGAAATTGTTGGAGTCATCCGTCAGTCTCAAGCTGTGTATTGAACCCGACGGTCGGAGTCGAGGCGTCATGTAATTCTGTTACTCTCCCCCACTTCCAGTTAATTGAATACGTCTGCCACACGGCTGAGGAGCCAGAAAATTCGATTCGTGGTTCTAATGTATGTAGCAAACATTCTTAGAACGAATACTTGTTATAAAGGTACAGATGACAGCAGGTCAACCCATCCGAATCTGTCAAGTATTACCAATCCAACATTAACCTTCCGCTATTGTGATAAGGTTGAAAATCAATTGCAGTTTGACAGATTGTTGTAACTTGATGTGCTGTCTGTACCTACTGACAGACGCGTAACGTGTTCATAGATTTGCTAAGCACGCTACATCTTTGATTTCTTGGTATTTAGTGTGATTCCGGTATGAATAATGGAGCGAGACTGCGAACTATAATACAGTCAGTCTATTCTAATAAAAAAATGATGTTTGTTGATATCGTGGGTAAGGAAAATTATCCACACATTAAACTTTTTGATAACGAAAAATCATTTAACAACGACTTCTCGGGCATGCTCTTAAAACAATATTTACCTAATCACATAAACTTGATTCACCATGCGAAAACAAAGTTAACATTATTCAAGTGACCAAATCAGTTAACTGTTAGGGTCAATTCCCACCGAGACGCGACGCGACGCGACGCGGCTTTGATGTAGACGTATCTTAAAAACAAAGCAAATCGCGAAATGCAGCACCGATCTTGCACGCCGCGCGTCACCGCTGCGTCAAGATGTCTCGAGGTGCAGCGCAACTTATCTGAATTCTCACAATTAAATGTGTATCGTTTCGTGTAGTGAATAAAGTATATTTTGAGTCGCTCTATGTAAAATCTGCGTGCAGCGTCGCGTCGCGTCGCGTCTCGGTGTGAATTGACCCTTAGGCGGGTAAGTGTTCAGTAATTAGAAATACCATCCTCTCAGTCTTTTGTTTTTGCGCCAGTGTGTCGTGACATTGTATGTACCATGTTGTGTACTTCATGTAATCCATTAGTCTCTAGTTTTCTTTTTAACGTTGAACTTTGACTTGGCCGTAGCTGGCAAACGTGATGGTACTTCGATTTTTTATAGTGGAATAAACATTCCAAAATGTATTTTGTATGTAGAAAGATTATATATATTAGCGATTTTTACAATTAAAAGTTAATAAACCTAAAATAATAAAACCATTTTTAATCGCCATACTATTATTCATCACGCTTTGTTTACATACCAATATGTATAATCAGTAGCCTACGCATTGCTACGCTTGTAGCCGCGTAGTAAGTACGCGTAGTAGGTATGGNGAAACTAAACTAGATCCGCCTCTATCTTCGCAATTGTTATAAAACACAAAGCGCTTAACTAGTTGAAAGCTTTCGGCAGCGCGTTTACACCGGCGGCGGTTTGCGGCCGAGCCTATACAGCTTACGATGTAACGATGTCGATGGCTACAATGATACTGTTAATTCGCCCTGAAATATTGCCGATACGTTGTTTGAATCGGTAGGATTTACTTAGTCATGTTTACTTTAAACAACAACGGTTTCAAATCAATACCTACCATTTTGATACACGTAGGCTAATTTGATAAAAAGGGAATGATTTAAAAAATCGTTTATAGCACTATTTTAGTTTGTTTGGAGTATAAATAATACTAACGACATAGTATTGAAATCAAAATAAATATTCCTATACAATTTCGAACGATATCATTATTATTCCAAATATTGTTTACGAAAACATCACTGTTAATCAAATAAAATCTATGACGAAAATTGACTGTATTACATAAAATCCAATATTTCAGTAAACAACTTGTATACACAAATTTGAAATAAATAATATATTTTATAAGTTAAAAGACTTGTTGTTTATAGGTCTTTCACACAGTGCGCTTATAGGAGCTGTTCCTTAGGGAGATATTAGATACACTGAAGTGAAACATCCTTTGTTCTCATTGTCTAACTTTTATTTTTGCACTGTTTATGATGTTTTATTCATTGCAGATTTACTTGAGTAAATATTTTTATTTTAAAATACTCTACTTACAAACATAGCTAGCTCGTTGGTTCTTGAATATGCAGATATTTCGGAAATATTTACGATTCTACTTTGTGGCTTGTTTTGCGTTGTTGTGACTTAAGACTTAAATCACTAGAATGCAATAAGTATGTATAGTTCTAAACAAACACTCGCGTTGTAAACAATGAGCAAGATTTAGTTGGCAACTCAAACGTAGATATTTCAGCCCGAATCCATACCTTGCAACTTCCTAAACAGAATGGAGTAATTGCTTCTGAGCTAAACTTGGAAATCAAGTGCATACCCAAGTTTAGTTTCAAGTAATTAATCTATGAGGTGGTAGAAATTGTTGGAGTCATCCGTCAGTCTCAAGCTGTGTATTGAACCCGACGGTCGGAGTCGAGGCGTCATGTAATTCTGTTACTCTCCCCCACTTCCAGTTAATTGAATACGTCTGCCACACGGCTGAGGAGCCAGAAAATTCGATTCGTGGTTCTAATGTATGTAGCAAACATTCTTAGAACGAATACTTGTTATAAAGGTACAGATGACAGCAGGTCAACCCATCCGAATCTGTCAAGTATTACCAATCCAACATTAACCTTCCGCTATTGTGATAAGGTTGAAAATCAATTGCAGTTTGACAGATTGTTGTAACTTGATGTGCTGTCTGTACCTACTGACAGACGCGTAACGTGTTCATAGATTTGCTAAGCACGCTACATCTTTGATTTCTTGGTATTTAGTGTGATTCCGGTATGAATAATGGAGCGAGACTGCGAACTATAATACAGTCAGTCTATTCTAATAAAAAAATGATGTTTGTTGATATCGTGGGTAAGGAAAATTATCCACACATTAAACTTTTTGATAACGAAAAATCATTTAACAACGACTTCTCGGGCATGCTCTTAAAACAATATTTACCTAATCACATAAACTTGATTCACCATGCGAAAACAAAGTTAACATTATTCAAGTGACCAAATCAGTTAACTGTTAGGGTCAATTCCCACCGAGACGCGACGCGACGCGACGCGGCTTTGATGTAGACGTATCTTAAAAACAAAGCAAATCGCGAAATGCAGCACCGATCTTGCACGCCGCGCGTCACCGCTGCGTCAAGATGTCTCGAGGTGCAGCGCAACTTATCTGAATTCTCACAATTAAATGTGTATCGTTTCGTGTAGTGAATAAAGTATATTTTGAGTCGCTCTATGTAAAATCTGCGTGCAGCGTCGCGTCGCGTCGCGTCTCGGTGTGAATTGACCCTTAGGCGGGTAAGTGTTCAGTAATTAGAAATACCATCCTCTCAGTCTTTTGTTTTTGCGCCAGTGTGTCGTGACATTGTATGTACCATGTTGTGTACTTCATGTAATCCATTAGTCTCTAGTTTTCTTTTTAACGTTGAACTTTGACTTGGCCGTAGCTGGCAAACGTGATGGTACTTCGATTTTTTATAGTGGAATAAACATTCCAAAATGTATTTTGTATGTAGAAAGATTATATATATTAGCGATTTTTACAATTAAAAGTTAATAAACCTAAAATAATAAAACCATTTTTAATCGCCATACTATTATTCATCACGCTTTGTTTACATACCAATATGTATAATCAGTAGCCTACGCATTGCTACGCTTGTAGCCGCGTAGTAAGTACGCGTAGTAGGTATGGCACGTAGCACGCTTCCACCAACAAACACTTCTTTAGAAACTGAGAGTCGTTAGGTATTAAAGATTAATTCTTGAATTTTATCTCATTATAAACTCACAATTGCTCACAAAAAAAGTTATATTTTTCTGTATCACAGTACCTTGCAACTACGCCGTAGACAAGTGCCATGCCGAAAGCGAATAAATATTTATACGACTGAACTCGCAGCACATAAATATTTTTCAATAGCTTTGATGTTTTATGAATATTGGGATCTCCATGTCTACCCTCAATATCGAAGTACATTGACTGATCTTCACCATTCATATCGAACCTTAGATTTGATTTGAAATACTTTTTTTAAATCGTTAATTTGTTTTGTATGGTTCTAAAGAGTTTTGATGTTATATTATGGCATCAAAATGTTATAAGTTAATACATTGCGTAATATAGAAATATATATTACTGGGCAGTTTATTTCCAACGTTTTTATTACTATTCTTAGAAAGAGCTGCGTAATGAGCTATGAAGCCTTAACTTTCAGAACAACCAATCAGTTATGAAATTAAATAATTGAATTTCTAATATTTTTTTGTTCGAGAAAGTGATGTCGGCTATGATGTAAGATTACTTAAGCATTGACGAAAGATTTAAATTTCTACCTTCCTCACTTTATCAATAGACTATGATTTTTTTATCAAGAAACAAAAATTTTCGAGACCGGGGAGAATACTACTTATACCTTTTATTATACTATAGATTTCTTTGAGTTTACCTACTACGACCAAGTTCTAACCTTTAACATCATCAAACATAAACTAAACGAGACTTATAAACAACTACGCAACAATACATTATGAAAACTAAAATGATAATGTTATTTACACAGAACATTAAACATTCAAAACCGAACGTGAAAAATTCCAGTTTTATCCCACACATTATAAATGAAAACAATAATGAGCCACAGAATAGATATTACAGTTCCACAGCGAATTGGAAATACATATTTAAGTATCTACTTAGCGGGCAATGGCCGTACAGCGTTAATATTTGTCGATACACTGCAATACGATTTAAATTGCTGGCTACCAGAAATTGGTGAATTACGTTCTATTAGTAAGAAGCCATAGAAAATTAATATTGCGAAACGAAATTTGATTTCGTTTGAAGCCTGTTACGAGGTACTTCTATTTGCAATAAGCGTATTTTAAGATCATTGCCGCAAGTAGTGAAACCTTTTAAGGTTATGATCGAACTTTTCTATGAGCATAAAAAAGTCGGTACTAAATAATTTTAAAAAATATTGAGAATATTTTTGCACAGTGGGCGAATAAGACAGAGATACAATCAGACTCGATAACAACCTTAATCGTACTCATTATATAGGATTAAACTAAATTAATTTGTGGAATGTTGATTTGAAATAGAAATAGAAAACTTAGAACATTTATGAGGTTTTATGTCTGATTAAAATTAAATTAAAATCATCAATCAAATATTAATCAGAGAGGCATTTATGTAAGCTGATGCGATTGCGAACCCCCGACCCCGCGATAGTCAACGTTACGCGAATGGCCCCCGTGTTGATTTGACTACACCAAATCATCAATATATATTTTTGTTTGTTAGAACATAACCTTACATTGTATTGTAACAGTGTATTGTAAGTCACAAGTTTGCTTTCTGTATAGGGAAAAAGTCATTGTTACTTTCTCATACTTGATTTTCAATCGCTGTGTCTATACAGGAGTATGTATACATTGTACAATTCTATATACGTGAAGTAAAACAATTTCGCCTAAAATTTTGTTGCTGTCTCCAGGTTTTTAACTATTTAAGTCCACAAGGAAAAAATACATCCTCCACGCTTAAAACTAAGAAGCTACTTAAGACTATTAACACAAGATAATTCAATGAAGATTTCCTAAATTTCTCCTAAGAGCTACTTAGAGGAGTATTAGCGAACTACGGCAAATTAATAAGATTACTCTTTAAGTGATATAAAAGGCGATACTAATGTTGGTGGCAAGTACACTAACTAGTATTAGAATGGAAGTAGTGGAACGTCAGTCAGGTAATTTGGAGGCGGTTCCTACTGTGTGGTATAAGTGACGAGTGACGAGCGGGTATTTTGATGAGTATGAAAAGTTTGGTGATTTACATAAAACAAATGCAACGAACTATAAAGTTTCATTGGTAAGTTATTATGATAAATTAATACACATGGAAATAAATCACTTTATTTTAGACGAAAACAAAAATATATAATTGAGTAGGTACAAATATATACGTTAAGCTAAACGTTTTATAACCTTTTATGATTGCCCAGTACCTATAAAAACTAGAATAAAACCTACCAGCTAAATTCCGAACAGCTGTTTTAAACTCCGATAAAAAGTCAAAGTAATTTGAAACGCGAAGAAGTTATTATAAGGAATTCTAGTGAAAAAAATCTAAGTAAAACTATATTGGCTGGGATAGTTAATCATTCTCTCCACATCAAAGTTTCAACAAGCCGTGGCGACCAAAATGAATTTGCAGGAAAGTTATTTATATAATGTACGGTGTCCTAGAAACTTCCAGATTCCTGGAACTTAAATTAAGCTCAAGCCAGCCTAACCTACATAAAATACATATTTAATATAGCATACTCTTTTATTTCTAAGTAGATTATATTTTTGTCTACGTAAGTTGTCATTGCTTATATGATGAACATTGTTTACCTGCAACTAAAGGATATTTATTGGAATGTTTATTACTAGAAATAGGCAGGAGAAAAATAATAATAAAAATAGGCTTATTGACTATGTATTTAGATTAAAATGCATACATTGTTTGACCAAAAATACTTTCTTTTGAAAGTCAGCCATAACTTCACAGTCTACACGCAGAAAAGGTATTGTAAATGACAGCTAGTAGGTCGTTCACTTATCTCCCTTACGTATCGTACTTGCTCACTCAACTTCGACAATCTGCCGTAACTTTGGAATTAAACAAAATTGGTTGTTTCTAATTAGTTGTATATTTCATGTAATTTAAGGACGGTCTGTTCTGACAAGGTAAATGAGTTTATTTCTGTTGACCTTGTTGAAGTATTGCCATAATTAAGTAAATCATTTGATTCAGATTTATCTCAAGCGTTAGGGAATTGGGAATTAGTGGTACTCAGTTTTATGTACCCTTTAAATTAACCTGTTCACTGTCCACAAAGTAGACGCAATAGTTGAACAATTGGTGTGTATTACATACGACTCATGGGACAGGGAAAGTGTTAATATACTAGTAATTCAACTTAGAAAATATTTTATAACACAACATTCCTTCATAAGCTAAAATATAGTTAATAAGTATAGACGTTGAACATTTACATTTCTTTGCTGAAAAAATATTAAGTATAACATATATTTGACGAAAGAAATAAACAAAAGTATCTACCTAATAAATAAATATTGGATGCTACGTAAGTGAGCAATAGAACTATTTATAGCAGCAATCACAATTTCGTTTAAGAAAACAAATGTTTATTTCGGCAGCGATTATATGTATTCTGGATGTCGGTATCAATAAAACATTTTCTTGGTAAAAAAACCTAATTTCATCTTTATTTGCCTTATCTTTTATCAATATTTTAATATAATCTAATAGAAATTTAAAAAACATAGCCCTCTTTTTACCTAGACGCGTTATAAATCGCTTCAGCTTATGAATGACGTCAATGTCTCCGACAACATCGTGTAGTTAGCATGCACATATACAGGTAATCGAATCTGTGATATCTACTGGATACATTTTTTTTTGCTCAATCATTGTTGTCGTTATAAGACAAAAAACAATTGACATCCGCCGATTTTCTCTTTTAAAATCGCTCCAGCTTATGAGTTAGGTCGAGGCGTCCTAAGTGCTGCGGGTGCAGGAAGCCGCAGGCGCTTCAGCACGACATCGTGTAGCTAGCGTGTTACATGCTGCGCACACCTCCACGGTAATTGAATCCATGTCTACTGCGATGTGGTGCCGTGCAACCTTCACCTACTCGCTATCTTGTGTGGCCTGACCTATCGGGGAGATACAAAAGGTCATGTCGATGTCTTGCATTCTGTTTTAAGTCATGCTGTACGCTACAGTGTGGTACAGGTATAATTTCTAACAAAGGCTAGTGTTGAAAGTAGGTATCTACTACATTTTGAGTCGTAGTAACATTCCGTCCATCCTACTTAAAATGACGGAAAAACCCACCCAATCACAAAGTCGATAGACCCACTCGGAAAAATAAGTATCGATGTATCATAATGTGTAGGACTTAATATCGGAAGAAATCGGTGCGGAACGAGATGGCGCAATCGGATCTCTGTATATCCAATTATTTACCTGTACGAGAGCACAGATAGAGTGTTTGCGACTCGCTATGTAATCAAAATGTTCTCAACCACATTCAGCGAATTGAATTTTCTGTTCATCTCGTAATGGGTGGCTTTTATTCCATTTTCACCAGCAACGGGAAGCTTGTCGAGGTGAGCATTGAAACAGTCACGATGAATACATTATTGATATTGATTAAACCGTCTAATCCATAGTATCACGTTCATTACTCACGTTCCAAGTAACCGGCGCTAGAGTATTTATCATTTGTCTAAATACTTCACTGTATTTACCCACTATTTATCAAGAGCAATGATTAATTCATTCTGTTATACCTACTTACAGCAACGGTAGGTACTATACGTTAGTGAATAAAACTTTTCTCTTTATTAAATGCACTTTGATAGGAACTGCTGTGTTTCTCGGGGAATTGAATAGTTTGAAGCTAGAAAAGCGCACTTGGATGAACTGATGAAATTACGGGTGAAAAATATTGTTGTATTGTTATCAAGAAAATGTGAACTGAGCAAGTATGGTTCCAGAGTAATAAAGTTAACACTGCTGCATCAGCAAATAAGGCTTTCATTGTAATACAACTCATTGTATGTAGTTCCCGCCCCCGTCATCTTTTCAATTCATTTTATAATATAAAAAATCCACACATGAATCGGAATCATAACTACGCAAGCATTCATCTCTACACGATAGTATAATAAAAGATTGATTTTCAATTGAAATGCTAGAACGTGCTGGTCATATCTATAATCATTTCAGAACTGTAAACTTGATATTTTTCCACAAGCGGCCACAAAGGCCCCATAACGAAGTGAAATAGCCAAATAAGAAGGTCTTAATGTCGCAGTTAGCTGCGAATCCTCCCTTGTGAATGCTGGGTCATTAGCGCTATGTTATTGCGAATTACCCGTAAGACTCGGCGCCGGGACTCTGGCAGTCACGTTTAATCTGAATTTTCCTTATACTATAGCTGTTTTGTACTGTTCATGCGAGATTTCACGGAATGCTCAAAAGCGGCTTACATATGCAGAATTAAATTACACTAATAAATTCAAACCATTCGAGCAGTAGCCGAATGTAAACCTCTGGTTATTCCAGTTACTTCAAAGGATTGCGTATATTATTTATGCATGTTTTGTGATATCAATTGCATCGAGTGTCGTATTAAAGCTGGAATTTTATTCGCGCCGCCGATCGAAAGAGGTATGACGGTTTGAGCCTGACAACTGGTTGGTATTGTTCATTGTTTTCGTCGCACGTTGCAGGCATAAAGCGTATCTGTATTTAAATCACGTTAAAATGTTTTAAGCCTGTGAACATTCTGAAAGCGAAAGCTGATTTTAAATTACTGAACGGTGGCAGGCAAGTGGGACGAGGGTCTTAAAATCCATCACGCACGACGCCGATCTTATTTAGATAAGTAGCAGTCAGCTGTCGGAAGGCCACCCTGCTTAGTTCGCTTGACTGATTGCTGCTAATGAATGTCACACTTTAATCTTTCCGTTAAATCCTCACACCAGACATTTTTTCAATAACGCTGGTTTTAATTGCTAAAAACTTTTTTAACACTTGAGCTGGCATTTTAAAGGTCAAAGTTTACTTTTAGATAAACTAAATCAACTTCTTTAGTTACTCCAAATATTTGGTGTAAAATTAAATTATCAAAATCTCATAATCTAAAAGTTCTGGCCTGTACTTTATAAAGTACACGATAACGCAGGCTATACTAGTCAATCAAACATATTAGGTGGCTTTTAGTCCAGTTGAATAATAAAAGTAAATACAAATAAATTAATCATGTGCAATTCCTGTCAGCCACACAAAATTGCATTTAATTAGGATATTATTCTCCACTCAAACCACAGCTAGTTCAACAGGCCTACATAAATAAAGAGAGGTTTACATATGGACGATCTAACTGAGTGCGCTCCGATGTCACCGCACTGAATAACACGTTTCGCTGGTCGCATTTAATTTTACACCAACAATATATTCTAGCTTCATTTTCATCAACGCATGAATTCAAAACTTGTTTCTTTGATCACGAAACTTTTCTGATTCTAATTGTATATGCAATTTAGACAGTGAGTTGAACAAATAACATTATTAGGCAAACTTATAATGTTCTTATTTTGAAATTCAAGGGTAGTTTGTTTGATCTCTTTGGTTGTCCTCTATCCTATTAATATGAAACGTGGTCATAAACAAGAACCAAATATCATGATAGGTTTAAACCAGTATGAACTATGAACCCGAATAAACTCTTTTGAAAAAGAATGTTAAAAGTTAAACCATCATTCGAAAATGCTTACATATCTTTTTTTTTTAAGAGTAATAAAGCACTAAGACATTACAACTAATGTCTTAGTGTACGGTTGTCTGTCAACTGTGTAAATGTTTAACATTTAGACTTCGGTATAGGTATTACCGCAATAACGGTATTAGCTAGCGTTTCGAAATGTCTTCAGAGACCATTGCTAATTCTCCCTTTATGCAGGTACATGCTCTACTGAACGTTAACATAAACGGTACTTAACTGAGGCTGTGAACTATGTCAATATATACCTTCTAGCTTTATATGCATCATCATACGTTTATTATTCGCCTATTTTTTGTTTTAAATTTTATATGTATGTACATATCATGTGAACGTCATTTGTTTTCGTTATTAAATATTGACGATAGCCAAAACATAAGTATATGTAAAGAGTTTCGTAGAAATATCTTTTCACCGAGAAAAGCGGCCGAAAAATCCCGCCCTCTTTTACATTTATTAAGTTTCTCATATATTTGGAAGTAAGTAGGCACACAACCTCCACATATCTTGTGTGAATGCGACCCACCGATGCATAAACTGAATGCGCATCTGGGGAGGCACTTATGTTACCCAGATAAACTGCAACAAATCTTCACTAAGATATCCTACCGTTCTTAAGAGATATGGAGATTGCTGAATGGAAGTAGGACCGCAATGATCATTGTTCGCGAGCTCTTTTTGCGCGGAGCCTACGAAACGAAAACGCTTTTTAAATATATTTTTTTACCCATGCATATATAAGCCACTCAAAAATACTGATACATATATCGAATTAATACAGCTTGTTCATCCTTTGTGAACGAGCTATATTATTTCTTGTAGCAATTTTATAGCAAAAATAAATTGCTCAATCAAATATTAAATTGGAAGTTCAATGAATTTTATCAAATAACTGAAAGCCTATAAACACTCGAAATTTTAAAACCCGGGCCGTGTAACTTTCCAAACTGAAGGATGTAAAAAGTTTGCAAAAAAATAAACACGAAACCAACGCAGTATGTTTGAAACAAAAATATGCAGTAACAGTATCTACATTTTGATATTTACTATGAAACATTTTAATTTAGGAGATAAGCGTCCAGAACATTATTCCCTGATTATTTATTAAATTGCAAAAGATAAAATGCCGTAAGTAAGCAAATAACTGTCACTTTAATCAAAAAGAAACCACGTTGTAAGGCAATTTATTATTAATTTACCTATACTTGTATAAGAAGACAAGTACATAAAACGTCTCACAATTTTCTCAAGGGAGTGATCAGATACTACAGCCACGTATTTCGATCCTTACATGGGTATTCCTTTTGCTTAGTCCAGTTGTCGTAATTCTTACGTGCCTGATACATACGTTGTCACCATAACTATGTAGGTATATGACCTCTTTACATATGTACCTCGCCAATTACCTATTCATGGGCGAATTACAGCGTTTACATATAATGTTTAGAGACCCAGATAGATAATATGTCCTACAGTTTCATTGACAAAATGATTAAATAAATTCATTACATGTATCAATTTGTTACTAGCCTTTTTGTTGTCCCACTGCTGGACACAGGCCTCCTCTCACACGGAGAAGCATTGAGCGTCAATCACCGCGCTTGCTCAATGCGGGTTGACGATTTCAGACTTATAGTCCTGGTTTCCTCAAGATGTTTTCCTTCACCTTTTATCAGCCATTGGTGTCTAAGATATATTTAGAAAGATAATACCTACTCGTACAATATTTTTTAAACTCTTTTAAACTGTTTCCTGGTGAGCTGAGGCTAGACTTTCGCATTAGGCATGACAACAAAAGATCNGTTTCGCTGGTCGCATTTAATTTTACACCAACAATATATTCTAGCTTCATTTTCATCAACGCATGAATTCAAAACTTGTTTCTTTGATCACGAAACTTTTCTGATTCTAATTGTATATGCAATTTAGACAGTGAGTTGAACAAATAACATTATTAGGCAAACTTATAATGTTCTTATTTTGAAATTCAAGGGTAGTTTGTTTGATCTCTTTGGTTGTCCTCTATCCTATTAATATGAAACGTGGTCATAAACAAGAACCAAATATCATGATAGGTTTAAACCAGTATGAACTATGAACCCGAATAAACTCTTTTGAAAAAGAATGTTAAAAGTTAAACCATCATTCGAAAATGCTTACATATCTTTTTTTTTTAAGAGTAATAAAGCACTAAGACATTACAACTAATGTCTTAGTGTACGGTTGTCTGTCAACTGTGTAAATGTTTAACATTTAGACTTCGGTATAGGTATTACCGCAATAACGGTATTAGCTAGCGTTTCGAAATGTCTTCAGAGACCATTGCTAATTCTCCCTTTATGCAGGTACATGCTCTACTGAACGTTAACATAAACGGTACTTAACTGAGGCTGTGAACTATGTCAATATATACCTTCTAGCTTTATATGCATCATCATACGTTTATTATTCGCCTATTTTTTGTTTTAAATTTTATATGTATGTACATATCATGTGAACGTCATTTGTTTTCGTTATTAAATATTGACGATAGCCAAAACATAAGTATATGTAAAGAGTTTCGTAGAAATATCTTTTCACCGAGAAAAGCGGCCGAAAAATCCCGCCCTCTTTTACATTTATTAAGTTTCTCATATATTTGGAAGTAAGTAGGCACACAACCTCCACATATCTTGTGTGAATGCGACCCACCGATGCATAAACTGAATGCGCATCTGGGGAGGCACTTATGTTACCCAGATAAACTGCAACAAATCTTCACTAAGATATCCTACCGTTCTTAAGAGATATGGAGATTGCTGAATGGAAGTAGGACCGCAATGATCATTGTTCGCGAGCTCTTTTTGCGCGGAGCCTACGAAACGAAAACGCTTTTTAAATATATTTTTTTACCCATGCATATATAAGCCACTCAAAAATACTGATACATATATCGAATTAATACAGCTTGTTCATCCTTTGTGAACGAGCTATATTATTTCTTGTAGCAATTTTATAGCAAAAATAAATTGCTCAATCAAATATTAAATTGGAAGTTCAATGAATTTTATCAAATAACTGAAAGCCTATAAACACTCGAAATTTTAAAACCCGGGCCGTGTAACTTTCCAAACTGAAGGATGTAAAAAGTTTGCAAAAAAATAAACACGAAACCAACGCAGTATGTTTGAAACAAAAATATGCAGTAACAGTATCTACATTTTGATATTTACTATGAAACATTTTAATTTAGGAGATAAGCGTCCAGAACATTATTCCCTGATTATTTATTAAATTGCAAAAGATAAAATGCCGTAAGTAAGCAAATAACTGTCACTTTAATCAAAAAGAAACCACGTTGTAAGGCAATTTATTATTAATTTACCTATACTTGTATAAGAAGACAAGTACATAAAACGTCTCACAATTTTCTCAAGGGAGTGATCAGATACTACAGCCACGTATTTCGATCCTTACATGGGTATTCCTTTTGCTTAGTCCAGTTGTCGTAATTCTTACGTGCCTGATACATACGTTGTCACCATAACTATGTAGGTATATGACCTCTTTACATATGTACCTCGCCAATTACCTATTCATGGGCGAATTACAGCGTTTACATATAATGTTTAGAGACCCAGATAGATAATATGTCCTACAGTTTCATTGACAAAATGATTAAATAAATTCATTACATGTATCAATTTGTTACTAGCCTTTTTGTTGTCCCACTGCTGGACACAGGCCTCCTCTCACACGGAGAAGCATTGAGCGTCAATCACCGCGCTTGCTCAATGCGGGTTGACGATTTCAGACTTATAGTCCTGGTTTCCTCAAGATGTTTTCCTTCACCTTTTATCAGCCATTGGTGTCTAAGATATATTTAGAAAGATAATACCTACTCGTACAATATTTTTTAAACTCTTTTAAACTGTTTCCTGGTGAGCTGAGGCTAGACTTTCGCATTAGGCATGACAACAAAAGATCAATCGAAATATTTTGCTTAACGTTAGTGACCGCCAAGTATTCGACAAACCACTATTGTATCTTAGCAATTTTTCCGAAATTAATATTCATTACCATTAAAGACTACACTTCCCTAACATTATATTTGATAGGTCTCAGTTAGTCTGCAAACTCAGAAGCTGTATATACGTATGGCCGGCTATAAAATTACGAACTTACTAAAGTTGAAAACAAGCTTGCCACAGCCTCTGATGTTTTATCTCCGGCCCCGTTTATTTGCTTTGCATGAAGTGTTATTTTTCACTGTGCCAAAAATAAACAACGGAATCAAGTGTCACATATGACTCTGCGTACAGCTTTATATTATTTTATTTGGGTTGCAGTATTGGGGCCGCAGTGATACGATAAAAAAATCATTTGTGGAAAATGATTGGCAATCGCATTTTAATTTACTGGTGATGCTATCGTGAGAATTAATGTGGACTATCCGAGGACGCTTTTCAAAATGTTATATCACATTACCTATAACATTTGCCAAAATTATGTCGCTTCAACTACGTTGGTATTTAGTAATCAGATCGAATTCAAACACGAGATTAGGTTACGGGTAAACATTAAAGACAAACAGTTTGATTGCCATGTTTGTGTAAATAAAGTAAAATGAACCAAATGTAGTAAAATGGTAATATGTAGTAAGTATAATGATGTTGTGTGTACAGTCAAATGAAAAATTTGATTAATATTCATTGTTTAATTGTAGGCACAGTTTAGGTAATAGATAACAATTATTAAATGCATTACGGGCAACATACGAATTATAATTAAAATAAAACCAAGTTGAATAAATGCTTTTAAAATATCAGAATGTAACTTGAACAATTTATTTGATTAAATCTCATTTTAAAATTAAATCGAGATTTCATCGCAAATCCTGAATCGAACCACTCAGTTGCCCGCATCGAGTGACTTATGCATAGTGTAGTACCTGCCTGTTTGCCATTCAAGAGTTATATCGATATGGCTTGCAGCTAGGCTTATCCTATGCTGATAAAAGCGCCAGTGACGCGAATATATCCCGGACAATCGCTGCATATAATAAATCCTGCTACGTAAAGTACCACAAATTCAGTGGTATTCTGTGATAAATAATTTAAATCGTATTCTAAATTTAAACTTCAATCTTATCAAATTTTTACTTTTATCGGTAAGCACATTAGGCTGGGAAGTGCCTTCTACATCTGTACTCCTACGCAGTTTGTTAGTCAGTACTGCGTTATTTACATTTAGATTAAAGGTTACTTTACTTTTTTCAATGTTTTGTTGAAAGCAATAATGTTTTTGCATTTTAAAATATTTAAATTAGTTAACGGACGACAACTTCTCTCTAAAGGAAGTATTTTAAATGTACCTACACAAAAAACAAACTTTTGGATACAACTCAATTAAAAGGATTTTTTGTTCGCACAGATCGTCAATCTATCTTAGATTGCCAGTTTTGATCGACGCATAAAGAAAATAATAGATCCACGATTTCATAGTTTGATTTTACAGAATACTACTATAGTGACGTAACCGAATACACGCCGCTACGCAACTGTGAATCCGACTAGTGTTAATTTGGGATCCAAATGAAAGGCAATGGTTTGGTTTTCGATGTAGGTACATCCGATCCCTTTGGGAGTTGCCAGCTTTGTTAATTACTAGGCACCATACGCCCAAGCTTGGATAAAACCGACACGGTTTCAGCATTAGTTTGCTACGTTACTTGAAACGTCTTCGGTTACGGAATTAAACATAGAACGTTTTTTGAAAAAGGTTAGTGTAGCGTTGCTAGTTTTTTTTTTATTAAAAGTTGGGAATACTGGGAGTGTTAAGTTTGGTGTTCCTTTACAAAATATCGTTCCCAAACTAAATAAAGTTAGTTGTTTTTGTCCCAATTTTTCACAAAGTATTTCCTGAAATACTTATTTAATTTTCAATGATAGTAATTATCATTGAAAATTAAATCTTTCAGGAAATACGTTTGAATTGTAAGTAGTAAGTTGTTAAGTATTATAATTAAAGCGTCTGAGCTATTTAAAGAAAATTCTACGCAAATAAATCAATCCACTGTCAGTAAATGTGCCTAACTCACCAATTATACGATAAACAGCACGCAAAACTAATCAACACTCCCCCAGTAATTACCCCACTAAACTTTGCATAATAGCTAATAAATTTGGACACAACATCCGCGAAACCTGCATTTCCTAGTACGCAGGCAAGTATAAATACGCGGTTAAATATCTAGCCAGAAATAATTTACACTCCTAATAACTTCAAAAGTCTTTTTAAAACTTCGTCCGGAGAAACAATGAATGCCGGCGGAGCTCCACTTAAAAATTTCACCAAAGAAATATGTAGAGTTCTGTCGTTTCAAAAGGCGAATTCGTCGTAGGAATCTCGACGGCTGGTTTAATTAGCCGTTTTAATGAATGTCGAGGCACGTACGCTGTAAATGCGGCCCATTACCTGCGTAATTCACGCAATGATAACAAAGAAGCGGGTCTTGGGAGGCGCCTTCTCGCCGACACCGAACATCAAGACAATGCTCGCTCTTCCGTATTTTTCTTCATTTTATTCAAATTAAATGACACGTCTGGTAAAAAGTCATCTACGTCTATATAAAAGTAACAATACAATAGTAACTACATACTATGAAACCTAACATTAAAATAATTCCGTACTTCCATCATGAACACACATTGATGATCTTCTAAATGGAAGAGTAAGTAATAAAACTTAATACCACTTTACAAATTGCCTTTTAACAGTTACTCTGAAAATTCTAGGGTGATCACAAATGTGTGCTAATGGACCGTTGTCCCTTATGTATATTGTATATATTTCGTTTTATACCCTCTTTGAAGATACATAAAGGATCTATAAGTTTTACATGCATATAAAGTAGCATAGTTATGAGTACTAAAACAACTGTCTATAAAAATATTTTCAATCCATCGGCTATAAAAGAGGTCGGGGTAAACGCTGAGGTATTTGTAACAGAATAAACTTCAAATATTTGAAGAACATGAATAAGTGAATAAAAAAGATGCGGAAAAAGATTGGCGTTAAATATTTTCCTAAAAAAAGAAATAAAATTATGTTTCAAAAATATGATTGCTTTACATAGATAGCAGGAAACGGGAATAACGATTATCGCATTTACGTCTTAATGTTTCTTTAAAAGCTTTTTATATTTTCGCTTATTTATGCTAATCTGAAAGTCGGGAGCCATAATATAGAAAAAATACGGCCGACGGAGACACGGGTCTCCATAAAATGGCATAAGTGGGGCAAACTTGAAACATAATTTAGCTGTTTGAGAACTTGTCTTTGCTCTTAGTTGATATTTTTATTGTTAGCCTTTATCATATGTCTCACATATGGATTTACATAAAATTGGAATGGCTGATAAAAATGAAGCATTACAAAAATATTAACCTTCGACTATATTGTGTAGGTGAATACACGTAGCAAATAGAACATGAATAGAATTGTTATTAAAGTTGAGCTCTATTAAAATTTCACTTTTTGTATTTTATAGCACCTGCTATGAAATACATTAAAATATGCAATCGAATCCTACCACGACTAAACCCAGAGATTACCAACACTTTGCCGCTTTAACAAAAAGTACAATATTTGCAAGGCTTTCTAGCAGTTGTCACTGTACGGAAAACTCATACCAAAAGTATGAACTTGATCAGTCCAAGAGTTAAATAAACCAAAATAAATAATTCACCTACAAAAAATGCAGAATAAGAACTACAAAAGCCACAGCTACTTTCCTAACTTTTTTTCACATCCAAACACGATGCTTTAAGGCGTGTTTACACGTAATGCTCGTCGCAAATTGCAGTACTCGTTGTAAGAATTAAGTGAGCAATAACACATTGCTAACGAGTGCTCACCCTGTGCTCCATGGACTAAACGTGACAAAGGGCGGCGCCTCTTAAAGTGTTAGCGCTTATGAACGTACTTCCAACTCCCTGTATCACTGTGCTGTTTGATGGCATTTTTTTTTAATATACTTGTTTTGAATTTAGAATTTTATTGTTAGTAGCTTACTTTAGGACTTGCGACGTAGTAAACCATGAAGGGGTCAAATCACTTCATTAGTCGGTCTGAGTTGATGAAACTTGCCCGAAAATTCGTTCAGTAATTGTTGAGTTTACCACAAAACACACAGGGAGATGACGCGGCTAGGTAGTTTACTTTTTTGTAATATATAGTCAGTAAATCGAACTTTTTTAAACACTATACATTAGTTAATTACTTATCTTGTTCAGTTCTTGTCGATACGAAACAAGAAAAAGACTTCAATGAAGTAATTCGTGCTAGGAAATACTATGTAGGTAAGTAAGTTTCCACTTCGATTTCTGAAAGATTTATTGCATGCACAATTTATGTGTTTCCTATTTATTTTGCTGAAATAGATTTTATACTAAGTTTCACACTAAATGTAGTGGTGTAGGCTTTTAAAGATGGCTGTATTATATTAATATATATATAATGTCATAGTTATATTTTATATATATTATTATATAGCTAAAAATACAATCACAAAAAATCATTACAAATAATGTCTAGACATATTACTAAAGTCGTTTCTAATTATTGTGTTTAAATAAACATGAGAATTAACACGGGTATTAAATTACTTACATAACATCAAGTATTTAAAACTTACACAGAACTTAGCTAATATTTATTTATAAACACAACTTTAGACATCTTAGGACTTTCAAGTACTTAGACGAAAGTTTGAGCAACCGCGGCGCGACACAAATTGCGTAATTTCATAATTGTTGTATGTATTGCCGTTAGAAAATGTTTTATTGGCAGTATATCTTAGATAATCTAAGAAAGCATTTTTTTAAGTAGCTGTTTTCCCGCGGTTTCACTCGCGTCCCGTGGAAAATACTGCCCGTACCCGGATAAATTATAGCCTATAGCACTAGTAGATAATACTTAACTTTCGAATGGTGAAAGAATTTCTCAAATTGGTTCATTAGTAGATATAGATATGAAGTTTGATTATATGTGAAAATTCACTGCAATTTCTATGTATTTTTTTATATTGTAGTAGATATAACATGATGTTATTCAAAGAAATGTATGAATTACTAAAACATGTAGTGTACCTACCTACCACACAATAGGTATTTATAGGCGTCCATAATTTTGACTAGGTAATTATAAATTAATAATACACTAGTTATGGGCGGAGTGTTTACCTATGTTACCTACTTACGTATCAACGTACTTACGTATGTAAGTGACGATTAGAAAACTCTGGACGTGAACTACGATATATGGACACAACTTGGATAACACATATGTGAAAAAACTTCGTTTTAGTAGATTTTATTGGTTTTAGTAGTTTTTAGTTTTAGTAGTCATACATTAGGCACTAGCATCATTTATTAATTAATGTTTTGAAGATAAAATAATGTACGCAGGAACCTTCAAAACATGCATAATAATTTTCTAAGAAATCACTAAAAACTATAAGCTTACATATAACTCAGGTACACATAAAAACATGTTATATCCATACTTAGCTAATTTTATAAACACATACCTTTTCGTTATTATTTTCCCTTTGTATCACAATTTGTATTTTCATGAATTTCACAAAGCTCTATTCTACTGCGGCTGATTTTATCTGGCGCGTTAATGAAACATCTTTGCATAATGCAAATCCATGGTTACCTGAAAAGAGGAAGAATTAAAATGTATCTAATTGTGTTAAAAAGTTTACGATGGGATTCTAATTTTAACTGTTGCTTCGTTTTTCTATCTTTGTTTAATTCAGGAAGATTTTTATGCCGTTCTCATTTAAACTTTCATGAAAGTAGCATTTTATGGAAGAGTAATTTGTTTCGAATTATCTTAATGTGAATTTCTATAATTCAGCGTAATTGGCTATATAATATTTAGGTTGCAATTAGCTCTTTGTATAGCTTGAGAAACTTATAGGTAATAGCTAAATCTATGAATAGGTACGTAAGTAAGTATCAGTCCCCGAGGGAAACCCTTAAAAATCGAAATATGTTATGATATGCAGTGTTTGTTGTATGATCTTGAATGCTTCTTAATAATTAAGCAAGAAAGGTGTTGTAGCAATAAGCGTGAAATAACATACTATTAAGATAAGTATAGGTCGCAATTAAAAGCTGTCAAACCGTAATTAAATATGTCGGATTAGAGGCCTCGTTACAAATAAATACTTAAGCGGGCTCACAGACGACTCCTACGAAAGTCCGGGGAACGTTCTCTCCATATCTTATTTATTTCGTTTGGCAAGGCATTACTAAAACATGGCAGAAAACTTATCGTATTTCGGCGTAACGCCACATCTGAAGAATTTGCGTTTCTGTGGCTTCTATCAATTAGATTCCAATTCGTCGAAGATGAAAAAAGCCGTACACACGGCCTACATGAGGCTGATTTTATCTCTGATTCTGCTGTATACTTGCCAACAAATTATGAAAGTTTACCAAGTAAGTACTTAGGCGTAAGAATATTCAATTTCTGAACACGTCTTTTTCAGCTGTTTTGCCTTGAATACCTAAACGATTTGGTGTAGGAATTAATATTATTATTATAATACAGAAATCACGGTTTAATGATGTTTGAAAATTAATTATTCCTTTTCATACTTATAAAATGTCTTTGCGCAATAAAGCCATATTACTGTCGTAATCGTTTCTTTATTTTTTACTAAGTAGATGCAATGTATAAGTGGAAGTCTTCATTCGTCATCTTGAAAGATTAAAAAATAAAAACTTATCTTCCACTGACAATTGACCAAGCTAAAGAATTGAGAAACTATAACTACCTGAAAGTTAATTACTTATTTAGGTAGGTATGTATAAAATTAATATTATAAAAACTCTTCCAGGATAGAGATGATGTTAATAAAGTAATGGATACAATGTTCCTGCTACTGACTAATTCTGATTCTATCTACAAACAAATAGTTCTCTGGAAGAAAGCTCATCGCATCGAAGTCCTTTTTAGCGTAATGAAAGGTACCTAATATTGTCATTTATAATAGAAATATATTACTTCTTTAATTGTGCCAATTTGGCACTTTTTGGTATACCTACTTAGGTAGTTTTCTGAGAAACTGGTTCGTAACATAAAATAACGTGTGGATTGTGGAATTTACTATTTATATACTCCTTACCTGTTTCCAAGTAATTTGGGGTCGGCCTAAAATGTTTTCCGCTTCTATTCCTCTATGTGAGACCTCATACTTACACCCACTCCCTTCTTCTTGCAATTTTTTTTAAGTAGGTACATTTAACAAAAAAATAAATGTCTTGAATATAGTTAGACCAGCAGCACAAAACCTTAAAAAACCTTATGTATTCAAGGTCCAATATTTAATCAAAAAAAGCGAGAACATGAAGAGCAACTATCATCTACCGCCCGCCAAGCTAAAATCCAACTGCGTGCATTCAACGCCACGGCTCTCTTCACCTGCCTCCTATGGGTTCTGTACCCGGTCATAAACGTACATGTCCAAGGCAAACCCGTCGAGTTCGCAATATGGCTACCTTTCGACGTTAACCTTAGTCCGTAGTAAGTTCATAAAACGTACATTTTATATACTTAGGTGCTCATTTCGTTATACCGACGAACTGAAATTACGCAGCGCAGCAGATTAAGATTATCATAATTTTGTCTACAACGATAATAACGTGGAATAGTATTTTACATGCATAATTCGAAACAGTTATAAAAGATTGCTATTTCAGGGGAACTTAATTATACACTCCAGCTAGATTTAAACAGGAGCTATTTTCAGGGATGTATTAAATATGGGACGCGTTGACCGCAGTTTGTGGCATGGGGAATAGGCTGAGAACGATTGTTGAACATATCCTTTGTATTTGCATTCACATTTTTTTACAAATGTTTATTTTTATTTAAAGGCTAAAGCTCATACTTACTTAATGCCTTATGGTGTTGCACACGATTAGGTTGTAAGTAGGAACCAATAATGATTTTAGGAAGGTGCAGTTTTTGGCCTTATCGTCCTAATGTGATCAACAAAGTGCTTTTCAGTGAAGGTATCTGTAGTGTTATGTCCGTTCTTTGCCGCAGTATACAGAGTCTAATGTCCTATTTGGAACATTCACTGGCTAATAAGGCTAAAGTGGAAAATTCCCACAGACCTACCTAGTACCCTACTTACCCTTAAGTACGTACTTAGTCTTTACAAGAAATATAGTTTAAAAACGCATGCACAGTTGGTAAGTAATAATAATGATAATTTGGTAAAGAACAGTAACAAAGTAGTACCTACTTAAGTAAAAGCAACATTAGTTGCCCTTGAGTCACGTCAAGACAATATTTTTCAAATGCGCTCTCATAATGAATTAATGTCTAATAGAGATGCACCGGCAAGCTGAAAGTATTGGTGCGTTTATCTAGCTAGATATTTTTTTATAAATAGGTTAGANTATTTCGGCGTAACGCCACATCTGAAGAATTTGCGTTTCTGTGGCTTCTATCAATTAGATTCCAATTCGTCGAAGATGAAAAAAGCCGTACACACGGCCTACATGAGGCTGATTTTATCTCTGATTCTGCTGTATACTTGCCAACAAATTATGAAAGTTTACCAAGTAAGTACTTAGGCGTAAGAATATTCAATTTCTGAACACGTCTTTTTCAGCTGTTTTGCCTTGAATACCTAAACGATTTGGTGTAGGAATTAATATTATTATTATAATACAGAAATCACGGTTTAATGATGTTTGAAAATTAATTATTCCTTTTCATACTTATAAAATGTCTTTGCGCAATAAAGCCATATTACTGTCGTAATCGTTTCTTTATTTTTTACTAAGTAGATGCAATGTATAAGTGGAAGTCTTCATTCGTCATCTTGAAAGATTAAAAAATAAAAACTTATCTTCCACTGACAATTGACCAAGCTAAAGAATTGAGAAACTATAACTACCTGAAAGTTAATTACTTATTTAGGTAGGTATGTATAAAATTAATATTATAAAAACTCTTCCAGGATAGAGATGATGTTAATAAAGTAATGGATACAATGTTCCTGCTACTGACTAATTCTGATTCTATCTACAAACAAATAGTTCTCTGGAAGAAAGCTCATCGCATCGAAGTCCTTTTTAGCGTAATGAAAGGTACCTAATATTGTCATTTATAATAGAAATATATTACTTCTTTAATTGTGCCAATTTGGCACTTTTTGGTATACCTACTTAGGTAGTTTTCTGAGAAACTGGTTCGTAACATAAAATAACGTGTGGATTGTGGAATTTACTATTTATATACTCCTTACCTGTTTCCAAGTAATTTGGGGTCGGCCTAAAATGTTTTCCGCTTCTATTCCTCTATGTGAGACCTCATACTTACACCCACTCCCTTCTTCTTGCAATTTTTTTTAAGTAGGTACATTTAACAAAAAAATAAATGTCTTGAATATAGTTAGACCAGCAGCACAAAACCTTAAAAAACCTTATGTATTCAAGGTCCAATATTTAATCAAAAAAAGCGAGAACATGAAGAGCAACTATCATCTACCGCCCGCCAAGCTAAAATCCAACTGCGTGCATTCAACGCCACGGCTCTCTTCACCTGCCTCCTATGGGTTCTGTACCCGGTCATAAACGTACATGTCCAAGGCAAACCCGTCGAGTTCGCAATATGGCTACCTTTCGACGTTAACCTTAGTCCGTAGTAAGTTCATAAAACGTACATTTTATATACTTAGGTGCTCATTTCGTTATACCGACGAACTGAAATTACGCAGCGCAGCAGATTAAGATTATCATAATTTTGTCTACAACGATAATAACGTGGAATAGTATTTTACATGCATAATTCGAAACAGTTATAAAAGATTGCTATTTCAGGGGAACTTAATTATACACTCCAGCTAGATTTAAACAGGAGCTATTTTCAGGGATGTATTAAATATGGGACGCGTTGACCGCAGTTTGTGGCATGGGGAATAGGCTGAGAACGATTGTTGAACATATCCTTTGTATTTGCATTCACATTTTTTTACAAATGTTTATTTTTATTTAAAGGCTAAAGCTCATACTTACTTAATGCCTTATGGTGTTGCACACGATTAGGTTGTAAGTAGGAACCAATAATGATTTTAGGAAGGTGCAGTTTTTGGCCTTATCGTCCTAATGTGATCAACAAAGTGCTTTTCAGTGAAGGTATCTGTAGTGTTATGTCCGTTCTTTGCCGCAGTATACAGAGTCTAATGTCCTATTTGGAACATTCACTGGCTAATAAGGCTAAAGTGGAAAATTCCCACAGACCTACCTAGTACCCTACTTACCCTTAAGTACGTACTTAGTCTTTACAAGAAATATAGTTTAAAAACGCATGCACAGTTGGTAAGTAATAATAATGATAATTTGGTAAAGAACAGTAACAAAGTAGTACCTACTTAAGTAAAAGCAACATTAGTTGCCCTTGAGTCACGTCAAGACAATATTTTTCAAATGCGCTCTCATAATGAATTAATGTCTAATAGAGATGCACCGGCAAGCTGAAAGTATTGGTGCGTTTATCTAGCTAGATATTTTTTTATAAATAGGTTAGAAGGTACAGACGACAGCACATCAAGTTACCACAATCTGTCAAATTTCTGCAATAGATTTACAACCTTATCGCTATGGGAGTAGGTTAATATTTGATTGGTAAAATTTGACAGATTCGTATACGTTGACCTGCTGTCGTCTGTAGTTACTAACATATGATGGATTGTCCACAGTACCTACATCGCAGCATTTTATGTGTGGGTACAAACCTCATGGCTTGCATTCAGTAACACAACAATGGATGTTTTTATAACTTTTTTTCTCGCACAATGCAAGACACAACTCTCAATTCTCAGGTGAACGATTTTCCTAGACATGTTTTATAGGCAATAGTTGCAAATAAAAGACCGACTGTTTACATTTTACAGGGTAGATTTAGAACACATTGTTGAAAAGAGCAAGGAAGAAGCGAAAATGTCTTCGGAGGATTTTAAACGTGTTTTCGATAGGCGACTTAAAATTGTTTTGTCGCATTATGACGAAATTATCAAGTAAGGGTATTTTAATGTTTAATTAGGTTCTATTGTAGAACAATGATAACTAATAAGAATTGTTTCAGGTTTTCTGGTATTATTCAGGAAGTATTTGGAGGTGCCGTTATGTATCAGTTTCTGGTAAGCGGATGGATAATTTGTACTACGGCTTACAAAACGGTCAACGTAAGTTTCAGAACCTCTCCTAAAGTTGCCAAAAGGACTTGATTCTCTGATTTGAATTGCATTTTCTTTTCCAGATTGATCCAATGTCCGTGGAATTCGTATCGATGTTAATGTACATGTCTTGTATACTAACCGAACTGTTCATATTTTGTTTTTATGGCAACGAGGTTACTCACGAGGTAAAGACACATCACTTTATTTACGGCCGATCCCAATATTCTATCCATCTGTCGATTTACTTACTAGAGATAGGAATTTGACATAGCTTGTATGGGCCTAATGTCAAAATTCTATCTCTAGTAAGCAAATCGGCAGATAGATAGAATATTGGGAACGGCCGTTAATCTTGATTCTAAGGCTAACCTAGATAGTTAGGTAAGCAGGCAAGTATATAGTTAAGAAATAGAAAGCTTGCTGCTTTGTTAAGGAAACGAGAAAAATAAATACCTACATACTTACCTACTTCTATTTTTATATTTTTTTCAGCTAGCTCCCAACATTTTGGCCCTTTGTATATTTTTGATTGTTAATTCCTATTAACTAATTTGTAATTTATTTATTTGTAGAGTGAAAAACTCATAGAGTCAACATACGCCATGGATTGGCTAGAAATACCGATTAAAAGTAAACGTGTGCTTATTATTTTTATGGAAAGAATCAAACGCAACATAAATCTCGTTGCAGGAGATCTGGTTCCACTTTCTAACAGTACTTTTGTTTCCGTAAGTCTTGCTTCTTTTATATTCTTTTGGTATGTTTTCTTTCATTCGTGCCCTCCATAGACCTATATTCCTAGGGCACGCCACAATAGTTGCGGTAAGTCCCCTCTTTGAGGAGTGGCTCGGGAGAAGTCATGGCGCCCTCACCGGACATGGTTGCTTCGAGAGGTACCTGCATCGCATTGGGTGGGAGGTGGCGCCCAGAGGTCCGGGCACCGCCGTGCCTTAATAGTGGCAACTGGCGTCGGCGACCTCTCGCGCCAGCCCTGGTTCAAGCCATGGTGCGGGGCGAGAGGGAATGGGATGCCGTCGCCTCCTTCTGCGAAGCAGTTATGCTTGAGATGGAGGCGGCGGAGCGGCTGCGAGTTCGCACCGGCCATCCCAGTCGTCGCGGTAGACCTGATAGATACAACGGGCGCTGGGTGTCGAGAGACGAATCCCAGCCACCGTAGGAGTGGGTCTGGGGGGTTAGTTTTGGGTGGCTCACCGACCTTCCGTCTCCTAGGAGACGACAGGCCCGTGTCGGTGGCGCGCGTTCTTCCACGAGCTCCTAAGAAAGAATCAGTAAACCCCCGCGGGGCCCACTAGGGCCAGAGCCTGTCGGGGCCTTGGGTTGTTCGAAAGAGTTACCACGGCCCTGACATACAAAGAGCTCCCGAAGGAACACCGTGGGTTTTAGTCAGTAAATGTCTAACACTCCCTCACTGTCACCCACAAGCGGTAGGGGTCACCCGATGATTTCCCATCGATAAAAAATAAGCCACGCCTAGCCAACTACTCGCTAATGATATTTAATTTACAGGTCGTTCGGAGCTCGTATACGTTTTATGCATTTCTGAAGAACACTAATTGAAACGAGTGATGTCGTATGTGTAGGTATGAGTCTTTAATGATGTCGCCTAGCTATTTTGTTAAACTTCGCTTACAAATTCACAGCAATTAACTGACCCCTACATTGTAAAATACCTATTAGTACCTAATATATAACAAAATACACGATATATTGTAACAGGCATAAATGTATTTTTATAATTTAAAACCCTAGTTCGCCTTAGCCTGCCTACCTAAGGTTAGTTTGCTTCTTCTTCTTATCGAGTGAGCTGCAGGTTTAATCACCTAACAAGCCCTAGTGTCAGAGTTTTCTCAAATCCGCCTGACGGCCTCTGACGTGGATTTATATACGACTGCTAGTGAGTAGCATTCGGGGACGCCGGCTTTACGTGCCCTCCCAGGCACGGGGGTGTAACACCGCAAACTTCCAAACTCCAGGCTGCTTGGTGAAAGTTTCTAAAACCCACAAAGCGATTTCGGTCTGGCCCGGGAATCGAACCCGAGACCTGTGATCGGCAGTCGCGCTGTGCGACCACTAGACCAACGAGGCAGTTAGTTTGCTGTTGGTATGTAGATAGAAAGAATGTGATGAGATACCGGAATGGAATAAGTGCAGGAGGGTGATAACTGTCTTAAGATACCTACATAAATTAAAATATGCACAGTAAATATAATGGCCGAGCCTTGTCCCAAATACGATAGGGACGGCTTCCAGTCTCACTGGATGTAACTGAGTACTCCAGTGCTATAAATAGAGCGACTGCCTATCTGACTTCCTCAAATCGGTAACCCGCGGAACCCGATACCTCGAAGCAGTGTTGTCAACCCTAATTTTGGAAAATTAGTAGAATATGAGCCGAAAATCGGTAGAAGTTGGTAGAATCCAAGATTAAAAATAGGTAGATCTACCACCTTAATTTAAAAGGTTTTTTTCTGGCCTTTCGTGGCGGAATTTCTGACCTTTTAGACCATGCACCTTCTCCACCACTGTCATGGGCATCGCTCCTATCAGAATTACTCTTTGAGATAAACTCTAGGCTGCTAGAGGCAGAAGTAGGTCACAACAACTCTGGAGTAACTAACAAAATTAGACAAAAACTAATAATATCACAATTACTACACCAAATTCAACTCAATATTTTGATGTAATGCTAACAAACAGCTCGAATGCTTCAAACGCGGTTTACGCGGTAACGAAATGTCAATGTCAACTGTCAATCGTAAGTGTTTTTATTTTTAAATATGAAAATAAACACCACATTAGAAAATTCTGAAAAATAGGTAGATTTGAGGCTCAAGTTGGTAGACAGGTAGACTGAGGGCAAAGTTGGTAGATCTACCTAAAAGTTGGTAGAGTTGGCAACACTGCCTCGAAGAGCGCCTTCACACTAGCGTTTGTCCAGCGTAGGCGTTCGATGACGCCCGGACTACGCCGCGCAGAAGTCGCGTTGTCGCGGCGTCATTTACAATAAATACAAAGCAATTGTGTGGCATCTGCGCTGCGCATACGTTCATCAAATGCCTACGCTGGGCGAACGCTAATGTGAAGGCGCTCTAAATAAGACTGGCTGACAGCCGGGACCCACTCATTTATGGTGCCTTCTGAAACACGAAAGAACTCTTCATGTCAAGATGTTCACGCATCCACGGGCCGAGTGCTTGACTCGGCCCAAGCGTTGCTTAACCTTATGATTAATTTATATGCGCGGCCTTGACTTAGCCACGGACTCCTTTATCGGCTCTACCAGCCTAATTCTGGAGGTGTGACGACAGTGACGACAACTCGACGAGAATACCTGTCGTTTTATCGCTTACACGGTACAGATAATATATACTTATTGTCTATAATAATATTTCCAGTTTTTGACAATGACATAGTCTTTCACTTTGACATTGTTGACTGTGCCATCTTTCAACGCTGGTGTGTTGTGCGAATCTGACACGATTGTCTTCATTTTTATTAAATTGTGGAAGTACAAAAGCGTTCATCAAAAATGTTTCGCTATTTTCTTACCTTTCTGTTAGTAAATACGTGTTACCAGAGTTTGGGGAGTCCTCTACACCCGACAAGACAGAAACTAATAGCGAATTCACTCAGTACACTTGCAAGTCAATGTGAAAACCATCTATTGGCCGATATACTCAAAAGCAAAATAGAAGATTGCACCATACACGTACCACCTTATAGTAAAAAACAATTTCAATGTTTAATACTGTACGACATAAGTACGCAATTGTGCACAGCAGTAGCTTCAGCGAAATTAGCAATCACCAAGGATTCACTACTTAAAATAAACGAGAAACAGGATGTAAACGCAGTTTGCGCACAGGCTAAAGAGTGGGTATTTACAAATATTACGGAATACGTGAATTACAAAGAGTCTGCAGAGAATGTCTTTAAATTGCCAGCTACATGTGGAGAGGTCTGTGGCGTCGAGGAGACTATGACTGAGGCGAATTACTATTGTAAATACTACAAGTGGGGCTTGGAAATGTTGAAGAGCCAGCCCGTGTCTACAATGGCTAATAATGCAAACAACAATGCTGTGGCAGCTCCTGTAATAACAGAACCTGACTTCAATGCTAAGGCTGATATACCTGTACCTATAAACAGTAATCCGATCAACACTCAAGAAACAAAAACTAAAACTTATAATGGGCAGATTAAGCAAACGGAGACTGCTGCTGCTAAGACTACTCCACAGAAGATAGAAAGTGCTGCTGATGAAGAAGTAGCAAAATCTGAAACTGCAGCCCAAGCAACATCTAAGCAAACTCCAAATGTAGAAGAAAATGCTGATAAGATTGATGAGTCGGATGTCAATGTCAACCGAGTGGATGAGCCTGTAGCAGCTGCACCAGATAGTGTAATTCCTAGCAGTGATGTTCTGAACAAGTCCAAAACAGTTACTGAAGAAAAACCAGCCATCGTTGATGATCCTCTGCTACCCGAAGCGGGTAAAGATATGTCAGCTCAGATTGATCAGAAGTTGGTGCCTGTAATTGATAACCCGAAACCAAAAGCTGGTGCTGATGCTGAGGAATATGGTAATATTTCAACTTTTTTAAAACTTTTATATGACTGAAATAAGTATTCATGGTCACTTGTAGAGAAAATCATCAAAGATCTTTTAAAGTATGGCTTTGTAAAAGATTGTGGCTCCATTTAGTATAGAAAATGGAAATAATCAGAGTACAAGCAGTGTGCATGGTGTTCCAGCATATTATCTTTATATTCAATTAGTCATAAATATGAAAGTCCAATTGACTAATGGTTTTTTCCTAATACAGTCAGGTTTCCTGCATTTGTTCCCCAAATGCAATAGAAACCATTTCTTGTTCTAAATGTGCAATATTTTAACAGTAGGTAAATATAATTGTCACATTTCTTTTGATAGTCACAGCTAATTATGTTTGCGGCAATTGTTGAATGTTCATGGCTAATTATAGAAACAATGTGTATTGCATTGCTTTTCTTATTTTGTTTAAATTTCTATTTTATTGAAGTTACATTTTCTCAACTACTTGCACCATATTTTTTTTGCTTGGTTTTAATTTTAAAGATTATTTTTGTATGGACTGAATTACCTAATTTGACTAACACAGATTTTTATCTTCATTTTGTTATCAAACCTTTTATTTTCTTAATACTATTAAGATAACAGTAAATACTACTTGATCCTACTCATTGATTCCTGCTCTATCTATGATTCATATCAACAAAAAAATATTAAATTAAAATTAGCAAAAAATAAAATGACCAACACATTAATATTTCAGACTCAGACGGTAATGATAATGTGGGTGATGATGATGCTGAAGACCCCGGTATGGAGATCAAGTCAGAACAGGATGTCGGAAACCAGAATAACTTCATCAGAAACAATTTGGTCGCTCCTGTCTCCCATGAAAGTGATGCCTCGCAAAAAGGTAAGACACAAACGGTTCTATTGTCTAGCCAGTGTAAACATGGCTCTTTTGAAACTAATCCCACACTTTAAATTCTAGTTTATATTCTAGAAGCTAAAGTTCAAAATTCAATGCATTTCATATTTAAAATATCATGTCCTTTAGACCAAGGTCTCTGAATTCAACCAATCCACATATATTTACTATTATGTATATGGCTTTCCAAAGTTGAAGGTAAAATAATAAGTTATAATATCAAAACTATGCTAATCAAAAGCAAATATTGTAAAAACCAATTGAGAGAGATTAAGTAACCTTCTAAATAATTTGTATGAGTCATAGGTGTAATGTGTTGAGGTAAGATGTGAAGGTCCTAAGCATATATGTTGTATAATATTAAAAATAAATGATCAGTGCAGCATTGGACCCTTGTATTAACTTCATCCAAAAATATGTTTTTCTGGAAGATAAATGTTATAGTGTTCCATGAGGCCTCCTATCAGATTCCTTATAAAATCCTAAAAGTTTGTGTGTGTTTGCTTGATCATGCTAAATTCAGGATACAATGGGCTGATCTGAAAAAATATTTCATTTTTGAGCATGTAGTCTTTGTATCGAGAAAGGTTGAAGGCTACTTTTTATCCAGGTGCGCATAGTAGTTCTCAAACCCGCGAGTAAAACCACTGGCGGAACCTAGTTATTTCGTATGCGTTAGTTATTGTTATCAAACTATTTGGCAGAACACATTTGAATAATTTTAATTCAGCACCACCTACTTAACCTTGGATAATTAATTTGATAAGCTAGACTGTATTTATAAGTAGGTATTCTCTGACTATATTAAAGCTTGAAATGAGTTTGTAGTATAGGAAATAATATTTTTTTCTTTTTAAATAAAAAAATATTTTGTTGGACTGTTGGTACCTATGCCATGCGCTGGCTAGCGAAATGATTATGACTTACATAGTTGATAATTATGAACTAAAATACCTGAAGAATTGCCTATTAGGTACTTCAGTAACATTTCTAAAGGTTTTCTTGATCACGACTTTTTTATTATCTTTTTCGCAATAAAATCCAGCAAAAAATACTTCAAAATCAAAATAAGCAGTAAGGAACAGACAGTTTTTTTCGTCTTTATAGATTAGAATTGGTATCGGATATAATGTTTATTTTTTCACTCTATCGTGTTAGCTCCCAGACTCGACTGTTTATTCAGGTGTAAACATACTACAAATACTTTTCATTGTATGTGGTTAACCAGGTTACTGTTGGTTTTCGTACTGTATTTCTACCTTGCTTGAATATTATAATTTTAATAAAACAATTGTAATGCCACTCACCAATCCGCATTGAGCAAGCGTGGTGATTGACGCTCACTCCTTCTCGATGTGAGAGGAGGCCCGTGCCCAACAGTGGGACGATAAAAAAAATGCCATTCAAGAAAATTACATGCAACATACACCTATATAAATTATATGGTTTTTGTAAACTTACCTACCATTATGATTTGGCTTACATATAGAGGAACCCACTTGCATTTTATTGAGTTGAAATTAAACTAACAAGGTTCTATTGCTAACTCGAGTTGCTCTGGTTCATTTAGGTTCTAAGCGCTGAAACTACATATTGTAAAAAAAATATTTATGGTTTTTTTGTAGGTAAACTACGAATATTCACAGAGGTGTTTTCGATTTTTTCAGAATCCTACTTCCCCAACTCCATGCCTGATGGCTTCTCAGATGAGGACAACGATCATTTCTTCCCGTTCTTCATGACGTCAGTCGTCCTTATGGTGTTGTTGTACGTTCTGTACCATAACAAGAGCAAAGTTAGCAAAGTGGTAAGTACCATTGCTTATAAATAATTTATTAGTATCTCTCTGAGTATTTTTAGGTTTGTGGGGTATCGGAAATAAACCAGAGATGTTACTGGGTTTTTATAAATACATGTTCTTTATTTCGCAGTCTAGTAACGTGTTGAATGAAGTGGTTGGAAATACGCAATTTTTTTTATTCATTTGCTGTATTTAGACTCTTATGGACTATATTTTCAATTATAGTATGTAACTATAATTAAAAATGTTAACTGTCAATATTTCTCGTACTCCATCGACCAAACCGCCATATTTTATTTGTTTTTCAGTTCTTCGGTTTAATACTGGAAGGCCGTCAAAGCGGTCGGCGCCGCAACAGCCGAGGCCACGCCTACCGACGCCTCGATACTTTGGAGCAAGCCATGAGCGCCAACACCGCTGCTCCGCCCAGCAAGATCATATATTAAAACGCTGCTTAACGCTTAGGTAAATCATTCAGTACATTCGTTAGGGAGAAAGCAGACTGCTGTCAAGCGATCTGAGGACTGGGTGACCAGTGAAAAAAAGCCATGTACTTATGAGTTAGACTTGTAAATGGACTAACATAATTTTAACGTCGTAAACAGTTAATAACCTGAGCTGGTGGCGCCATCTACAATAGACAAGGAACAGTAGACAGTTCGCTTGAATGCAGCCTTTTAGCGAACGTGAGATTGTGATAGGCACTTCGCTTTTCTCCCCAAAAACTTGATTAAGTGAGCTATTTCAAAACAACCTTCCACTTATTTAGCACGGGTGTTCATTCTTAAATCCTATGAGACAAATTCACGTTTTGTTAGAAGTCATATAACGTTACACAAAAAATATTATCATGTACAGTGGTGTAGCTTCATATTTCATGCACCATTTAATTTATGTCATACTTTTCAAATAATCTAGTCTTTGTATTGCCCTGGTGATAAATACAAGTGCTATTTTCCTTATTCATTTTGTTTTTTTTTTATTTAGTGCCTTATTTTATGTAATGTATGGCCAGTAATATACTACCTATCTCCAAAATTAAGGGAGTAGTAAGGTGCAATGCTGGGCTCAATATTTGTGCCAGTGTCAATATATTCTGAGTTATAACTCCTAGTAGATCAGCACTTTATAACACATTGTGAACGTAATAGGAAAGGAGTTTCTAACCATTGCACTTAGAATCTAGACACGGGCGGTTAGCATGTCTTTTATCTCTATTAATTTCCATAAACAATTTCGCCTTTTTTATTTATGCTCCCATAAATTAAATAAGGCCTTTATGTTGATCGGCTTCTATTTTTTTGTATTCTTAGTACACGGAGTAACTACACCACTTACATTCCAATTTGAGCATTATCGTCCTAAAATGAGGGACAAAAATTTTTTTGTTCTAAAAAATCCACGGCACCGACTTATAAATACGTAAATGGAGTTGGTAATTCCATGGCATTCCAACCGTACACTTACATATATAATACCTTCGAGTTGTGGTAGCGATAAAGTATACATTCTTTATACCTCAAATTAATTTGCTAACTTAAAGTGCACCAAGTGCCTGTCTTATATACCTAAAGCCGTTATTTATACCTTCTAAGCAGCTTCGTAAAGTGACAAGTACAACTCTAGGTTAATAGACAACACAATATTAACATAAACATACAAAATAAAAACAAATCCTCATGAATATGATAATGTAATGCATATTGTTATGATTTTATGTAAACTGTGATTAAGGTTATATTTTATTTATTTAGGTTATTCGATTCCGTAAACTTTGTCGAAAATGAATTTACTTTTTCTGTGTTTCTTTGAACTTAATTTTTATCTAGTTCCTAATTGTAATGGACTATGGACGTTGATTCAAATATTGCTTATAAAGTATATTGTTTGACTGTACGTTGGTAGTAGATCTCAATATGTTTATTAAAATATTGAGGCTGGTATAATTTGTACATCTATATTATCGGTAGGATGTTAAAATTGGGGTACAAAGGATTATAACAAATTCTTTTGTGAGAAAGTGATAAAGCTATACTGAGAAGATGTATAGCTCCGTCCCCCTTTCGCACCTGGAAGAAACTGCCAATGTACAGACGCCAGCACGTCAGGGCTACTATCACCTGTCAAATTACTTTAATAGATTTTCAACTTTATCTCTAAAGTATAAGATTCAATGTTGATTGGGAACATTTAACTAATTGAAGTGGCTAGATGTGCCGCCGTCTGTAGGATATGTAAACAAGGGTCGGGATTATTTCGCTTTCTAGTTAATGAAGACAAGAGAAATAAAAGGCAGAATACAAATAAATAGTCCAATCACTATGCGGGAATTATCGTCATCAGTTTGTAGTGTTATGTATAATAAATAGAGATCTTATCAATAATGCAAACGTTTGCGACTGTTCCTGTACTACATTCACAATATTAAACTATCTTATATTTAATTACTATTCTCCGTTTAAATGTTATGATCAACTATAAGTTCTGTATTTTTTTGTTTTTTTCACATTTGAAACTATCAAATATCATGCGTGACTGTTTTAATATATTTGTTAAATGTAGAGTATTTGAGTACGTAATTGGGTAGACGATAATATACCACTTCAGAGCTCTTTTCTAAAACACTGAAAGTTGAGCTCTTATAATTCTATCGTTTTTGTAGTAAGATTTTAGTTGCTCTTTCGAATTTAATTAATATCATTATTAATAAGTTGGCTAATAATAAAACTAAGAGGTATGTTTCATCGTTACATCATAAATAATCGCATTTTCATACCCTGTTGACCTACCCAATCGCTTTGTAATTAATACATTTTGGGCAAAATAATGTAATGCAACAACTGCACTTGTTATTCGAAAAAATAATCTTTCTATGTAAATTGTGTAAATAAATGTCGTATAACTATTATGCTGATATTCACGTAATAATTTGTGAAAGAGTAGAATCCTCACTGACTTTTCCATTTGAATTTTGGTTCCGGTTGTGAATAGTAGCAATATAGAAATTAAGTATTATCTTTATAATATTATAATGAGTATTATAGCAGTTTGCACGTTCATTTGTAGCTACATATCTATTGAAGCAACGCGATTTCATTTTGATTTTATTATGTGATTCATGTCCTTACAAATCGTGTCCTCTAAGGACTAGTTTAAGATTAGATTTAATTTATTTCACTTTGTATTTATAATAAAGTTCGAAAAACACCGAGAATGTTTTATTTAAAGATTCTTATTTATTACAAAAGCCAAATTAACATTAGGGACATACTTGGAAAAACTAACACACTTTACACTTTAAAAGAATACACCTTTTTGGTTCCATTGGAAACTTCAATTGATAAGTCCAACGGGATTTCGAAGTCTTTGTCTCCGCTGCCTGTGCAAGTGTGCCCGCTCATGTCTCCATTGTTCGAAATAGGTGGAGCTATGAAGATTTATGAGTCATATTGTAGACTCCACAGTGTTAAGGATTGTAGGTGATCACCTCCTTATTGACTAAAATAAAACTGTGTTATTATATGGCATACTTTATTCCATTAAATATAGGTATTTTTAGTCACTGGATCTATTAGTACGATGGAATGTTTTCAAGTTTTTTGAATATACTGATATATATTTTAAATTGTATATTGTCTATTAAGTAGTTCATACAGGTATACAGGTTAGCAAATAGGTATTATTATAATATTATATTACAGTCAATTGTTATGTGAAGTGACGTTACATTGTTTATCTGATAGCACTTAAATATAAGTTTACCTAAGCACAGTAAAAAGGGTATACAGAAATGTTATAAATTATTACATATTTATTTCATTTACCAGTAGTATTGATAATATAGATACAATGTTATAAGATGGGTTTGTGTTGAAATTGGTGACTGCACTATATCGGTGCATCAAATATTATTACAAAAGACTTAAATGGAAAGTAATGAATGTGGGAAGCTCGTATTAGGGCAGGAGGTAATACAGACAATATTGGAATGCACCAAAGTTATTCCGGAGGCGAATCATGATCTTAAAATCGATATGAAAGGCTCCCGCAATCTTAATCTTAACGAATGAACACATAAGTACCAGCCGTACCGTGCACAAATACAATAAATTAATAGAACCACGTGTTTGGTGCATCCAAATTACCATATTATCATTCGTTGGACAAAGCACAATCGCTAAATAATATTGTCAGGTACTTATATCTCTTATCAAACAGAAAATAAACTAGTAAAATACCCACTTTTGTATCTTGGAATTACAAATAAACCTTCAATTACTACAATTATTTGCTATGCTCAAACTTAGACAAACAAATGAACTTTAATTATACATATTTTTCAACTACAACAGTTGATAACAAAATTAACAATAAAACAAAATGTTTCAAATGTTATTTCATGTATTGGATTTTTTTAATTCGTCAAAGGACGTTAATTTTATAAAAAGCAATAATTTAATCGAACTCATAAGGCAGTCTTAGCTAAAATGCAGGCTCCAATAACTTGATCACTTCCTACTTAAACAGATGTTATATTAAAGGTGTCTTTAACGATATTAAAACTTGACAAATAATGATTTTGCCTGTGCAGTTATATGGTATAACCTCACACTACATTTTCCTGTTTGCAGTTTTAGGCATTTGATAAAATTCTATAAATATCACAAAAACAATGTTGTTGAAGTCAGCTCTATTTTTTTGTTAACCGACACCTCTATATAACAAACACTGTTACAATATCTCTGACGTCCAAGACCAACGCGAAGACAATCCGTTTTCGATAAAAAAAGTTCTTAATAAAGTTAGTCATAAATTACCTAAAATTAAAAAAAATATGTACAATCTACATTTTGTACATGCAATATACAATACACGCATACATTTTCATCAGCATAATATCAAAGTGTAGAAAATAATAACACTTAATGAACACACTAATAAACGGAGATTTCGTAACAAATTATTCTTGTCTTTAGAATAAAATAATGTCTATCAATGTTCATATAAAATCTTATGGAAATAAAAACAAAAATCAAAAATTTTATAACATACATATTATATCACAGATACCTAAGGAAGATATTACTTATTATATCTAACGTTGAGGTGCTGTATACAGTCCCTAAAATATTAAAATTTTATAAATAAAAAGCACTCAATCTCAAAATCCTATGTGAATACTGTTAATAAAAAATATTTATGTAAATCACTCATGTTCCTGTGTAATAATGTTTATAAACAAAGTCATATATAATATTCTTTTGTTGCACTTTTACACTTGAAAGTAATCACTGACGGTGGCGTCCCCTCCGTTATTAATACTGGCTTTCAGCTCGCTTCTGTTTGGTACAATAATCTTTTCATAACCTGCTGCTGAGTCAGACCGCTCCACACCACAACTCCCGGATGCTTCGTTGTTAACCTTTTCATAGGGAGGTTCCGTCTTGGAAAGTTCAAAATACTTCACGCTTTCGTAATTCGGATCCTTTTTGGAGCGCACCGAATCATATTTAGAGTCCTTTGATCGAACCGACTCGTATTTGGGATCTTTGCATCGTAGTGATTCATAATTTGGATCTTGTGCGCTCACACTTTCGTAGTTGGGGTCTTTGGGACGAACTGATTCATAATTGGGATCTGATTCACTTCCTGTGTTGTAGAGGGGGTCATGAGGCATTGACTCGTAATTGGGCTCGAGGGTGGGTTCGTCGTTATTATTTGCGGGCCAATTGTTGTACTTGGAGGGTTTTTTATTAACTGTGGAGTAGGTCGGTTGCACTTTGTAGTTTGGCGCGATCGTTGCATAAGGTGGAGTTGGTGGTTGGTTCCTCAACACTTCGTAATTCGGATCGGAATCTGAAGCGTTGTTATCAGTCTTAGAAATATGCTCGTAACCAGCATCACTGCTGACAATGCTGTTAGGACCACTATCGACAGCAAGATGATTTAGTTTCAATAAGTTATTATTTGAAAAGTTCGAGCTTGGTCCCATTTTGCTTATATCTTTGACTGTTTCGTACCCCGGATCTTGATTTTGGGACGATTTCCGTTCCTTGTGCGCAATTGTTTCGTATCCATGATTTATAGATTTTTTACGATCTATAGTTTCGTACCCCGGATCGTCACCACGGTATTTCGACGTATGTGGTTCACCGTCAGCACCAGTAAAATCTTTTGACCGTTTAGTCGTCTCCTCTGGTTTGCCTTTAGATTTTTTCATTATCTTTGCATACATCTCTTCAACGTTGCGCGAAGGACTCTCAGTGACACGACGATCTGAATTTAAGCTGGTGTTGGCATCTGCCGACGAATAGTCACTATAGCCGGGCCCATCAATAGAATTATATAGATTGTCAGTTTGACTATCACGTTGGTCGATATCAATGTTTAGTTCTCTAGCAACAAGAGGTCTTATCAAATCCCCAGAACTAGTACTAAACATCCGAGGCTTCTCGACTGGGTAATTGCAGCCGTAAAAATCAGACGAGCTGACGCAACTACTGTTTCGTTGGTGTTTTTCGTTGAGACTCCGTCGTAACTTATCATGATTGAAATGTAGATCTCCTGAAAATGTTCATAAGGTAATAAAGACGAAATCCATAGGAAATAATAAAATATGAGTCGGTGGAAAATATTTTAATGTACCTGTACTTGACATCCTCTGGTGCCTTTGCGCTTGTTCTATAGCGGGCTGACGCGGTGTTGCGTGGGACGAATGTGCCGCGGAGTGTGGGGCAGCGTGTGACGTGACGTGCGGCGCGTGCACCGTGACGTGCGACGTGACGTGTGACGTGGCATGTGACGTCACGTGCGCCGCCGTGGCGTGAGGCGGCGGCGGCAGGGGTGAGTTGGCTTGTCGCTTTTCAGGCTTCGGAGACCCTAGCGCTCCCGTTGAGTTCGAACATGATGATGACGAAGCTGGTGGACATTTGTTTTATTATTAACTAGCTTCTGCCCGCAACTTCGTACGCGGATCCTGATTTTTTTTATAAGTAATCATATTTTCTCATCGTTAAAACCTTCTTTCGATCTGTACAAACATTTTAAGACCAAAATAAGCCCGATCGGTCCAGCCGTTCTTGAGTTATGCGCTTACCAACACATTTAGCGATTCATTTTTATATATAAGACTAGCTGTTTCGAGCGGTTTCGCTCGCGTCCCGAGGGTACTACAGAGGCTTTAGTGAAAACAAACTTTATGTTTAATATTGGAATGCAACAAATATCCGGTATAATAAATGGTCAACCACAGCTTAAGTTACATTTTCCTTAATGACGCTACTGCATTTTGAAGGAATTAGGCTGGTATATCATACCTACTTAATAGGTACAGGTGAGGGACTAGCTTACGTCTCGACGTGAGATAAAGGGGAGGACGGGAGACTGACATTATATCTTGGCGGGAGGCGTCCAAAAAAGCTTCAGGCCTCAAGTAATTTATGGATACAACTTTACTAGGTCAACTAAATTACTTTAGGTTAGCGATCCTAAATTAATATGTATAATATATTGTAGGTCACTTTATTTAAATTAAAAAATACGTACTAAATTATCGTATTAATAAATATTGACTGTACCTTGTCTGGAGTGTGTAGCATTAGACGTTGATGCACCAACATCGGGCGGAGCGCTCCGTCTAAACAAATTACAAAATAATATATCAACAACGTTTACTTTATTATTATACATCGTAATTTTCAACAGCTAACACTGTTTCGCGTACAAATTACCACTCAATAATAACGAAAAAATGATCTCATATAGGTACGTACCTACATGTAACATGTGTCACTCAAAATAAATTGTGTGTTGAATCGCTTTTAGGTATGTACAGACGACAGCAGGTCAACGTATACGAATCTGTCAAATTTTACCAGTCAAACATTAACCTACCTCCATTGTGATAAGGTTGAAAATCGATTGCAGAAATTTGACAGATTGTGGTAACTTGATGTGCTGTTGTCTGTACTATAAAAATATTGAAGGCGGTCGACTTTTGTTGTTTCGTCGTCATCCTAGCTTAAAAACATCCACTGCTGAACAAAGGCTTTTTACTCACCGCGCTGGGTATCAGTGTATATTGGCGTGGGCTATATTTTAGGTATTAGATATTCCTTCAGAAAATAAGAAAAAGCTTAAGTACCTGGCGACGTAAGTAGGGTCTGAATGCAGCAGGTCAGGTGTGGGGTCACGGCGGCGAGGCTCGGTCGAGATCTGCGCGTATGTATCCGAACCTTCACCCACGCTCGCCTCTTCGATGGCCGCGTACATCTCATCTGTGTACATGATAAAAAGTATTGAACAATTAAGATGTTCATACAATTGCTTCTTTTGCATCGTATTAACTACCGGTTCAAACAATGACACCCTGAACCCTTGAAAAACCGAGCGTATACGCGCGACCAGATTTGCTAGGCTGAAAGCGGTCTAACCGAATACCTCAATTTGTGGTATTTTTTCCTGGAAATAAAGTTCCAACAAATTATTTTATTTGTTGCAGTGTCTTGATAGTGTCGTTAACATGTCATAATAATTAACGTATATAATTAAAGTTTCAGTAATAGGCCGAATTTTGATGTTGTCTTTAACAATAAATCAAGATAGCCAAACGGTAGGCGCCGTAACCGACCGTTATCATAGCAAGATAGATGAACTGCCTTTAAATATTATCTATCAATTAAAACAATAATCCGATGGAACATCGATTGAATGGGGGAAATTTAAAATGTATTAACTTGTAATCGTTAATATCTAATATTTAAATGCACAGGGAAAACCACCAGCAGTAAAATATAATCCAACTAATGAATAACATTTCTCTTTAAAGATTAAAATATGATGATTAGATTTAGATAGTGGTTTAGAATTGAGTTGCATATTTCGTTAGAAAATGTATGTCCCAAGTAATCAACGAGCTAGCTTAGCTGTTGGCTATAAAAATTTGAACTACAGTTTGACAGTGAGGACATAAAAATTATTGCGAATTGTCGAAACAAGGTGTCAATTTCAATGGTGTCCAAGAAAATGTTTATGTCTGGTTCTTTTTGCTCGCAATATTTCATCATCTGCCTAGCCTTTTCCCAACTATTTTTGGGGTCGGCTTCCAGTCTAACCGGATGCAGCTGAGAACCAGTGTTTTACATGGAGCGACTGCCTATCTGACCTCCACCAACCCAGTACCTAGGCAACCTGCACCCCTTGGTAAGATTGGTTGTCAGACTTTCTGGCTTCTGACATAACCCGTACGACTGCCAAAAGGTGTTCAAACGTAGCCGGGGCCCACTGTTTATCGTGCCTTCCGAAGCACGGAAGAACTCGTTATGAAAAGATGGTCACCCATCCATGGACCGACCGCGCCAAGCGTTGCTTAACTTTATGATCGATCGATCCGCGCGGCTTTGACTTAGCCACGAGCTCTTCTGTGGCAGCTCTTCAGCAAATTTTGCTCGCAATATTTGCATGTGAAAAATAGTTTAAATGTTTTATATCTTACCGGAGTCATCCGATACTGTGGCATAATGTGGCTGTGATGGTTGCTTGGTGCTCTGAGCACGAATGTTGCTCAGCGGTTCCCGCACTGAGATGCTCGTGTAGCCCTCTGAAAGAAAATACAAAATAGCTACAAAAATGAATGCTGTACCATTTTTTATGTCATTGAAATGATTTTTGTGTAAAATCCTACTAATATAATAAACAGCTTGTTTGTGCGTATGTTTAGTAGCAGCCTGAATAGATTTCCTCGAACAGATTTTACACATCTTTTGTTTGGGCTTAGAAAATCGTTAATGGTTTGACCCTTAGTGACCCTTCTTCATTTGTAGAACAATAAATGAATCAGAAAGATAACAGTCCCAATTTAAGTTATTGAGGGTCAATAACTGATAGATTGCAATGTGAACAGATAAAAACTAAAGCATGGATAAGCTTTACGACTTTGTGCAGTTGGAGTCACATAAAGATACTGATCGTCTGGAATAGTAATTGTACCTACATTTATCTTTCAAGTATTAATCTTATTTATCCTTCGTGCAAATAATGGATTGACAAGAAAATAGCAATCCAATTTAAAATATTTACCGATTCTACCCGAATTACGAAGCAACTTGTATTCCTGTTGAGTTATTTATCGTACCCACTGTACTATGGTACGGTATGCGGAAAACTTAAATAATACATTGATTAGACATATTTGACGTAAGTATCCTTAATTCCGTCACGACAAATAAATTTAATATTATCAATTCAGATGCATTCCAAGATTTCGCAGAATTACTTACGTATTGGAAGCAATTCTTAATTAATTAAATTTCGGTGGTATTTTTAGCTTAAACAACAACACATGGTAAAATAGATTTTAATTGACAAGTGATAAGGTTTACTTTCGTGTAAAATTTGTGAAGTGCTACATGATGTGTTAACGAATCCAAATCTTATCATTGAATAATGCATTTTTTGTGTTATTTCTAATCTACACGGACATCTACTCAAAATACGCATAAACAGATAGGGAACGATGAAATAAATTAATAAATTACAGCAAAAATAAGTCTACCATAGACATAATTAATTGTTCATAATCATTGCAATTGATTTACCTTTGTTACAGGTTCTTACAGAGAAATCTTATTATCCGTGTCACGCACAACGCGACCGTGATGGAGGACTTCCATTTTAAATTATGCAATATATTTTGCCGAATGGCGTGACGTGATCAAATATCCCGCCGTGGATGGACAGTCGGAATCCTTTCGAAACTCTGTTTGGGGCCCTTGTTTTCCAGGTTAATCGCGACTGGTTACTCTTTCAGTTTACTTTTGGTAATAAATCCAAATACATATCTATTAGCTGCATACATCATACAACAATTTTTATAATAGGTATGCCTAGGGCACTTAACCACTACTGAGTGGTCCCGAGTTTACACATACAATGTGCATGTACATTTACACACACAACTTCACACAAGTATGGCTCCCCCGGTTTCGCAAAATAAAATATCTATAGCAGGACGTACTTGCAGAGTCAGTGGAATCCCCGCTGAAATGTGTGGTGTTGTCAGTGTTAGGCCGAGGCGAGGGCGGCGTGATGTAAGGCAACTCCTGACTCGAAGGTAGCTGCCCGCTTATCGCCACCGACGCAGATATTACCACCGATTCTGAAAACAATGCTTATTGTCACAATTTCATAGCAAATTATTCCACTAACGCTTATTATCTAGATCGATTACGCGATTCAATCTCGATTTTGATCGGCACTATTGATTACAATTGATTCTGAGTATGAGGCAAAACAATTTAGATATTTTGAATTGTTCTTTCTGATTACAATTTATGGGTACTTTGGAAGAGTACTTTAAACTTCAGAGTAGTATAGCTAATATGTACCTACATATTTTTTCCTATTGCGAGACTTTCATGATCATTACAATTTATTTTTTAACTAATTTTGAATTATCTTCTTGTAAAGGCTCTCTTTGATTGAATCTAATTGTTTTTAAGTTCATACAAACCTGCAGGATTTTGTCCCACTTCTCTCTCATCTATTTGAATTTCTCGTTCAGGTGTTTCATCAGTAGAAACTTCGACCAGACTGTAACAGCCATAAATAAATCAAACATTAACAAAGGCACAAGAAATATTGTAGATATAATTTTATAAAAGAAAGTGAATAAAAGTTGGTACAGTCAACTCCAAAAGTCGCTATACATATCCAAAGTGCCAAAACTGCTACACAA
>NWSH02000601.1:7019036-7060910 GCA_002382865.2 Heliothis virescens | reverse complement strand
AAATAATAACTAAAATCTGCTCTAAGTTATGAAGTACTACCAATCGATAGGAGGTATGTTACTACGAAATGGTGTATTTGGAAAATCCTTTTGAAAGATGGACTCTTACTAGAGAAGGGATTTATTAACTGAAGACATCTATCAATACCACAATCGTATATAAGCTCTAGCTTCGAAAGTACTGACAACATTAAAAAAATATGTATTGTTTACGATTTTTTTGTCCATTGCGTTGAATTGTTTGAAGTGTTTGAGAGTGTCGACTTTTAAATGTATTTATTATTAAATTGTATTAGATATTATATATTGAAATACTCCTGAAGATCCATTCTTCCAGAATATCTACAGATCCTAAGCATACGCAGCCTGATAGGATGTTTTTAAATGAGTTAAAATAGACAAACAAAAACTCTGCCTTTGTATCATATACTAGCCGTTTTCCCGTGGTTTCAGTCGCCTCCCGTGGGAAATACTATCCGTACCTGGATAAAATACAGTCTATAGCACTCATGAATAATGTAGCTTTCTACCAGTGAAACAATTTTTAAAATTGGTTCATTATTTCCAGAGATTACCACCTACAAACAAACCTACAAATTTACAAACAATTTTACCTCTTTATAATATTAGTTTATGTAGATTGTAGTAAAATATTTCTTGTAATTGGAAAAAAAGGTTATCATTAATATCAATATAGGTTTGAACAAAAGGAATATGGCAAAAAAAATAGGATAACACGTTCTTATTATTTTACGTGATTTTGTCAGCAGAGGCGATATTAAAGTCATACCGGAATGGGTAATTTGTTTTAATTTATTATGTTATAGGTACTCTTTGTTCTAAGTAATGATGTATTGGTATCAAAAAAAGGTTATTTCATCTAATTTATTACTAAGTAAATAGCGTATTACGAAATATTTTGTAAAAACTTGTAGTTAATAAATATTTACTAAAATTTCACAACTATTGTAAAGTTCAACTTTTTTTTGTACTGTTTACGATAAAAGATGCAATTAATTTTCGCATATTTGGATTCCTTATAAAGTCAGCTCTATACAGGTATTTTTTAATTTGCAATAACTGCTTTAGCTTGATAGAAAATGGGCTTTAAATCGGTGACGGCATTGGGCGCTCGACCGCTTCGTAAGCGCCACTCGATATGTGATGAAAGTGGTAATATTAACTAAATTATGGCTACCTATGGAAAGTACTGAAATGCCGACTAAGTAAGCAAAACAAAGAACTGTTTACGTTTACAACTTACAACTGAATTCCATCATCAAAATATATTGTATATGTAAACTATAGCTTAAATCGCAATAAGTGTAAAATTTTAGTAATTTTAAAAATTTTAAATGGCGGTAGCGACCCTTAAATATTAATTTAAAAATCCCAAATTTAAAACCAATTATTATTTTGATAGATAGAACGATATTTTGGGTTGAGAGTTAGAAAAATAGAAACTTGAATTTTATGAATCACCCTACTGTAGGGGTATACTTACACCAGTATTGATAATTTGCAAGGCAATTAATCTCACGACAGTGCTGCAGAAATGTGGCGGAGGCGGTTGAGACATGAGCGCTGCGGTTGCCGAGGAAAGGTTCTCTCCACAGTTGTTGTCTGATACTATGAGTGCCTAGAATTTTATAGGTAGAAATATATTAGAGGACTTGTATCATTATTAATACATAAAGGAATTTATTTGGTTGATTGATACTCACTTGAACAGTATTGAGCAACGTTTTCACATGCTGCCAATGCATTATGTAGGGACACCGAATCATTGTTTCGTAAACTCCCTTCAAGAGAACTGCAGCCGAGTCCCAATCCGTGTTTCTCTGAAAATTCAGCATTTAAATATTCAAGATACCTACGTAAAAAATAACAAAATAAAGAAGTATTTTGAATACAAATAAAATATAGATGGTCGTCTTACCCTAATACTAGGCTTCTTAGCAATTTTAAGGAACACTTTGTCAAGTCTTCTAAGGATCATAATGAGAGCCGGTCGTAAGGCATCGTCTGCCCAATCAGCGGCAGGTAACACTTGCGTCATGTATCGTTGTAGACCACGGCAACCCATAGACTCCGGGTCGTAGGGGGATACTTTTAGTAAAGAGTGGGCTATTTCTGCAAGGCGCTGTAAGGAAATTTATTCGGAATAATTTATTTGGTTTAAAACACAGAAGTCGACACACAAATACCGTGGCGTAAACTGACAGAAAAACTCCAATGCAGCAAAACTATTATGAACAAAATAGATGATACAAATCAATAAGTCTTATTAAGTCCAATTTTATTATAACTTACAGCGTGTGATTTAGAATCCAGCAATTCAACAGGTTTCCCTTCAGTACCACCGCTGCGGTTAGAACCATTGATTTCCAACAACCGAGTAGTTGCACGACCGATAAATTCTCCCACTAGTGATAGTAACACATCTCGAGGTCTGCGATATTCTGCACGCACCAGCTGTTCAAATGGTGATAGAAATGATTAATACAATATCAAGAAATGGGAAGTGAGATAAGAGAAGAGAGATGATTAGACAAGCTTTTACTTTGTATACTTTAAAAAAATGCTACAAGTAATTATATTGTTGACCTACCCCGAAATACTGAAACTTTACTACACTTTTCAGCGTTACTTTTGCGGTAGAAAATAAAAGTGTAGCAGTGATAGAATGATGTTTGAGAAGCACTTAAAATTGAGTGACGTTCCAGTCAGGCCGACAAAGTCATAGTTTTACATTACCTCCGAATCCTCAGCCCCCGTATATTCCGGCACTGGCATCTTGGAGTTATCGTACTTAGAGTGCGACTCCTCAAAGGCAATGATAGTGGCGGCGGCGGTGCGCGGCCCCGTGCGCTGTGACGAGCCTTTATGTTCGGGAGACGTTCTGTATGGGCCGTTGTAAGATCTATAGGAAATCATTTTAGACTATTATACGATCTAAGGTACTTTTAACGCAAGCGGAGTATAATTTACTAACAGAACATAAAATAAAAATACATGAGGAGCTTTCGCGGCTTATGTAGTTGTCGCGCAGATCAATCATATCATAAGGTAACGCAACACTTGATAGGTGGCCATCTTGTCATGACAAATTTCTCCGTGATTTCGAAAGCTACGTTAAATTGGCGGGTCCCGGCTGTCATTTGAACATCTTTGGCAGTCGTGACGGGTAGTCAGAAGCCAGAAAGTCTGACAGCCAGTTTTACCAGGGGATATTGGGGTATGAATAATTAAGTACTTTGACGAGCAGCGGTTTCTCTTTCACACTGCGTATTTTATAAGCTAGTTAAGGTTAGGCTTAGGTTACGGTTTGAAGCCGATTCAGGCAGCAAATAAAAATAAAGCCTAAAATTGATATTGATTCAAATAAACTTACTTAGAAAGTCCTTCGCAGTTATTCACAAGAGTTTTAATAGCAATAGCTAGTTGCTGTATGATTTCTTTTTCTGTTTTTCCTTCTCGATTGTAGGTTGGCAGTTGAATTTGCTTCACATAGCAAGGCAGTATTGCTTCCAATATTATCTGTACACACATAATTAATTTATTATTCTCAGTTTGAGATGCGACTTATAAGCTGATTTGGGGGTCAATAACAAAATATTGCTTAACTTGAGAACTTGATGTTGGCGATTGTTTTGTTATCAGTCAACCTCAAATTCTCTTTATTTCGGCACTTTATGAAAAATAATGTAAATACAGTGGACACACAATTCAGTACACTTTATGGCGCCCCTACTGTTATGTTACAAAGGTTTATTATTGCAACAACAGCACGGTTAATTTTAAGACATCCAGTCATGTACGACATTTGTCTGTTTGCCCTTTCAAACACTCACCAACATTTGGTACCCCCTCATGCTCTCAGCAGAATACGACACGACCATTACACAAAGGCTGATGCAGTCCAGCACATTGACCATTTCCTCTTCATCACGATAGCAGAAATCTATCGGCTTTAATGGTTTCTCTTCTTTGATTAGTTCAGCTATGTGTAGTGGGTCGGGTGATGGTGTCTCTAAACTTAGAAGGAGGTTGAAGAGGCAGCTTGATTGTACCTGTAAAGAGGTTAGGCGATTTTTTTTTGGCCAGTGATAAAAAAATACATGGGACACGAATAAGTAATAACATGAATAATAATAAGGAGTTGCCAGCTCTTCATGAGACGAACCTTTTGGAACCGTGTAACTGGTGTGACCTTTCATTAAGGCCTGTAATAGCCTATATGAAATAAAAATATTTGACTTTGAAGTAGGAACAGACTATATGAGTGGTTTTGACAAGAGATTAAAAATCGACCAGAGTCTATTTTGCGTCAAAGAGCTTGAAAGGATTACGGAAACATTCGTATCGAGATCGTTTAGTGAAAAACACTGAATCGATAAAATGTGACTTACTTTACTTGCATCTCCATAAGTCGATTCTTCATCTGTATCTAAAATGGCGGACACAGATCCAAACATTTGTAGAATGAACGGTTTGCGGTTTAGTAAATAAAACTGTTTGACCGCATACTCAATCGTTGTAGTCACTAGTTTATTTGTTTGAAAGTTTGAGTATATCTGCAGTAATGTTGGCATGATGAGCAAATACCTGAACGAAAAGAAAAAAATATTTTATTTCAGTTCTTTAATAATAAAATTTATAAGTTACGGAATAAACAAGAAAACGATAACGAGTAGCGGCCATATTTAAATTCACAATTCTGATTCCATCTTCTTTGTTAATCGATTCGAATTTCGATGTCAAATAATCGATAACATATTCGCTAGGTTACATCACCATAACTATCAGTTATGAACTGTCAGGGAACTCATCATAACACGAACATACTATACTAAAGCACGTACCCATTCGTAGAGAAAATGCTCTTAAAATTAAAAGCAGCATTGACATATGTGGCAATAACATATCGAAGTATCAGAGAATCTTCGCTGTGTAACATTAGAGCACCATTGAGAACGTTTAGGAACAAATGAATGTCACGCGATGACGTAAAGTTTCCTGCCATAGCTTCGAACATTCGGGCTATCAGTCGTACCCACCTAGAAAAAAATAATCATTTTTAAAATATAATATAAAAAAATATTGATTTTCTTTATCCTTGCTGGAAAAGGTAACTTACATGAATTTATGTAGTACATCTAAGCCTAAAAGTGTAGATCCCAAGGCTCCGCGACTGTACAAAACCAAATCTGCTTCAAGGGCTTTTCGGGGGAATGATGGCAACTTCATTAGTTCATCGTGTAGAAATACGACACGTTGGACCACCTGTAAAAATGAATTATATTAAAGATCTTCAAATATTATACTTAAGTCAAAACAGAACATAAAAACTTGAGATGGAATCTATATCTCAAATTAGGTTAGAGAAAAATACGCACCATATCAACATTTTTCAATATAGCCCAAGTAAGCAAGACTTTTCCGATTTCAACGAATTTTTGTAACAGTTCTTGTTCTTGCAGTTTTTGGAACGCTTCATCGGGTTCCATGTGGACCAATCCTAATTGTGGGTACTGGGAGCGCTTGAAGAAATAGTGGTCACGAACGTAACCTTGTGGGTTGTGGATTTGACCTGCGGAATAAAGAAAGGTGTAATAATATGATCATTTGCTTAACCTTTTTGTTGGGGTCGGTATCCAGTCTAACAGCATGCAGCTGAGTACGACTGCCTATCTGACCTCCCCCACCCAGTTACCGGGGAAACTCGATACTCTTTAGTAAGATTAATTAAAGGGTCACCCATACAGAAACCTATATGGGAATGATATACTTACGTGTCTTAAAGTCGACAAGGAAATGTTCACGATGTAACTTCTCTGGTATGCCGAAGAAATCGAGAGACTCTTTGAGGATTTGAGCAAAGACTGTGTCTTCTTGCACAGGGAACTGAGACGGTATGCAACCTTCGTTGTCAGCTGTAATAAAATATTAGTTCTTAGTTCTAGAGCAAGATGTTATTTTTTTGAGAATCTTGATATGTAGTATTTTTTTCTTCTTACGTGGGCCATGAACGATAATTTTCTTAGCTGCAGGCACATTAGCGGTAAGCAGTATAGAAGCATCGCATTGCTCTTTGCGCAAAATCTGCTTTAGATCTTTGAACATTATACCGTGTACACTGTGGACGACCTGGAAGTCAAATAATACATTCTCAAAAGCCGCAAAATGAATATTGAAAAAAAATGCGAATTTACGGGCGACAATGCCAGGATTCAAGTCATAAATTACTAGCTGTTTCCACGGTTTCACTTGTGTCCCGGGAGAACTTCTACCCGTATCCGGAAAAAGTTTAGCCTATGTTAGGTACTTGAGGATAATCCCAACAGTGAAAGAATTTTTAAACCAGTGTAGTAGTTTCAGAACCTTAGGGTACAAACAAATAAAGAAAAAAATATATTTTTGCTTATTATATTACTATAGATTAGGAACATAACTCACCATCCACAATATAGACAAGGCAGCACCAACGAGCCTCTGTCCCTCTTCATGGGGACTCCTCACATAGAACATGACATACCCTATGATATAGTTGTACAGCGCAAAGGCGGCTTGCTGTGGTAACCGCGGAATAAACCGGATCAAATGACGGAGTAACTTGAACATCTCGTCCTGATGGTCGCGAGTTAATCTTTCGAGAACATGACGGAGGAATAGTGCTGAATCTTCTACGAGGCAACACCAGATAACCTAAAAGGAACAGTACATATTGCAGTCTGATTTATGATGTAATTTTCTTGAGTTAAGGGTCACACCACAATTTTTAGGCTGAAAATTGGTTAGGCTGGGCGCCAAACTTAGCGTAGTTGGAAAAGGGTAAGCAGGTGATAATTTAAGCTAAAAAGGAGAGGAGAATATCGGATTTAACTTAAAACGGAATTTCCAAAAAGAGAATTTTACCTGATAAGCAACTTCATAGACAGAACATCCGTCCCTGGAAACGGCTGCATCGTCTAGCAGAGAAACGATCTCGGCCACAGCTGAGCATAATGTGGAAGGAAATAATGCGGAAGCTACTTGTGTATGGTGGGATCCTCGCACGCCTTCCACTAATTCTTCGTCTGCTGGTGCTGTAAGATAAAAATATCACTTGGATGAGAGACCATATTTACAAAAATAGAAAGTAAATAGCAATAAGGTCGTAGTGTGGGTATAGAAAAGTGATAAAGCACACACCGAGGTTGATCACATTTGCAACAATATAGATGAACAGTATGGGGAATCAATTTAACTACCACCAAACTGGGTTGTACCTTTATAAGATTGATTCGTCCATGTATAATGTTTATCTTATAGTTTAGCAAACTCGAGTAGCGGAGGACGGAGTCATCTGATAGGCTTGCTGTCGCGAGTCTCAAAGGCCGAAATTTACCGTTATGAAGAAATCTGTCTACGTTTAATTTTGATTTTACACATGAACTACTTACGCTCAACATGATCATCAGCAGCATGATCCAAAGCGGGTTCACGGGCTGCCTGCCTCGTGATCGGTATAGTTGTGATAAGGAAACTCTCTCGCTCTGCACGTTTCTTGTCATTGCGTTGTTGAAGGGCTCTCTTTATTGCCTCCGTCTGCTGTTTCTTCCGAGTTTTCGTTGCTGTCACTAGAGAACGCTGTGAATTTTGAAAAAAAATTGAGACTATAAAATCCGATGTTATAATGAATTGCTACTTTAATCAGAACGACTGGGTTTGCCAAATTAAAAGAAAAAAAAACAGTCTGAATTTTAAATTTTAAACCTGGGCTTCGGCCTTACATGTCTTTCCTGATTCAAAGTCATCTCCATATCCTTGTCTTTAACCTGTGGGGTCCACGGTGGGTCCACTACAGCGAGCGACTCGATGCCGATCTTAGGGGAAGGTAGCGTGAACTCTATGCCAGGGGGCGGCACTTTGAATGTTACTGATGCACCTTCTTCCATGCGGGGCCAGACTTGGTACCTGAGCTTCCACATTACTTGGAATCTTAGGATTGCGTTTATTCTGAAAGTCAAAATTAAAATAGGTACAATCAGCTACTATCATGCAGCAATTATGAATGCCAAGATGATACGAAAGAAAATAATACAATTAAAGGTCTAGGAATTTTTGAGTAGTCCTGGTTTACCTATATCTACAGGGAAAATAGACCCTACACCATTGAAAACAAGTTACAATTTCCCTTACCTGGTACTCGGCTCGCTATGCTTCAAATCATTATGCATGATCTCAGTAGCGGTAGCCGGGGCTTTGACCGCAGCTAATATGAACAGTGCTGCGGCACACGAACTGAGTTCTCGATCAGATTCCAATAGGAGTTGCCAAGCGACTGGGGCACATTCTGCGAACATGTCTTCTCCCATAGTTGTGGCGCCTTTGATTAATGTTGCTAAGGGAGTATGGTAAGCGTCGCGGACCTGAAACAATGTTCATGTTGTTACAATTGATTGAAAGGCGCGATTTCATTATACTTGCATAGTGGAAAAGGTTGAATGCAACATGCACCTAGCATTACACCTACTTGCATAGTGCAATTACACCATTAAATTAATATTAGTATTGATAAGTATGTCATTCTGCTGCGAGTGAGAATTTGCGAGCACTGTGAGAGATTTGAATCGAAACAATATTTGTTAATTCGCGAAAAGTAGATTTAGATAGTTGAGTAATTTTTATACGGCGATTTGATATGACGGAATATATATGTATCATGCAGTTTTGAGTTCTTCCGTACAACCACCTCATCGATTTTTCGTCTCATAGACAGATTTTATTCCACAAATAAAACTTTATCCTACCTGTCCCTTCAGGTACTTTAGTATAGGTGGCGGGTCTACTGGCGGGTATGGCACGGCAGCTGGCTTCGAGGGCACTCCTTCAGACGCTATATTGCTTTGTTCCCCGCCCGCAGCGCGATACGCTAAGCCTGCACTCTCGATTACAGAACGCTCGATTCTGAAGATGAAAATACGTATCGATAATTTTGTTCATGTGCCTATGGACCAAAAATCTATCCATTTTATTTTTAAAAATTCGAGACAGTAGGACTCAGGTCACAAATGAAGTTGCGAATAAATTTTTATTTTAATCAAATTTGTTTCATACTGAGTATACCTATCAGTAGAATGTTCTGAGGACTTGCGCGAGCGTCGCCCTCGGCGCGTACCACCGTTTCCTTCATCAGAACTTGTCGTATTAATTTCTGGGCCAAACTTCTCACCATAAATCTATAAAAAAGTTCATGTAATTTTGATTGATATATATCAATTAAACTCTAAGCATAATCCACATAAAATAGGGAATATAGGATGATACCTTTTGTACGGACTTCATAAGTCTCACACTGGCTCTCATATTACGTCTGAAGCAGTAAGGATGACAGAAGTTTTGATGACAGCATACGTAGTTGAAAGAGTTGAGGAACTTTACCATCACCTATTAAACGTTTTAGAAACATTAGTAATTATGTCTTAGGACACGGAAGCACAGAAAAGGTATAGGTTTAGCTAGTGTACCTTAAGCCATGGAAAGCCTTTATTGGTATCGGGTGGGTCGGTGGAGTTGCTGTCAGGACTGTCTGGTGGGTGATCGTGGTCATCAGATAGAACACCAGGACTTTCTTCACCACCACTGTCCACTTCATTTGACATTATTACTGTTCCTCCTGTTTGAAGTAAAACAAAGCTATATTTATAGATACTAAAATCTAAAAAAATCGGCAAATTGTTCTGAAAGGCAACTATGGCAAATATACATTTTTAAGGACATATCATCTTACCTGCACCCGGATACACCTCTGAAGTGTCACTTCTATCAGACAGCGAAGATACTTTTCGCCTGCTTTGTATTGAATCTGATCTTCTCGTTACAACTGGAAAGAATAGAAATATATTTCAACATTTTTGTCCTGTAAAGTATAAGTTTGCATACCTACGATAATATTTTTTTAATTCCTATTTGTATGGGCATACAATTTGGAAGATAGTTCCCTGATGGTTGTTTATTAGAGTTCCAACAAGTTGTAAAGATTATGCAATAATTATTTGACCTTCTCCTTTGAAATAAAGGATAGATATTTGATTTGAACAATTACTTAAACTTACATTCATCTACAACATCTCTAGTATCCTTTTGCCTGAGCTTAATAGAGCGTCGTTTGAACGAACCATAAGCGGAATGTGTTTGCTGTGTATTGCGACGATGCATCCCCGCTTTGCCTCGAGATCCGAGACGACCCTTCTTGTCGTCCACCGCCGGAGGTATCGCATCTGCCAACTAGAAGAAGAAAATGGTTATGGCAACAACAATCCCAGAAGAAGTAACGAGGGAACTTTGTCCTGCACCCGTATAAAATTTTACTATGAAAGCGTCACAAAAAGACTAACTTTTACATAACATATAATATTAGCTAGGATACTTACAGTGACATTGCTTCCGCCCGATACATTCTCCGGTTCGTGCAGTACGAATGATATCTTTCTCTCAGTCTCAGCTCCCGCAATGGATTGTAAGCTTTGCGCAGACGCTTGCGAATGGCCCATGCTCGAAAGAGCCATACTCCAACGACGATTAGCTTCCCTGTAGTTTAAGTTATTCACATTTCAACGCGTCAATGGACTGCGAAGTCCATTAACGAGTCAGTTTGCATTTGCCAGCTATTTTACTTTATTAGCCTCTATTCTTTTCGCTATAAAATTTCCTCTCAATTCTTAGTTTGATTTCGCATGCCAATGTAGCAAAAGCATTTGTACTTTTTTCTAATTTAATCTAATCTATTTTATCATTTAATAAAACTATTGGATAAAACTTCGAAAGGGTGTAATTTCACAAAATAATTTTAATAAGTATTCGTGTAAAATTTTAGAATAATTTTAATCGATAGCAATTTAGGTGTATTATCTTACAACATTCCATGCATATTAACTGTGCGTATGCACATTATACCGTATATTTGAATTTCTTTGTTAGAAATAAGAACGTGGATATGAGATCGTCACCAATGTAGCCGCATTAAACACACAAGTATGAAAGTACTCAAGTAAAAATCTTCATATTGAAACAAAAACCGGTGTTATTTATATGAAGCAACATTTGTGAATCTCGAGTGCCAAAATTTGCCAATAAGTGAACAATATTCGCTATAAGAGTCACATCGGTCCAAGTGAAATTTGCACATAATACTTCCATTTTAAAAGTGTACGTTATTCAATATTATGTACATTCTACATACGCATGCACGCTTAGTGCCGTATGCAAGGAAACATGCATTATTTCGTTTGAAAACATACTCGACTGGCATTAATGTGTGTTGACTGCTAAGAGCCCTGTTAAAATAAAAGTATTGTCAAATATAATTATGCACTCCTCTTAATACATTTCATATGAACTGAACATAATGAACTCACTTAGTCTTACACAAAATACGTCGTTTTTCCATCCATCTTCGCATAACATAATGACAAAAAAATAAAACGTTTTACACCAAAGAATTCATAAGCTACTTACCAAAATTAATCTTCTAATAATATAATGCAAGGGAATGTGGTACCTGTAAACTCTGTCCCAGGGTCCTCTTTCCTTTAGAGAGGATCGGCAAGTCTTCGGTAGGTTCTGATAGGTTTCGCGTAGGAACGCGGTGATTTCAAATAGAAGGACACACGCAATTATTCTGAGGGCTCGAGGGCATTCAGCACCAACGGGTTTTCCGGGCAGACGTATACTGGCTGTAAAATGAGAAAATGTGCTTTATATCTATACTAATATTATAAAGCTGAAGAGTTTGTTTGTTTGAACGCGCTAATCTCAAGAACTACTGCTCCGATTTGAAAAATTCTTTCAGTGTTAGATAGCCTATTTATCGAGGAAGGCTATAGGCTACTTTTTATCCGGGTGCGCTAAGTAGTTCCCACGGGACGCGGGTGAAACCGCTGGCAGAAGCTAGTAGCCAATATAAGTATTTGACGTAGGTATATATTGGGATTGAAATACGTTTTTAGGTATACCTTCGTCTAAGAAATCCTCTTCTTCATCTTGCTGCAAGAGTTCTCGCTGTCCATCTGGATCGTTAACTAAGTTGACAACCGTATCAATGTGCTTTTTGTCTTCTATCAACATTTCTTCCAGTCTGTTGCCTATAGCCTGTTACATGGATAAATATTGAGTAATAAAATAACGAGTTTTAATGTAGGATCTATGATTTAGTAGTTTTAGAATCGAAATACTTACTTCTGCCCATTGATAAAACAGTTTGCCAGCCAAACGTTGCCTCTTGAGTTGAGGATTCAAAGACACTGAAAATTAATCATGTTTTTAAGTAAGTATCAAACTTTAAAAATACACTTACTTTTAAAGAACAATTCTAAGTACTATAAGTAATGCTTACCAGCTGCTTTGGACGTATTTGATTTGAGCCAATAAGGCCACTGTCCTTTATTGCAGTTATGTACTAAATGCGCACATTCTAATAGTATTGCTGCTCTGCCAACTACCACTGTATGCGGCTGAAAAGAGATTTACTATGAGGCTAGTAACAAATTACCAGTGTTCATTATTCAGCACATTAATTTCGAAGGAGTAAATTCTGATAATAAAAAAAAAAATGTTACAATTTTTATGTTTCTTGTCAGGCTTTTGTATAGAGTACAAACTACAAAACCTTTTGATCATAACATTGCACTTCTAGAGCTTGATAGATAGTATCTAGTAAGCTTCAGAAATCACATCTAATGTGTCCTCATAAGTACAAAAAATTAAATGATGGGGTATATATTCTTGTTACAAAGTATTAAATCCCTTTTTCTTTATTTTCGAATTAGGATTAAATATTTTTACGTTTAATTTTCCATTAAAATTCAAATTCCCTTACCAAATCTAAGAGTGCGGCCATGAAAAGCGCGTCAGGCGTGCCACCGGGCTGCGTGGCGTCTAACAAGAAGTTGAACCTTGCGAGCCCCGCGTACAGCGCCGCGGCGGCCACCAGGCGCCGGCGCTTCAGTATCACCACCTCCGACTCGCCGCCGCCCGACCCGCCCTCTGCCGACCCGCGCCGGGACATGTCTGGGGAATTACGTCATTATATTGTCAAAAAATATTTGAATTGAGAACCTTCTTTTGAGAAGTCGGTTAAAAAGACTTATGTCACCTTCAACATAAGTCTTTTTAATTTTTCATCACCGAAACCACCGAAAGGAAATAGTAAATGTCAAATGACAAGAACTTTTTATCAGAACCAAAAAAAATTAACCAAAAGTTCTCTAATATTTTTTGTTTACAAGTAAAGCATCAAAATAATAACTTACAACCACCACTAGTATCTTCAATACTGCCATCTCTCTTTTTCCCCATCTTTCTTAGTCCAAATCTGTTCAGTCTGTCTTCAACCCTCTTTCGAGCCCTAAAAGCACAAAAAACATTTATACCTCTATTTCAATATTTTCCTATGAGGTCATCTAATAATATATTCTACCTGTTCAAAGTATATCCAACTCTACGTTTGACATGTACAGGTCGTGACGTATGCGGTGGCGGCATATGCGGTGGTCGAGCCAACGATATCATACTACCAGAGATCGGAAGCGATTCACCCGACCCTCCTCCGTTGCGGATCAACGACTGAGAATGATGAGGTTTTTGACGGAACCAATTCACTGAAATAATGAACAGAAAGGTCGGTACATGAAAGTTATATGGAGTGGATTAAAAAGTGCACTTGGTAAATATAATTTGATGAACTAAGTCGAAATGTTGTAGCCACGTTTTAACACTACCAACGGCCCCATTGTTAGCTCATGTGTGATTGGTGGTCATGACTGACAACTAATCGCGGTGACAAACGAACCAACACAGGTATACATACACTTTCTCATTCGGAGGTCAGCACAACAATGTTTTATTTTACCAATGCCTGCGATGTGGAACTTTGATGGTATGGACTTGGAATGGGAGATCTTGTGGTGCGGCGTGATGTCTGCGGATGATGCTGAAGGGATCGTGCGTTCTGATTGGCGCGGCGTTAACTGGTATCTGCGTGTGCGTACTGAGAGAGGCGACTGGCTCGCTGATTCTTCTCCGCCTTCTGTTTCTAAGAGGCTCTGAAACAAATAGTTGAGTACGTGAAACTTCAGTCAGAACATTTCCAAACATCATATTTTTACAAAAATTGCCCGCAATTTTACCTGTGTTTCCAAGCGAACTATTTCTTGCACCCATTGTGTTATTCTCTAGATTTTAAGAGTNTAAGTAGTTCCCACGGGACGCGGGTGAAACCGCTGGCAGAAGCTAGTAGCCAATATAAGTATTTGACGTAGGTATATATTGGGATTGAAATACGTTTTTAGGTATACCTTCGTCTAAGAAATCCTCTTCTTCATCTTGCTGCAAGAGTTCTCGCTGTCCATCTGGATCGTTAACTAAGTTGACAACCGTATCAATGTGCTTTTTGTCTTCTATCAACATTTCTTCCAGTCTGTTGCCTATAGCCTGTTACATGGATAAATATTGAGTAATAAAATAACGAGTTTTAATGTAGGATCTATGATTTAGTAGTTTTAGAATCGAAATACTTACTTCTGCCCATTGATAAAACAGTTTGCCAGCCAAACGTTGCCTCTTGAGTTGAGGATTCAAAGACACTGAAAATTAATCATGTTTTTAAGTAAGTATCAAACTTTAAAAATACACTTACTTTTAAAGAACAATTCTAAGTACTATAAGTAATGCTTACCAGCTGCTTTGGACGTATTTGATTTGAGCCAATAAGGCCACTGTCCTTTATTGCAGTTATGTACTAAATGCGCACATTCTAATAGTATTGCTGCTCTGCCAACTACCACTGTATGCGGCTGAAAAGAGATTTACTATGAGGCTAGTAACAAATTACCAGTGTTCATTATTCAGCACATTAATTTCGAAGGAGTAAATTCTGATAATAAAAAAAAAAATGTTACAATTTTTATGTTTCTTGTCAGGCTTTTGTATAGAGTACAAACTACAAAACCTTTTGATCATAACATTGCACTTCTAGAGCTTGATAGATAGTATCTAGTAAGCTTCAGAAATCACATCTAATGTGTCCTCATAAGTACAAAAAATTAAATGATGGGGTATATATTCTTGTTACAAAGTATTAAATCCCTTTTTCTTTATTTTCGAATTAGGATTAAATATTTTTACGTTTAATTTTCCATTAAAATTCAAATTCCCTTACCAAATCTAAGAGTGCGGCCATGAAAAGCGCGTCAGGCGTGCCACCGGGCTGCGTGGCGTCTAACAAGAAGTTGAACCTTGCGAGCCCCGCGTACAGCGCCGCGGCGGCCACCAGGCGCCGGCGCTTCAGTATCACCACCTCCGACTCGCCGCCGCCCGACCCGCCCTCTGCCGACCCGCGCCGGGACATGTCTGGGGAATTACGTCATTATATTGTCAAAAAATATTTGAATTGAGAACCTTCTTTTGAGAAGTCGGTTAAAAAGACTTATGTCACCTTCAACATAAGTCTTTTTAATTTTTCATCACCGAAACCACCGAAAGGAAATAGTAAATGTCAAATGACAAGAACTTTTTATCAGAACCAAAAAAAATTAACCAAAAGTTCTCTAATATTTTTTGTTTACAAGTAAAGCATCAAAATAATAACTTACAACCACCACTAGTATCTTCAATACTGCCATCTCTCTTTTTCCCCATCTTTCTTAGTCCAAATCTGTTCAGTCTGTCTTCAACCCTCTTTCGAGCCCTAAAAGCACAAAAAACATTTATACCTCTATTTCAATATTTTCCTATGAGGTCATCTAATAATATATTCTACCTGTTCAAAGTATATCCAACTCTACGTTTGACATGTACAGGTCGTGACGTATGCGGTGGCGGCATATGCGGTGGTCGAGCCAACGATATCATACTACCAGAGATCGGAAGCGATTCACCCGACCCTCCTCCGTTGCGGATCAACGACTGAGAATGATGAGGTTTTTGACGGAACCAATTCACTGAAATAATGAACAGAAAGGTCGGTACATGAAAGTTATATGGAGTGGATTAAAAAGTGCACTTGGTAAATATAATTTGATGAACTAAGTCGAAATGTTGTAGCCACGTTTTAACACTACCAACGGCCCCATTGTTAGCTCATGTGTGATTGGTGGTCATGACTGACAACTAATCGCGGTGACAAACGAACCAACACAGGTATACATACACTTTCTCATTCGGAGGTCAGCACAACAATGTTTTATTTTACCAATGCCTGCGATGTGGAACTTTGATGGTATGGACTTGGAATGGGAGATCTTGTGGTGCGGCGTGATGTCTGCGGATGATGCTGAAGGGATCGTGCGTTCTGATTGGCGCGGCGTTAACTGGTATCTGCGTGTGCGTACTGAGAGAGGCGACTGGCTCGCTGATTCTTCTCCGCCTTCTGTTTCTAAGAGGCTCTGAAACAAATAGTTGAGTACGTGAAACTTCAGTCAGAACATTTCCAAACATCATATTTTTACAAAAATTGCCCGCAATTTTACCTGTGTTTCCAAGCGAACTATTTCTTGCACCCATTGTGTTATTCTCTAGATTTTAAGAGTAAGATTAACAAACAACCAAACTTTCACGTTATTGACATGTACCACCAATTTCATACGTTCCTGATAGTTCTAATTAGTTATCTGACAGATAACTATCTAGAACTTTATCTGGAACTTATAAAACTGGTGCTTAGTATGGCAAAGAAAAGAAACGAGTTCGTATACTAACATGAGCCCCAGTAGAAGAAGTGCTTCTCTTCTTGAAAGTAAACTTTTTATGTGATCGCTCATCGGGAGCGCAGCCAGAGTCAGCCCCTGTGTCTGAGTTACGTTCCTCTTCGCTTTGACGGGGAATGTGTCTGGAACAAAAGAGTAGAAGTAAGGAATAATGTTACCAACCTGAAATATAAACCCACATTTTAGCCATCATTTTTGGCCCAAATATTTTTTACTTTTCAACAAAAACTTATCAAATATCGATTGACTTGAGTTGAGTTGAGACGTTGACAAAATATTTCTGTACCTATATTTTACCTTGATTGTGGCAAAATCTTATAGGAACAATATTTACCTCATATTATAACATACTAACCTAATAACTCTAGTAGTTTGCATATTAGATTCCTTCAACTGGCTGTCAGGTCTTTCTGCAGTGTCCATCAACGCGCTGAATGCTACCACTCGGAACTCCCCTCCGTGAGCTTCGCGCACATAGCTCAGTAGTAGACGCACTTCCATGTATAATGTCTGAGAATATTAATAGGTATTAGTCCATTTTATTAATTTAACTACTTAATCAATATGGTTGTGGAACTGTAAAAAAATATGTCAGACATACTTTTTCCCTTAAACTTAAAGGCGTTTTAACACCTTTAGGTTTAAGGCAGCATATCCTTTCTAGCGTAATAAGAAGGGGTGATACAGAAGAATTAGGGAGGGAGGGTGATATGCCGTAAGACAATTAGTGCGTATCAATTTGTTCACTTTTGAATAAGGCATAAAAATGATACTTACCGAATTATCAAGCATCTTCAACTCCTTGTGCATTAAAGCAAACCGTGTAACGAGAACTCGGAACGTGGTCTCAATGATGAAAGTCTCTATAGCCCGGCTCGCATTCGGCCCCTGACCCGCGCCGAAGTTAGACGCGTATCCCGACTGCAGATTCGTTATATCTGGAGATTTCGTGAAACTGCGTTTTTGTTGGTCTATGAGAAGGAGAGAGAGGGGAAAGATATAGTTGGAAGTAATGATTTTCTAAAAAGAGTTATCTGTTAAATTATGACCAGAGTTTTGTAAATAAGGGATTCAGAGACAATGATGAGAGTTACATGAAGTATCTTTTATTGTTACAGGAAATCATAGTGCCACCGAATCTATTGTGAAGTTGCCAGCTGACAGTTTTCAAGGGACGACTGCCTTATAGCATCTGTTAAGTGCACCAAAAAACAGTCAGATCATAAATGTGCTGTAATGGTATTTGGCAAGAAACTGTATTTTTTACTAAGTTATAAAAACAAGTTTAGTGTTGGAAATATGAGTGCTCTTGTAGTAGTAAAAGAGAATGAATGAAAAGATGGCAACTCTAAGATGTTTAATACTCACTCATAGGAGAAACTAAAGTCGAGGGTTCAGCACAGAAACCAACGGCCGCATGCAAGTTATCAAGCACTTCTCGTATCGGCGAATATTTGGTCATTTCCTTCAGCCGTGCCGTGAACTTGGGTATGGAAGCTGAACGTAGTTGACGGAGCGAGTTGCGAGCTTGAACGCGGAGACATTCGGCTTGAGGGCCGCGAAGCGCTGTTGTGCAACCGTGGGAACAGCCAAGTTGACGGAGTAACCTAAGGAAGTAAGACAAAAATAGGTGTAATTTTTTTCTGTGACTACAAAAAAGAATAAGGGCTTGGTTACTTGGAACTAGACTTTAACCTCACGAAAACTAACAATTGGACAGGTTAAAATTTTTTCCAGACAACATAAACATTTAGGCCTGACTATTGTTCAGAAAAAACAATGCAATATTATTATTATACATGGACAAATTAGCTTCATGGTAAACTCTTTTTAGCTACCTGAGTATAACATGCATTATCATGTAATAAGGACAGTCCAAGTTGTCCTCTTCTCTCGTTTTCTCCTTAGTGCTGTCACCTCCTTCCACGTTTGTGGAGTCTTGGCTTTGCGCACATGGGATGCCAGAATCTCTTTCCTGAAAACAATATGGATTAATTACTTAAGGCCTTCTTACGGAAGTGTTAGTTTAAAATTACCGAGTCAAAGATCTAGCTGGTTCTGAATAAAGAGGAAATTTATTTCTATCCATTTTTCATGTCATTACTTACTTTGCTGTCCTTATCCTTATTAAAATCTGCCATAGGGTCGACATTGCCAGGTTGAGCTTCATCGTTTTTGGTATTTTGCCAGTTCTTGTGAACGCCCATTTCCATGAGTGTATCTACTAAGTTCAACATCACTTCCATTACACGAAGAGTTATGTAGAAACTGTCCATCGTTGATACCGAGTATACGGCCTGTAATAGAAGACAATATCAAAGTATTGAGCGAGTATTTCAAACACAGATTTTTTTTAAAAGCTTTAGAAAACTTACTTTGAGAACTACTTGGAAATCAATATCACCATCTTTTGTAATATAGTGTAAAGATCCAGGGGCTTCTTGTATTTCTTCAACTACGTATGTAATGTTGGAGTCAGTTTGTGATCGTGTGAGGCTAGGCTTGCGTTCTGGTGTAGGGATGTGTTGAGACCCTTGCATGCTGACTGAGTCTATTTGAGATTCTAGTGATCCCTGTGAAGAAAGGAGCATTTAATTTAGTTGTTCTTAAGAAACCATGACAAACCGATGGCTCACAGTCAACCTAATTTCTTTAAGTATCGAATTGGTGAAAATTTATGTGAACAAATTGGAGTCATTTGGTGACCGAGATGATCGAAATTTTATAGATATCCCTTCGAGGTAGCATTTTAGATTCGGAGCGGAAAAATGAATTATGAATTAACTGGTTTGTGCGGCGCAGAAATCTTATTAGTTGACCGAAGTCCAGCACCAACAATTTGCATCATTTTATACCTGTCTAGTCTTCGACAAATAATCCGGTGACGGTGTAGGTGTGTGTTCAGTCACAGTTATAATAGGGTTCTTTTTCTTCTGCACATTTGTGGGCATCGTGTTGGAAGGGCCTTGTGTTCGTTCTGTACGCACCTCGTCAATGTACCTGCAAGAACGATACTTATACCAAGGAGTCTACGCGTATACCGCCATACTTACCAGGGACCACTTTATTATAAAAATAAGTAATGATCTTGACATGTTTTTAAATTATCTAAGCTATTTTTATCGCTTTATTAATCATTTAGACTCCACATCATACCTGTGTTTTGTCGTGTGTTTTGTTCATGCTAAATATTTTGTGTATATTCATGCTAAAATACTGATTAATTTTGCAGATATTTTCATGAAGAACCTCTAATAAAATTGCAATTGAATCCTTAACGTGAAGCATTAAAGTTTAAAATTGTATGCTTTAATAGTTAACCATTATGGTTTGTAAATAAGGTGATGTTTGCATGAATCGTACGCATTATCGCATCCAATAAAGCCTAAAACTAAATGAACGAATTCAATAAATTCATTTTATCTAACTACGTCATCTTACTATTAATCTAATGCAATAATTTGTTTTATGAATTGTGTATCAGATATCTAATGAGCATTGTGCGTGCATACAACTACTTTGATGTTCTGTTTTATAGTGACTTGTGACAGTGTGCGTCTGTGTGTTTTGTTAAGATCAAAGTAATTGTTTTGTGTATAAAACAAGCCTACGTTACGTAGCAATTATATAATAAAATAGGCCTCATACCCGAAGTGCTTATACAAATGTGAAGCGAAACCTCTACGCCTAATAATATCGTAATACAATAGTATGTGTATTACCAATCCGGCAAGACTAGCGTCTAAGTTACGAAGCCTCTAATTTCTTTGTTAATTTGCTCACTTACCCATTGGATGCTAGCTCATCAATCAAACAGCTAGCGACCGAATCGTTCGTCCATTACAATAGTGTACGGGTACAAGCGTCAACAAGATGGGAGAAAGAGAATAAATATAATTTTAAATAGAATTTTCACCCAGAAGTTGTGTCGATAAAATAAACATGCTGTGCTTCGATAATGAAAGGATGTGACAATATAGTGACTGTGATAGAACGCAGTTAGAGTTCGATATTGTGAATATTAATAAAATCATATTTCTGCTGCTGCTTCAATGTTTGCTTAGCGGTTTACTTCAGCTTGTAAGATTTTTGAACAGATAGAAAGAGAGGAAGAACACAACTATGCAATACTATTAATCGATAAAATCACATTTATTCATAGAAGCTTCGTATAGGAATTGTGGAAGCTACCTCTAAGTATTTTATCAGTCATATTTCTTCCTCTCTATTGAAATCTAGAAAATTTATAATTATATTCTACTTCTAGTAATAAACCTAAATGTTCTATTGTATTCCGTAAATCTGTTTCAAAATAGGTACAAAAAAATCTACGCCTTCTCAATTTTACTTACTTAAAATGTCATTAAAAATTACTATAGCTATAAAGGTTTAAATGGAAAATGCCATGAGAAAGAAAATATGAAAGTATAAAATAAAAGACTTGTGATATTTACCTAAGGCTGGGCATACTTTTTCCTTTGATTAAGTTGCAGTGGAACAAATCACCGGTGAGCCTTGGCGCGATGGGCGGGAAGTTACTTGCCAACGCAGAATTAGGGCGATCGTCTGTATTATCCAGACTTCGGTGATATTCCTGCAATGTAATTTAAATTAAAGATTTATATTACGAAAAATTTAAAGCTAAGCGAGAAATATAGCTACAGATAGCATCCTAACTGCAGAGTGGAAGGAGAACGTCTTGTGTTCGTCGTGGCCAATTTTCTCTAGGGCCTTTTCTGATTTCGATAACAACTTTGTTTCGACAAACGCTTTTAAGTCCGCCATTTTCATTTTCTTTTTTATCTTCTCGCTGGATCTTCGCATCATGACGTTCTCCTCTTCGGGTTTAGGCGGTGACGCGAAAGGCATCTCTGTTATTGGAGACATGTCCTTGACTTCTGGAACCTCAATGAAGTTCTTGAGTGAGTCCCGATCCTTTATGTCTGGACTCTGGTAAACGGAAACCTCTATTTTCGGTATCGGCAGAGAATTACTCCTTTTTCGCGGTTGCGTTTGTTTGGACATGTCGTCGCATATGTCTCGCAATCTGAAAACAAAATTCATCTTAGTATTGAGGTCCCTACACAATAACATCATTGAGGAGCTATAATATACCTGTTGTATAAGTAGTGTAGGGCCCAATACACGCCTTCTTCTTGCCACTGGGATGTAAATAAACACCGCATCGTGGCTACATCTAGGAAAGTTGCTGCAGACACCTGAAAATACAACATGTTTGACTTCTTCTATTCAAATCACCCCATTTGCTTCTTGATGTTTGAAAGAATCTTCTAGAAAAGAACTTACGTTTCCCTGTTTAGCAGTGGGTGCTTTCTCTGCAGAAGTAGGAGTGCCTTTTGTGGGACCACCCCCACCGCCACCACTGTCTGATAAAGACTCTTTATCTGATGAACTGCAAACAATCATTTGCCAAAATCAACCATCAGGAAATCCGTCACTATCTATACTATTGTTACAACGAGAATAGAACTGTGTCACGAATAAACTTAAAAGCGACTGGACTGATTTCAAAAGTTCTTGCAATACTAAAATGTGAAATTATGCCTGATTAACATATAATCTATACTAATATTACAGAGCTGAAGAGTTTGTTTGTTTGAACGCGCTAATCTCAGGAACTACTGGTCCGATTTGAAAAATTCTTTCAGTGTTAGATAGCCCATTTGTCGAGCCTTTCTCGACAAATGGGCTATTTAACACAGATTACTACTTTTTATCCGGGTGCACGCAGTAGTTCCCACGGGAAAGCGGGTGAAACCGCTAGCGGAAGCTTTCAGAAAGCGGATGAAATCGCAAAAACACTCAGTCGCGTATATTTTTTCTTACCTCATCTTAGTAATTTGTGGCAAAGGTTTGATGCCTGGTAGTCCTGGCTTCGAGGGGTCGGTCTTACGCAGTTGGAAAATACTGGGGTCTGCAGAGTACACTGTGTAAGCTTCTTTGACCGCGCCACCGAAATTTTGTTCCGAAGGGAGTCGATAAATAAACTGGAATATTAAATCAAAGAATCATTACTGAGATAATTTTTTTGCAAGAAAATCAAGAGAATGTTTAATTTTAATTCAAGAGAATCTTTGTTTTTTGTAGCTTTTCAGAGCTAAGAATATTTACACTAAGGTTTGTATTTACTGAGTTTTTGGTCATGTTTTATTTTATCTTACCACATGTTCTTCCTCAGTACTAGAACTCTCTTCAGGAATAGTTTCAGGGAATATGGTGTCTTTAGGAGAAGACAGCCACGGTTCCTCCTCAGTGCTAGCCTGTTTTGACGTCACTTCCGACTGCGACATAGACACGTTCTGGCTGGGAGGACTACCAGTGACATTCCCACCACCTCCTTCCTCTTTCGATAATTTTCCTGTAAAAACAAAAAGTATTAGTTATAAACTATGCCATTTTGCAAGTGTGTGTAATGTATAATTTAAGTATTATTAAAATGTATCAAAACCAAGCTTAGGTATAAAAAGGTTTTACGCATACACCCAAGGTTGCTAAATACATAACGAAATTAGAGATTGGTCATAGTGTTAAATAAACAAACTCCAGCGGGGTCAGTCCAGGGGATGCAATCGCAAGAAATGTTAAGGAAAGAAAAGTACCATAAATTATAGTCGTTAGTAATAAAATTACTAAAGAGTAAAAGGTATGATAGGTCTCTCTACATACGTCCCATAAACACGTCGCCTGGCTGGTGTCTCTTGGAATACTTGCCACCTAGAGGCTTGGGCTTTGGCTTGACCAGTGTGGTGAAGCAAGGGGCTTCCGGGTGCCTGAACTCCCACATCGCTTGCCACATCTTAAGGCCATTTTCTAACCGATAGTTGTTTGTGAAGTCTGACTCTTTCAGGTGGTGTGATAGAGGTGCAAACAGGAACACAAACAGCTGAAAAAAAAGTTCATCAAACATTCATATAGGCAGTTATTAAAAATTAAAGCTAAGATGTTTCATAAAATAATACATAAAAGTTTTCAAAAATATTTCTTTACCGTCAAAGCAGGTATTGAAAACAGATAATGAAAAGGATTAGAGTAGAAGATTCCATTTTCATAGTCACTTTCGATACATTCGTCAGATGCATCAAGGAGGATCCAATGCAATGTGTACAGCAGCTTCGTTTCCACATTTCCCAACGATTGCATGTTGTCCTTTACTCTAAAATCAATTAATATGAATGCAATATTTGTTTCAGTATATTTTTAAAAGAATAGTCAAAGGTAAAGGTGTACAGCTTTAAGATACAATAACATAATCCATTTTTCTGAAGGATTATACATACATAGGTAGATAATACATATTATTTTAAATGTAATATTGTAAACGAGGAATTGTAGGTACCTACTTAATGTTTTTATTCCTGTAATTCATATTTTTACCCCGGAACAGATGACAAGAATACTTTTAGAATTTAAAGTTCAGTTTTTCTAGTTTTATTAAAGAAACTAGAAAAAGTATGTTGAAAGTTGTAGTATGTTTAATTTAAGAAGAATGTGTGTGTAATTTTTACAAAAACAAAAAATGTATTTACCTGTTGTGCAACAATGCTGCCAATGCATGCATCACATGGGGCAGGGATGCTTGTATGAGACGCCATCGTGGAATAGATTCTATAGCTTCTGCTAAGCTGATAGATAGGCCGAAGCGCAAGTTCTGCACCAGGACTTTTTCAAACGACTGAAATTGTTTATGGTAAGATTTTACAGAATGGACATCAAAAGGAGTTAAATACGATTTTATTTCGAGTAATTGGGTATTGGATTAGTCAATAAATATGGGAAAATATAGTGAGAAAACTTGCTTTGAATAAGTACAGTAACTTGTATGATGGATTTTTAAAAATAAATGAAGAAGATAATTTTCTTTGAAATATATCATACCTTGCATGCCTCTTTAACTTCCTGAGGGGCGATTGAAACATAAAAATAAGGATGTTATTGATAATTTATAATCAATTTGTGATTTTTAACTTTGAGACACAAAAAGTAAACAAAAACATGCCAGTGTCACTAAACTGTCAAACTATTTTTTTAAAACATAGGATGTTGCTATTCATAAAAAAACCTTGAGCCATTTAAATAATAGANCCTTTCTCGACAAATGGGCTATTTAACACAGATTACTACTTTTTATCCGGGTGCACGCAGTAGTTCCCACGGGAAAGCGGGTGAAACCGCTAGCGGAAGCTTTCAGAAAGCGGATGAAATCGCAAAAACACTCAGTCGCGTATATTTTTTCTTACCTCATCTTAGTAATTTGTGGCAAAGGTTTGATGCCTGGTAGTCCTGGCTTCGAGGGGTCGGTCTTACGCAGTTGGAAAATACTGGGGTCTGCAGAGTACACTGTGTAAGCTTCTTTGACCGCGCCACCGAAATTTTGTTCCGAAGGGAGTCGATAAATAAACTGGAATATTAAATCAAAGAATCATTACTGAGATAATTTTTTTGCAAGAAAATCAAGAGAATGTTTAATTTTAATTCAAGAGAATCTTTGTTTTTTGTAGCTTTTCAGAGCTAAGAATATTTACACTAAGGTTTGTATTTACTGAGTTTTTGGTCATGTTTTATTTTATCTTACCACATGTTCTTCCTCAGTACTAGAACTCTCTTCAGGAATAGTTTCAGGGAATATGGTGTCTTTAGGAGAAGACAGCCACGGTTCCTCCTCAGTGCTAGCCTGTTTTGACGTCACTTCCGACTGCGACATAGACACGTTCTGGCTGGGAGGACTACCAGTGACATTCCCACCACCTCCTTCCTCTTTCGATAATTTTCCTGTAAAAACAAAAAGTATTAGTTATAAACTATGCCATTTTGCAAGTGTGTGTAATGTATAATTTAAGTATTATTAAAATGTATCAAAACCAAGCTTAGGTATAAAAAGGTTTTACGCATACACCCAAGGTTGCTAAATACATAACGAAATTAGAGATTGGTCATAGTGTTAAATAAACAAACTCCAGCGGGGTCAGTCCAGGGGATGCAATCGCAAGAAATGTTAAGGAAAGAAAAGTACCATAAATTATAGTCGTTAGTAATAAAATTACTAAAGAGTAAAAGGTATGATAGGTCTCTCTACATACGTCCCATAAACACGTCGCCTGGCTGGTGTCTCTTGGAATACTTGCCACCTAGAGGCTTGGGCTTTGGCTTGACCAGTGTGGTGAAGCAAGGGGCTTCCGGGTGCCTGAACTCCCACATCGCTTGCCACATCTTAAGGCCATTTTCTAACCGATAGTTGTTTGTGAAGTCTGACTCTTTCAGGTGGTGTGATAGAGGTGCAAACAGGAACACAAACAGCTGAAAAAAAAGTTCATCAAACATTCATATAGGCAGTTATTAAAAATTAAAGCTAAGATGTTTCATAAAATAATACATAAAAGTTTTCAAAAATATTTCTTTACCGTCAAAGCAGGTATTGAAAACAGATAATGAAAAGGATTAGAGTAGAAGATTCCATTTTCATAGTCACTTTCGATACATTCGTCAGATGCATCAAGGAGGATCCAATGCAATGTGTACAGCAGCTTCGTTTCCACATTTCCCAACGATTGCATGTTGTCCTTTACTCTAAAATCAATTAATATGAATGCAATATTTGTTTCAGTATATTTTTAAAAGAATAGTCAAAGGTAAAGGTGTACAGCTTTAAGATACAATAACATAATCCATTTTTCTGAAGGATTATACATACATAGGTAGATAATACATATTATTTTAAATGTAATATTGTAAACGAGGAATTGTAGGTACCTACTTAATGTTTTTATTCCTGTAATTCATATTTTTACCCCGGAACAGATGACAAGAATACTTTTAGAATTTAAAGTTCAGTTTTTCTAGTTTTATTAAAGAAACTAGAAAAAGTATGTTGAAAGTTGTAGTATGTTTAATTTAAGAAGAATGTGTGTGTAATTTTTACAAAAACAAAAAATGTATTTACCTGTTGTGCAACAATGCTGCCAATGCATGCATCACATGGGGCAGGGATGCTTGTATGAGACGCCATCGTGGAATAGATTCTATAGCTTCTGCTAAGCTGATAGATAGGCCGAAGCGCAAGTTCTGCACCAGGACTTTTTCAAACGACTGAAATTGTTTATGGTAAGATTTTACAGAATGGACATCAAAAGGAGTTAAATACGATTTTATTTCGAGTAATTGGGTATTGGATTAGTCAATAAATATGGGAAAATATAGTGAGAAAACTTGCTTTGAATAAGTACAGTAACTTGTATGATGGATTTTTAAAAATAAATGAAGAAGATAATTTTCTTTGAAATATATCATACCTTGCATGCCTCTTTAACTTCCTGAGGGGCGATTGAAACATAAAAATAAGGATGTTATTGATAATTTATAATCAATTTGTGATTTTTAACTTTGAGACACAAAAAGTAAACAAAAACATGCCAGTGTCACTAAACTGTCAAACTATTTTTTTAAAACATAGGATGTTGCTATTCATAAAAAAACCTTGAGCCATTTAAATAATAGATCTATAGTTCAAACTTTTTTACCCAGAGAAGCATTGAGAAAAATAAAAAGAAGTATTATTTATTGTTTTCCATAAATTATTTCTTCAAATAATTATAAAACTAAACAAACTAAGCTTCCATGTCCCGAGGGAATAATGTACCTGGGTAGTTCCCAGGGGAAGCGAGTGAACCCGCGGGCACAATTACTTATACAAGCGTATAAGTATGATAAAACTATCACAAATTAATGATACCTATTTAACTGGTGTTGTTTTGAATTTTGGGTAAATGAAATCTTATATGGTGAATAAAGCATAAAGCACAACAATGTGATTACTTACATGGTGTCCAGGAGCACGTTGACAGAACTGCGTGTTATTAACAAATAAGTGACACTTTACAATCAACAACAATACTACAAACACATAAAATTGTTAAATACAAAAAGTTTTCCCGTACCGGGAATCGAACCCGAGCCTCCTGGGTGAAAGCCAGGTATCCTAGCCACTAGACCATACGGGAGTTACTTCTTTGGTGCAGATACTCAATACACAATGTGCAGAGTGGTCAGGCCATGACCTCATAGCCAGCTAAACAACTGGTTCTCACTTACAATAGAGAGTCCAACAAAAACAATTTGGCTTAGCACATGTTTCAGTAGAATCAAGGTCATGACAAATTCAGAGTTTAAAGTACGTAACTGGGTTTTGCACACAGATTTTACGATGTTACTTAAAAGTATTTTTCCCGATATGCTTTCTTTGAAAACATGTAATATTACTTTCTGATAGGACCTAAGGATAGAACATTCGATGGGGCCTAGATAAGTATTTCGCACGAACGCGTCATTTTCTTAGAATAAAACACGGACCACAGAAATCAGCCAGTGCTGAGCGTATTTACACATTTTGCAAACATTCAGATTTAGGTAGGCGTTTTCGAAGTATATTACAATTTTATGATTGCCATAGAAATGTAGATATATAGGTACTCACCATGCAGGCAGCATCGTGAACTTTTCCAAGGCGCGGTCTCACAAACGGGGTGGTTTGTCTCCAAAGGAATATTTGGACTGGAATTGGAACCACCTCCTCGGAATTGGGGTCTTCTTCGGACATGTCTTTGGTTTTCATAGCGAGGAAGGATTCCTAATACAACACATTGATTGATTTTAGGAACTAATCACGATCGAAAATAAAGGCAAAGGTAAAACGTTGAATGGCTTATAGTTCGAATGTAATGCAGTTTTATGGATGAGGGTGCTTCAAATATATTGGGATTGATTAAACACTTACATTTATATAAAGCAAAAATAAATTAACATAAAATCGACAAATGAGTTGCCTAATTCGAGTCGTAACCCATCAAATTCCGTAAAAGATAACTATTGGACCAAGCAACCGTTTCTAGTAGGAAAATAATTATCTTACCTTTGTTCAGTTTATGAACTTAAAAGGTGTTACATAATAAAAGTACCTAAGGGAGACATTTCCATTACAGTTTGCAAACATACCTCACTTGAAGTAATTAACACATGATTAGAAACTTATGGGAAGCACCACTGTTTACATCCTATGGTTGCACTATGGGGAAGTTAGAAGGGAAGCGAGGACCTCTTCCATGGGACGCGAGACTGGGAATGAGGTTCCGCGCAATTGTGACGAGACAGACGAATAGGGTTGGCGAAGCTAAGTTTTTCTTAATTTATGCAGTCGACACATGTACTAGAAACATGCTTATTGGACGAGACCGTAGTAATTATTATTTTTTTCCACTTAAAAGCACCTACGCACGTTTCGAAGAAAAGTTCATGCACTAATGGTTTCACTAAGTAATTTAAATTGTCAGTAAGTAAAAGTCATTTATAATATTGGCCAAGTTAGATTCTAATCTAATTAAAGACGAGTGAATATGTTTGTCTCCAAATAGTGAAACATAAAATTGGCGACAATCGTCTTACCAACCCTATACAATTTTCAGCATTGATCTGTGCGCGCGGGTCGAGAGGCGGAGAGGCAGCCTCCGGTTGCTATAGAAACGACAATATGGCCGATCTCCGAGCAGCTGAAAATGTAGGGCAGGCTTTATACAACTGTTCTTGAAAAACTATGATTGAATAGTGTGCTTACATAGAACACTTGAGCACTATTTATTTCAGAATGGGTATTACTTAAAGTGCAATGGAAGGTTAGGCTTACTATCTCTACAAGAATACTTCAGTTTATTGTTTCTGAACTGAAAACTAGAAAGAATAAAATTTATGTTTGTTACACAATCACGGGCGTTACTGACATTAATCTAATCTAAAGGAGCAGGTAGGTATACTTAGAGCTCTTTCACATTGGAGCTTTTGCGGTGCGGCAACTGTGCCCTTTTCGTCCAGTGCACGGACATTCACTTATTTAGGGTTCAGTTATCTACTTATGTATAAATTGTTAAACTACATCAAACAAAATGAAGTATCTACTCAACAAAATAAAGTGATCTATTACTATCGTTTCAGCAACCCTCGTACGTGTAATTTGTATGAAATGTCCCCAAATAAAATGGTAAACATAAAGACATTGAATTAACAAGATTGGCATAGATATCAATGTTCACTTTGCGGCAGGCAATTTACTTTATAAATAGAGACGGTCAGGGAGCGCCGGCACTAACAGTACCCATTTTGTAGATTGTTTCCGTTAGTTGTGTCCACATACATTGTCATTGTTTTATGCAGCCATCAGATTTTATAGCCAATTAGCCGATGTTAGTGTGGTTTACAGGAAAAAAGTCAGAAATTGTCACAAATGTTGTGGGGATTAAAAGAATCGTACGAATCAATTGCATTTATTCATGTTAAAAATAAATAGTTACTTACTTATGAAATGGAGTTAGTTGTATTTTGTAGGGCCCCCAAAAGGTATTCGATTAGGTACTTGGAAAACAATCAAGAATGAATGTATCAATTTACAAATCTGTTTTTTTTTATTAGCCTTTGCTGTCCCACTCCTGAGCAAAGGCCTCCCTCATACTTTTCCATCTTTCCTTATCGGAAGTTTATGTGGTCAATAGGCAAGTAATGTCTCTAAATCTTTTCGCTAGCGCTTCTTTGGTCTACCTCCAGGTCGCCTTCCATCCTCAGGGAGTGGTGATCTTCGTCCACTTGTCCGGGTGCATTCGGCAGATGTGACCTGCCCACTCCCACTTCAGCGTTGCAGATTTATTGTCTACATAGACTATACCACTCCACGCCATATAATATGGACACATTAGGCACATAGTGAAAAGTATACAAAGGGATTACACCACGAAAGCACAGCTCTCCTTTAAATTGGAGAGTTTTCTTCACGGTAGATAGAGCTTGCTTACCTAAGAAAACATTCAAAGTCAAAGTCAAAGTCAAATGTTTTTATTTCAAATAGGCCTTTGCAGGCTCTTAAGAAACGTCACACTAGTTGCACGGTTCCAAAAAGTTGGTCTCATGGAGAAGAGCCGGCAAGAAACTCCATGAACACTCTTTTAAAAAAAGAAAATATTATCACAAACATTGGATTACATAACAATAGTAAGCTGATAAAATTATACAATGCAACTGAAATTCATTGCTATTCCTTGCTGACATTTCTGTAGTTTAGAGGTACGCAGGTAATATTTACGTACGCTTTGGGAATGATGATTGAAGTTCTTCTCAATTATCATCATGCGTGTCATGCGCGACTTGTTACTCCATTAATAAAACCTATCTGTCATCCTGCATCAATCACTGCGCGCATTATTAATTGGCACAGGCATTTCATCTTCTTCATTAATCAAATGTTCTGTTCATCATGCAAATAAGTATAATCAATTCGTCAATTCTGCACTCTTCTAATCATTTGAATATGAAATCCTGGTTGTGTGTGTCTAAGTTTTATATTTCCGTGTTTCGGAGACCAGTAACATGACGTTAAAGTTACTTTACGGCAAAGTTTATATCGGGCTCTGTACTATTTTACTGTTTGGTTAATGCAAAGAGGCTACCCAGGATTCAGAGAAAGACTTTCAACAGAAGCACATTCAATTTGTACTGCTTCATATAGCTGTTCTTCAATACCGTCCAAGTACAGGTCGTTCTGTAGCGCCCCCGTGCCTTGGATATAAGAAATAAGCACCTATGATTATAGAATACACGGATCTGCGTATAATTCGTAACATTCCATATGACTCTGTTTATCACCGCCCACATGCAGTGAAGCAAGTAAAAATAATGTAAAGACATCACCTGTCTTACGTCATTGGATGTAAATGAATCACGTACGGAGTTTATTTATTTTGTGCAATATCTTGCTCTGAAATACATGGACGATGATTTAAATAAACGTTTTGTCAAAAGTGCCCGCGTTTTTTTTGCCGCCCAGTTTGCCCAAAATCTTGCTTATTGGATAACAAAGGTACTAATTCGGCAACAATAGCTCCATATATTTCTTGACAATCGTTAACAAGAACCTAATTAACGATGACGTCATGTTTACTTGTAACAGTCGTCTATATTGTATACCTAGTAGTCTTCACCCTATAGAATTTCACATTGCTTCGCGCACCTTGTGACACACCTCCATTTCCATCTTTAAGTATATATGGACCAACTCGTTAGTAGGTCATTAATTTTTTGTTTGTCTTCATAACTAAAAGTGACTTATGACTTAAAGCTAAACAATTTTTTGTCGAAAATATACCAATTTTCTCGTTCATAACGGATACTCTATTCTGTGATACAATATGATTTCACGAAACTTCGACGAAAATAGAACGAGGTTGAAGTTTTCAAATATATGCAACATACTATAGCTATTGGCTGGGCGTTACCGAAATAGCGACGTTGTGTTTTGAATGGAAAACTGCTTTTCACGTATGTCAGGAACTTTTTCTGAAGTAAACTTTCAAAAATATTGAATTTATTACTTTTCCATCTCTTTATTTTTTTTCAGTTGATAATGATTTGAAACAGTTCCGTTTAGTTCAGTTCAGTAGAACTTACGATATCTAAAAATACGATAGCATAGCTCAGTACAGAACTAGGACTCATTAAAAAAACTTTCAACTTTCTTGATGTTGATATAACAATATTTGTACTCTATCTACTTCTCTCGAACATTGTACTATGTTGACGTTTTACTGTATGCTTCTTTTATGTAGTTAAAAGTTTCAGTTTTGATGACTTCAACCTGTAGAATTTTTGAAACAGGGTAATGTCGCACTTTCTAGAAGGATACATCACACATCTGTAAAGAAAATAAAATAAAAAAAAAGTATCTAGATGAAAGTTTCAGTTTTGATGACTTCAACCTGTAGAATTTATGAAACAGGGTAATGTCGCACTTTCTAGAAGGACTGCTGCATTTTATTAACACAATCATTAAGAGTGAACTAAGTTCAATGCACTTATCTGTTGTTCACATTGAGTGAATTTTGTAACAAACCTTAAACTTTTTACTGAGGAAGAAATCGCGAGTAGGTCGCTAAACGCTACTGGCTGGAAAATGGAAATGAAAAAAAAACATGTCATTAAAAACCGTCAAGATGATAAACAAGGAAGGTGTGTTCTTGGATTTAGAATTATTATTTATGTTTATAGATATTTATTTTTAGACTCTTAATGCTACAATTAATACAATTACAAGTGAAATTTGTTGTATACAGTCGACGGCGAGCAAGGCCGCGACCCGCGAGTTGCCGCCTTGTTGGCAGTCCATCTTGTCAGCCAGGTTTTGGATGAAGCTTTTGTTATAGCAAATACTGCTACCGAAACGGGTAAAAAGTTTAATTATATATATAGTTGTAAAAGTAAACATAGGTCAGTGGGTATCCTCGAGGGCCGAAATTAATTTTAAGTAGAGATTATGTTGGATATTTTTTTCCTTTAGCAGAATCGTCAAAAGGGCTTTTATCTCCGGAACAATTTAAAATAATGTAATAGATAACCTAGATCTATAGTAAAAAATGCAAAGTAACTGTTATTTTATTTTCATACAAAGGTATTCCCGGTATAAATTCGAATATAGTAACTCTTTTAGCTTGCATAGTGCACTCCCTAACCATGAATGAAAATATTAATATCCTCATTAGACTACGTTGCTAACTGATGACACCAGGCTAGAGGAGTTTGCAAAGAGGTGAATTATAATTGGCTTCAATTTTGATTTTTGATTGAACAACAGGTCAGCATTGGCGTTATCAGGCAATGTTAAAAAAAATTGAAAGTGACAAACAATGCGACGCTGATGATGAAGACACATCGTTCGAGGCGTCAAAGGGCGACAGTGACATCGTGAATGAAAATAAGATAGAGCATGCTGCCAATGTAGTTGCTACATCGACGCCGGAAAAAGTTACAGGTAATTCTTACTCAAGTAACATTTCAGATGTCTGCCAAATTGTTTTAAGTGACTGAAACAATGGCACTGATTAAAATACAAATTTATTGTTTTATGCATTTAATAAACGTCTAAAGTAGTATCAGCCTTAACATAATCATAATCAATGTTTGCAAATTTTATAAAACATTAGTATTTTCTAAGACTTATATATACGAAACTCTATCCAGTGTAAGGACTAGATATGTACATTAAGTTGAAGTTAATATGGTAAAGTCGTTATATGTTAACTATACTAAAAGAGAATGTATTTCAGATGAATCACAAAAAAATAAGCCGGAGTCTAGTTTCATTGGTCAAGGAGACGAAGAACTTGATATGGTAAGTGCGATATAAGATATTTTTGCTGACCATAACATTTTTTTTTTGTAACTGGATCACAACAATTTTTAGCGTCAGAACGAGTTAACTAAATCAACATCGATGTTTATCAATCACCTTTTTGACATGAGCGATGTTGAAAGAGTTGTAATATGTGATGATTCTGAAATTGTGCAAAATAATTCTGAGCCCAGTGAAATGATAACTGAAGCAATGAATAAAATAATGGAGTCTTATGTAAACACTGCGTTGGCTATGACAATAGAACAGCCCTTGCAATCGATAGCTGGTGCACTACCGTTGGAGAGATCATCGAGTCCGGAACATTCCGATTATTCGTTTTTAACGGACGCTTATGCCGAGGATATTGATAGAGACATAGCGTTTTACATACAAGATGAAGGTGCTGGGGATACCGATAGAAACTATGGAGCCTCTCATCTGGTTCCTGCTGTACAAATAAGAGAGGTGTATTTTTCTCACTTTCATACAGTTAGCTAGCATTTTATATACGACAACAGATTGATTTTATTCTACTTTCAGCCGAATATATCATAATAAGTTTTTGAATATTTTTAGCTTAGTGATGAAATACCTGAAAAATTGGTCGTGAGTAATGATGTTGCTCGATATGAAAATGCTTATTTGACTTTAAATCGTGAGTTTATTTTTGTGTATAGAACAAATATTATTTTCATTAGATATTTATGTAATAAAATTACTTTTCTTAAAACAGGTGACTATGACCAAAACTCGGAAGATGAAGTTGATCCAATTTTAGAGGATCCAAAAGGCATGACTCTTCAGGAAGTGGAGTTAATGACTGCCAATACATCCGATGAAAACTTATCAAATCGTCAAGATGAACCAGAAACTTGTGTTAGTAATATATAATTTCTTCCAGAATAGTTTTTCGAACCTCAATTTATTTTACATAAAAGTTACTAATTGCAGCCAAAAATGAAAGAGTTAGCAGCAACGTCAGCGATTTCTGCAGCAGCAAGCGGATCAAAAAAAAGTTCATTGGTCAGTAGGTGTCGCTCTCAAGGCGCCAGACTTCTGGCTTGTATCCGAGGATGGTGGCGACGTAGGACACCTGGGAAACGCAAGGTGCGAGAATAACTGCTTCTGTCTCTTGATGAGTCACCGGATTAAAGCATTCTCACGACATCACTACTTAGCGATGCGTGAGCGATGTTTTGTCACTGTTGATGATCATAAAAATAAAGCTCTCCAACTTGTCGTTTGATCTCGAATAAAGTAAAACTATTGCATACATTACTCATCGTATTGTACTTGTCACCTCATTATACGTTGCCACCCAAACCCATTATAATTATAAGAATCCTAATCCAAAATATATAAAAAAAGATCTTAAAATTATAATGATTAAAGCAGTGTTCTAGAAAGTCCTTTTAAATCATTATCAACATTTTCTTTTTACCTACGTCGTTATTTTGTTTTTATTATTCAAGAATTATTATAGAAAGTATTTATTAAGAAATAATTGCATTTTTATAGGAAAACCGAGTTCCTTTTGCTGCACGCGGATTGTGCCCCTTATCTCCGGACGCAAGACGTCGAGCTGCGAGTCTTTTAGATCAACGCCTCCTGAGGTCTCCTTCACCAACTCGTGCAGTTGTATGGAAGTTCAATACAGTCAACGAAGCGTTCGTACAATCTTCTCGCTGGAAGGACTACACTTTTGACGTTAAACCTGATGAATGCGGCGAGTACTAATTTTCCAAAAATCTGTGTGTGATCAGACAAATTCTGTACGTTTAATCCTGTTTCGTTTATCTCATATGAATAAAGGTTTAAGTGACCATCTTTATCTTTTTATTGCAGTTTCGCCATCAGTTAACCTCATCTATTAAACTATATCGCTTATGTATGAATACAATCAGGTATAACATAACAAATTGCATCGATGTATGAAACATTGACAAACAGTTGATTTCGAACATATTCTAAACACCTTCATTCCGCAGAGCGTATAACTGTGGCGATCCGATCGAAATAGTTTAGCATAAATGTAGATTTACCATTACAATTGGCGTTACCACGCATCCACACGTAGGGCAGGTGGAAAATCTTTTCGTCTCTTTTACACCAGTAGGCGTAGTATGTGTTCGAAGACGCTATGGATACGGACCGAGTCCGCCGAAAATAGAACGGTCGCGGATTCCTGGGCTAAATCTCAAATATCCAGACGGGTGCGCCATCTAAGCCAGTTAAAACAGTCCCGCGAAAAGTTACCGAGCCCCACTTCTTGTCTGAACGTCTGCCAGTGAAGACCGGGAGGGAACCAACTAACACCACACAAAATGGTGAGTCACTGACGGCAGTGAAAATGTGGAACGGTGTTAAGTGAGAAAATGGACTGTTAGCTTAACAAGTGATAAATACGTAAAAATACGTTTTTTCCTCGTGCAAGTTATTCCGCAGACCGGATGCTCGCGAGCGACTCGGATGTGATCACTTCATCATCCACAATAATATAAAATAGTGTTGTGCATATAACCAGTGAAAGAAGATGGTATCGTATAATCCGAAAGCTTCTACACAAACCGAGCTGCAAAGCAGTGAATACACACCAACTAATACAACTACACTATGCATGGCACCTGTTACATACAAGGATTTAACGAAATATTTTTGGTAATTTTCAGAGCGACCTCAGCAAGAACGACGTTGAAAGTAAGTACTTTTGAGAACTTCATATTTTTACCAGCTCAATGATTAAGAAACTCTAACATAAGCATATTACTAAAGGAAATGTTTCTGGATGTTGTTTTAAATTGAATGAACATCTAACTATGATAACAAGACTAAATATAAATGGTGTTTTTGTAAGTACAAACTTAAGTGTCATCGAATGCCATGTTACGTGTCAGCACGTCTTAACATAATAAACGTTTAGTAACGGGACATTACATAAATGAAACGAGAGTGAGGAACATAACATCTAAGATTAGCATCGTTTCTCATAAAAGGTGCGCGTTACTAAGAGATGCCGGGCGGCAGCGCCAGTGGCACGGCCATGCTGCGCGCGCGCTGCGTTCCAAAATTAAACTATTGCGTCACGTGATCCCGAATCGCCGCCCGCCCAAACAGAGAAACTCCACTCAGATTTCACTGCAACGTGCTACGTATGTTTTAGCGTGGGAAGCACAGTATACGTATATGTAGATGTAGGTACATTTTATGCAACGGATATCTGTCACTTCATTTACATTTGCAACGATAAATCAGCTGTCATTATCAAGGTCGGTAAATGATCTTGAATCAGCTGATCCTTATGCACTTTACGCATGCGCCGGGTAATACAAACCAATCCAATAAATCTTTGAGAGAATTTACGAAAATTCATTGAATAATTTTAATGAAATATGACCTCGATGATTTAGAAGTTTAATTAAATTTGCATTCAACAATTAATAAATGAATACTTTAATTAATATTCAAGTAATTTTTTAAATAAAATTTTGTTGATGGAACCTTCAGTCGGTTTAATTTAGGGTACAGTTTCAATCGGGCTATAATTAGAATGTGACTCAGGAGTTCACACCGAATATATTGAAACGTATCGTGGAAAAGTATTATTCTTGGCGAAGAATGTCCGCCTACGCCCCGTTCCGCACTGTACCTGAATTCAACAAATCTTAAATTCGAGAACCTTCATGAATTTCAGATGAATAATTTAAATTCAATTTAAGAAATTTATACTAAAGTAAACAATCTGAGAAACACTGATAAACTTTATCTTGAACACGAGAAGTTTGGGATGGCAATTAAGAATGGACTAATATTTATTTATATGGCTTCGAGATCTTTCTAACAACATCTTGATACGAAAGTAATGTAATATTCTTAAAAGCTGTAAAAGAACTTTTCTTGACGAAATTTAGCATGATTGCATTTGTTGTGCAGGGGCATCCTTCGCCTTCTCCATCTACGACTTCGATGGCTCCGGCAAGGTCGATGCCTTCAACCTTGGAGACATCCTGAGGGCACTTAACTCCAACCCCACACTGGCCACCATCGAGAAACTCGGTGGTACCAAGAAGAAGGGCGAGAAGCAGCTCACTGTAAGTAGCAATGCTATCTCAAATAGAACTAGGAAAACAGAGGGGAAATAAAAATATTAGAAGAGTAGAAAATTATAATTAAATCAAAATGTGGCAATATAAACAGTACACCCAAAGTAAGCTTTTGCTAAAGCCAGTGAGTTAAATAATGTTCTACATTCCAAAGACTATATCTTTCTTAGATATAGGGGATATGAAAGTGATGACTAGCAAAAGTGTTTTTATATTTCAGCTTGACGAGTTCCTTCCCATCTACAGCCAAGCAAAGAAAGACAAAGACCAGGGTCAGTACGAGGACTTCTTGGAATGTCTGAAACTGTACGACAAGAACGAGAACGGTCTGATGCTTGGCGCCGAGCTTACACACACTCTCCTTGCGTTAGGTAAGAATCGTCTTATAATACAACTAGCTTTCAGACATGGGAACTAATCCGCGCACCTAGATAAAAAGTTTATAAGCCTCCCTCGATTAATGGCTAACACTGAATATTTTTTTCAATAACTAAGATTAGTGCAAGCAACTACAAAAACAAACTCTTCAGCTTGATAATATTGGTATAGATTATAAAATATCTGCTTCATAATCTACCTTTCGTGGTTTATTAAAGTCAAATCTGTTATTGAAGTCTCTATGATATGAATCATTGTTGTTCTAACATCCGCTGATTACAGTACGTTGTTGTTTATTTCGATGAGCCAAGCTATTTTTATTTTTTGTGAGGCTTCAACTCGACATGTCAATAAGACAAATTGGCATCGACTTCATTTCCAGTTGGACGTGAACTGAAATCACTTGGCTAGAAGCCATTATAATCGTCGTTTCGAAATAATGTTTTTGTGACACAGCTAATTTAGATTTTCGGTTTCTATGTAGCCGGTATTTTTAGGAGTTATGGAGATTAGGAAATAGTATTATAGTAATAACGGATTTTGATATTTTTGCTTATCATTGTCAATAGGTGAGAAACTGGAAGATAATGAAGTCGCTGAAGTCACAAAGGACTGCATGGACCCTGAAGATGACGACGGCATGATCCCCTATGCACGTAAGTATCGAATACTTTTAAGTTCTGTAAAATATAAATAAGTTTACATTTTAGAAGTATCTGATCATGGTATTGGTTTTTGTAGAAGTCACGTAGGCACTGGATAATCATGATTTACATAATTTGTGTTACATTATACTGAAAGTTTTGGAATGTTACCAAAGCATTTACCTACCTACGTACCTTATGTTTACATGCTCCTGAAAATGCATAGATACTCCAATTTCCTTAGTTAAATATTTTATGTACTGCATGTATATGAACACCTAAGTAGCGTTTCCTAAAGTAATGGCATCATAAATTACCCATTTGAAAACTTGATTTCTAAAAAGAATGAAAAATATCAGAATCCCTTTGTTATTTTTCAACCCAAGTGTATGAAGCATGAGGGTCCTGGTCTTGTGTGTGTTCCCCTGTCTTACCAATTTTCCATTTACAGCATTCCTGAAGAAGGTGATGGCGTAGAGGCAACACATCTCGTCATATCTTTAGTTATAAGATCGTAAGTTTGTCGCCGTACACAAGTTCGCTATCACTCTGCTCTGTTTCTTCTAACTATTTGTCTAATATTTAAAAGCTTTATTATAATTTTACAGCTCTACTACACTTCTATTGTTGTTACTCTTGTTACTATCGGTTTTATTGCTTGACATTCTATTTAATCTACTTATATTGTTTCTTAGGACATAACCCGTGTCTAGAGTTCTATCAATCTTTACATCATTTCTCAACATGTCACCAGTTGGTAACCCATTTATCTGCAAATAACAAGTTTAACAACTTTCTAATATGACTTTCTAATGGGTTTGTTATATATTTTCAGCGTTCCTCCGAAAAATGTGCGATGGATGGCAGGGACCTAAGCCTAAGGGGGCGGCGGCGGCGGAGGCACCGGAGGGCGAAGCACCCGCGGAGGGCTAAACAGACCGCGCCTGCGCCGGCGTCCGCTCGGCGGACGTCGCTCGGCGCGTACAGTCGCCGCGCCGCCGTCGCCCGCCGCGAGCCGCCCACGCCTCACCTTTGGTGACATCGACACCCCGTATACGCCATCTTAGATACGGACTACCCCCTTTTTTATACGAATACAACATCTATGCACTATCGTTTTGTACAACTTTCTACCTATGACTGTACATACTAAAGTAAGATTAAATTAAACATACTGTAAACACACGTTGTACGTGTTTTTAAATTTATTATTATTTATTAAGTACGTTTATAATGACAAAAATACAAAAAACCGTAAATAATTTTATAATAAACTATTAAAAGTTCAGTTTGGTGTTATCTTCAATTAGTTCGTTGTAGTTCAAAACAAATTCAATAGAGATGAAAATTTTGCTGAAAATTAACTTCAACTTTTTAAACATTTGAAGATTCATAATTGTATCCACAAATTTTTTCTGAAGATTTATTGAAAGATCATAGGCAGATTTTTAAATTTTAATTAAATACCCCTTTCGCAAGATCAAAAGCTTTATGCGTCATTTTTGTATTACAGAAGAACAAAGTTTAAGAAGAGCACGATTACAGAGATTATATTTATTTATCCCCAAAACGGTAGAATGAAACATGTGAGATTCCTATTGTTCTACTACCACTTGAAACTTGATTGTCCTTTAATAGAAATTATGCTTCCATATTTCTCGAATAGTCTGCAGAAAATTAGTATCTGAAAATTTTATGCTGATGTCTGGAATGAATTTATGAAAGCATCTATTCATATTATCTACTTAGTTTTAACCAAGTGTCATTCGTTTGAAATAGTGGATAGTCAATAGAATAGAAATTTAACTGAATACCTGAAGTGGTAAGTAGTTGAAAGAGGAGAAATAAATATCTGCATTGCCTGCCCCAAGAATACCCCTACAACTGATTTATGCATCGAGTTATGAACGAAGAATAAGGAATTTGGTGTAAGTAAATAATGCTGGCTGTCAGGGGCGTATTTTAAGATTACGCGCCCCGGGCTCCCGTAGCTTTCCGCCCCATCAAGGAATGAAAGAAAAAAAAATATAGATTTTATATTTTACATTATTTTTCTGTGGACAACATTTTTAACAAATTCGTTTATTACGTCATCGTAGTCAATTGTATTTGTTAAATCGGCTTCGATGTTCAAAATTATGAAATTGATCAGCCGTTCTTCGATAATAGACGCGATGTTAAATAGTTTTTAGGGTTCCGTTGTGAACTAGGAACGCTTATTTAAAAATTTCATCTTATCAGTGATTTTAAACCCTTTTCATAGCGTGTTGCATTTTTCATATTATTTTAAATGTAAACAAAGTTTTTTTCATTTTCATAATCGGATAGGACTAGTATGGTAATGGACTACGCCACAGTTTGTCCGTACCGCAAAATGCCTAAGTTAAAATAATTCAGCCCTTATAACGTTGGGGGCACATGAAAAGTTAGTAATAATAGCAAAGGCGCGAGCGCAGCGAGCGCGAATTTTTTTTGTTAGTTTGGAGTCTCAAAGGTAGACACCGAAAAAAAACTTGAAGATTGATAAGATGCGAGCGAAGCGAGCCGTTTTTTTTTAAATTAGAAGAATAAAAGGTAAACAAAGCTAAAAGAAGTCGAGGATTGAAAAGGCGCGAGCGCAGCGAGCGCGATTTTTTCTCGTTTGAAGAGACAACATTTCACAATACGTAATTTTATATTCTTTGTGAAATTATGCCACCCCCTAAAAAGTGCCACCGGGGGATGCGCCTCCCTGACTTCCACACGCTGCGCCACTGATCTCATGTCTAAATATTAATGTGTGCCCAAGC
>NWSH02000601.1:6988330-6999516 GCA_002382865.2 Heliothis virescens | reverse complement strand
CTCATTTAGATCTCCGTTCTTTTTGCGGTGAAGCCCACGACCAGGCATAGGTTTTGTATTGAATTACCCTTTTCAGGCAACCTCGTTTGGACCCGTTTACGTGCGGAATTTTAACGTACCATTCTATTGACCAATCATGCGAGAGAATTGTGACCACAAAAAGGCCGAGCCCATGTAAATATTTCATGTAGAAAATTCTGCTTCAAATTGTGACTGTGATATAATTTCTACGTCTTAAATTAAACGAATATTTTTGAGATAGAGGACGCCACAATTGCATTACTCATCTTTGCATATAAAAAGAAAATCATGGCACAGATCCAGTTTTATTTATCCCTACTCTTATTAAGGTAAAATGTAGCTAAGTGGTTATGAGTGTGAGTATAGGCACTACTGCCTCTACAAAACCAAGGAAAATCATTCTGTAATGCCCCTGAGACAAGCAATTTTATTAATATTCAACCGCGTCATAATACCATACGTACATACCTAGTCTACCTATTAAAGTCAAGGTGTAAGGTCGTCTTCAGACTACTCGACTGCACTTCACAAGTACTTCAAAGAACACTTTGGATGAAACCAACACCAAGACCCTGTACCTATACAGCTTTCTCATTAGCAACCCTCGCGCGTGTCTCGTACATTTCTTAATTAAACTTTACACACCCTTTGATTTTAGGTTTACATAATAGGTGCACATTNGAAACCAACACCAAGACCCTGTACCTATACAGCTTTCTCATTAGCAACCCTCGCGCGTGTCTCGTACATTTCTTAATTAAACTTTACACACCCTTTGATTTTAGGTTTACATAATAGGTGCACATTTTATGTACAGACAACAGCAGGTCAACGTATACCAATCTGTCAAATTTTACCAATCAAACATTAACCTACCCCCATTGCGATAAGGTTGAAAATCGATTGCAGAAATTTGACAAATTGTGGTAACTTGATGTGCTGTTGTCTGTACATGTCATCACACGCTGTAGGAAGTGCATTAAGAGCGCATAAAATATGCAAAACATATTTATGTTATAATTTTTCGTTTTATCTCAGAGCAATATAGGATCTCGTGATTAAAGTTCAGTGACGTGTTGTGTTGTAATAGTACTTACATAAAATAAAATATCAAGTAATAGTACATACCTCAATAGTCTAGTAAATTTTTATTTCTAAAGAATTCCAGTCAGTTGAAACAGATATCTCAGTTGTGGGTAGCCAGTGTAGCCACAGGACATTGATACTCATCTATAAAAGTATTGGTTGACGTTCGAACCCGCATGCTGTAGGTATTAGCATTTTAATTGGTTTCGCACCAACCGATAGGGATGCAGATTGCCCATTAATATAATTAAGCATTATCGTAAAGCTACGGTATTAAAATAGAAAAACAAATTTAATCTGACTTACAAATTGTTTAAATAAATACAAACTTCAGGTAGCATGGCTATAATATTTGTTGCTGATCTTGAAACACTCTAATATACTTACAGCTACACAAATGCCGAAAATACTGAAATCAATTAGGTAAATCTTTTTCGTTGTGGTTTGAAAAAAGAGACATACAAATTCTGCCGGAATAAATGGAGACACCAATTAAGATTTTAGCTCCGACAGCCGAAATAATCGTTGCAAACTTAAATATTTCATCGTTTTAATGCATTCGAGGGTAAAATGGGGTTTTACCCTTCCTGAGCTATTAGCAATGGGTAGGGTTTCAAAGCACTCACCCAAGAACCCCATTGTTAGAGAACCGCCACACTCGTGGGTCATTACGCCTTGACTCTCGTTACCACTACATCGTCTGTGTAGTAAACAATCATTGTTTTCTTCTTTGATTACATTTTTTATGTGTGACTATGAATGAAATGATCTTGAGCGGGTGTCGCATTGTGCAAATAGTAAACAAGTAGAAAACGTCGATTGCCTTGCAGAGTTCTCACGTTCGCACGATAGTGTAAATAATTTTATTTATGTACTTATGATCTTGTTATTAAACACGAACAAAATAGTAAACAGTTAAAATACATTGATATGGTAGTAGGGCATCGATCTTTCAAGGACATTTTCACACAATGCATCTACTCATTGCAAGTTTAAATATATTTAATATATACGAGTATACCTACACAATTAAGCATCATGATAAAATTAATTGTTCCCATGCAACAATGAGTAAAATAAATCAATTAATGTGCGACGCTAGCGACATCTACAGGTAACGTGACAAATCGCTTGAAACATTCATAGTTCGTAACTCGAACGCCTTGTTGTTAGAATGGAGCGCTGCTTTACTCAGACGCGGAAAATCGTTGTTGATAGTTTCTGAAAAACTTCAGAGATGGCGCTAAGAGGGAAACTCGGCTTTGAAGTTCAACGATAGAAACCTCCGAAACTACCCCTCGTGTTTTCTTTCATTCTGTATACATCTTTTTCTTGTCTTCTAAGATCAGACCTTGAAATAAGACTTTAAAGTCAATCATTTGTTAAAAACGGAGTATTACTTTAATTTACTCTTGCCTTTACCGTTTGAGCAATCTAACCACACTTTGACAAAGTCGCAGCCTATTCAAGCTTATTTAAAAAAGGAAAAAGGTTTTATTAGTGGCCTGTAAAATACAAAATAAACAAAAGAAAAAAGGGTATCGATTGACCGATAAAAGGCAGCGCAGATTACTACAGACACACATTTTTCAGCCGAACGCCTGAACACGGCACACGCACAAATGCCTGGTAATGTAAAGAGACACGCGATCGCGAACTCACTTCCTGGTTGGGACACAACTCGTAATTTTCAAGGACTACCTACTATCAATAACTTGAACGTATTTATGACATTTTGTTCCGCAACAAAATGTGACCTCAGGTGGTAGCGAAGATCATAGCAGAATTAAGGATTTTTTGAAAATGAAATAAAAATAGTCAGTTTTCCTCCAAATGTCTTGCAAAGAAATTCCCATTCGGGCTTCCCCTTATACCAAGTAAAAAGAACACAAAGCGTCATTACGATGAGCGGTATTTACAATCAGTGGTCACCTGCCCAGTGGTAGCGATGGTTTGCTTTTAATCAACAAACTGAAACCGATATTTATTTAGTTATTTAAACACATACAACGTAAATTAAGGTATATATTTAGACTAAAGATCAAAAGTATCGGTGTACAGTCAGATATGATCATGGTTAACACAAATAGCTCAAGATCGATATATGGCTTAAAGGCTTCCCCTACGATCGCTGAAGCTAACGATATTGGATGTCTAATCGTGCTTCATCGCCACATCCAATCAATCAATCATAGGTAATCATCATTCTTGTCAGGCGGATTTGTGATTGTAGCTACATCCTATTCAGTAGGCTGAATAGACAGTTATTTCGATCTTCAGTATGACTCTTTAACATCTCGACTTATCAACACTAAGAGAAAACCTTGTCATGATTAATCAGATCGTTATCACGAGGTGATGACTTTGCAAAACGTATTATTATTTTCCCACCGTTAGCATTAATAGGGCATAAGCCACAGTGCAGAAGAACAAGTAAGTATTACCTATGGATAAAAATATAATGTCTGATGTCTCTTAAACTGTAACAAAGAATATCTTGAGACCTGATATTTTTTGGACAATTAGTCATATACATAGATACTTACCGACGCACGTTAGATAAGATATTTATGGATGATGAAAATGTTAGCGTGATGTAGGTCATGTAGTCAAAAATATAATACTTCTTTTGTAGGGTATAACAATTATTAAACTGTTTTATTATTAATAGTAAAACTTAATTAGTGTTTTTTCTGTAACCGGTCCAAATGAGTAGGTCAACGACTTGTTTGGTTCATCAGATGAATGTCGTAGACACCCACGCTGGCCCTCGCGGGTTATTTGTTGGTTTCCTATTTGTCTTTGTTCCAAATACTTAGGCATCTTATTCTTAAACAATACTCTTTATTAAGCTCATAAATATCTCTATAATGAAAAATAATTACGTCTTTGAGCATGGTTACGTACCTATTTCACTCTCAATTGTTTATTTTTTCAGCAAAATAACCATTTTTTTCCTTGAGTCATTAATATGCATCTCTTACTATAATTAAGTTACATCTATCATTCAATCTTATGATCTCAACCTTTAGATGCCTTTAAAAATTTATTTTCTTTTGTTTCAGGTAATTAACTCAAGAAAATGGTGTCTCAAGTTACTGAGAACTAAGAACTATAAAGTAAATACCTACGAACCGTTTGGCTTATTTTAAACAGTTGTTAGGGAAAATTGAGACGAGGTGATTATTATCGTGGAAAGTTTCATTATAAATGGTATTATGCTTATTTAGTGACTGTGATAAACATTATCATAGTTTTATTTGCAATCATAAAGATGGATTAGGAAAATTACGTCTCAATAAAAGGATAAATGTTATCATCCCATTTGTTTAACGCGGTAATTAGACTGCTGATATACAAATGTTATCTATTTATACTTTGGTTTTATTTGATTCCATTTCAATTTTCTGATACAATTCATGTAAATTGGAACTTGAAAAAATAAACATTACGACTAGCGAGCGAGCGTCACAAACCGGGTGCCTATTACCCTATTACCTTTTGTAGAAACAATTGTAAAACTGACCTGCCGTCCTTCTCACTCAGTACGAACATGAGAGGGACGTGCATGTTTCGTTCTCAATGAAGGATGTTGTGATCTATAATAGAGCTCCCCTGTAGGGAATTGGCCGGTGGTGGTTGCGCGCGCACAATTTTCAGGGCGCAGGACGCCTTTTCTCTAGAACTACGAACGTTTAGACTCGCGCATTAAATATTAAATAATAAGTAATAAATTGGAACTTTAAACCATTTTCATTCTGGCGTACAGAGGAAAATTTTATAATAAAATCTTTTTCGTATTTTCGGTGTGAAATAACATTGATAAGTACTAAAATGTTGTTAGGACAGTTATCTGTTTTACGAATGTTAATGCTGCTATCATTCGATTAGATCATACTTTTTTATTTTAATTTGACATTAAATAAATATTAAATAAGCATTTGCCCTCTCTGATCAGTTAGGCAGTCTTTACGTACTCCGGTTGCCGATAGAGGCCGCACGTATCACGACACTTCAGGTTTTGCCGGCGTCCATTGCGGAACGCACCCCCTAACTTGAAGCTTTCAATCTAATCACAAAGCATTTCAGTCATATTTCAAAGTTAAATCAAAGTGTTTCCCGTCTGTCTCCGGCGAGGTGAGTTGTATAGCTAGCCTGAAAAACAAGTGAGCACTACCACGGCTTCCCGCGATTGCACCACGAACGTTCTAGTATTCCTGTTCAATAATATCACTTAGCGGTGTCTACTGTATACCAAGTAGTTATTCAATATCTAGATGTGTTTTAAACATCGATCGTCGACGCACTAATAATTTATTGATGTAGTTTTAATAGACACAAATGCCGCTTATTGTTGTCGGGCGATCGAAACGCTCTGGATTGAACGGGTTAAACGAATTATAAGAATACGTTCTTTTTACTCGTACTGTGAGCAAAGATTTGTGCAATCAGTAAAAAGTACTGACTTACATAGCACTGATTAAAACCTTTTTTTATTGAAACAAGCCTCTGCAGCTGGTTTGAATAACGTCATAGATACCAATTAATGTTTTCCCTCGTCAATTGCACTAATTAACTGATAAGATATTAGTTCTAATTAAGATGATTGATTCTGAAGGCTAGCTCGTTGATTTGCCTGATAGGAATATTTATTGGCGGGGTTTCTTGATCATTCATACTGCATTTATGTTACATGATAATTGCATCGATGCCAATATTGTTAATTCGATTAAAATTCGAGATATGCAGGCCTCTGCTAGACATACCTACCTCTAATATAGGCATGTATGTATCTAGGTACTCAAATTCAGACTTTGTTTACATTACGTAAGATTTTCCTTTCCTTGGTATTGTAGGTGTACAAAATTTATATTTTCCATTAACACAGTGTCTACCAATTGCCACATATTTCATCACGTTACAAAACACTGGCCCTAATGTATCCGTCTTCTTCGATTTTAGGTTTTTAAGTAGTAAATATTTTAGTCATTTTATGTTCTTGTTTGTCACTTGGAATATAATTAGGTAACTCTTAACCTTGGATAAGGTGTATGCCCTTATAATGGGCATGCATCAGATAATAATATGGTATTGTAATAAATAGGTATCTGCTTACGACAAATAATTCGCTAAATCGAGGAAATTGTTTGTCGTCAGTCCGTGTAGTAGCGTTAGTTCAGAAATCCACAAAGTAGATGTTTAGCACGTTAATTTCGGGAACACGTCAATCAAGCCATGTCGAGTAGGGACACGTACGTACAATTGGACCATTTGTCAGTTTCTCTCTGACGCCCACCGCTGATTGCCACTTGTTTCTAAACTGACCAAAAAAATTCCATCCTCCTACTGCTTACGTATATGTCTAGTTAATTTATATTTATTGTATGTACCAGTCAGTTAATTTATCGCACGTGTTCAGAATAAACAACGCCTAATTGTTTCCACCGTTACAGAGGACGATTTGCTTAAGTGTCTGATTCATAATTTAGGGAAAAGTCACCATCGTATCTGTCTTATGAGTCATCGGCGACACCTTGATGACTCAGGGTGTATTCCATGTCTGTAAGATCGGAACAAAATTTGAAGCAAGTCATTAAAATTCAATGCAACCATATTTCCTGTTCGTCTTATGCAAATTTCGTTGTAATAGTATTATCTTTAAATGATAACAGTTTCATCAGTTCCTGATAAATGTTACAATTCTTTTTAATTTGATAAGAAGGATAAGGAACTTATTACTGTTATGATAACATCTTCGGTTTTACTAGAAATATATATTTGTCTACATGTGTTTTTATGTATGTATTAGATGTTTATGTTCAAAACAATTCTTCCTGTCTGGTCAATCATGACTTCTAAAAAGTTCATTGTCACTCACAATTCAAGGGGTATTGAACTATTAACCGATGTACGTAATACTTTTTGTGTGTTGCAAAAAAACAGTTTGTAGGTACATAGGTAGCATAAACGTGATCTTGGTCTCTATTTATTAACAACAAAAAATGGAGTTTGCATTGACGTCAAGACTCAACTAGGAAATTAATTAAATTGTATTAGAGATAAAAAACAAGTCGTCTATGATGTAAAAGAATTTAATTTCACCGCTTGAGATTATCTTTTATGTTGTATTTCTTCTTAAATTAATATCTTAATACAGGTAAATGTAATCTACACACAACACGTGTACCAAAGAAAAGGCTGCCTTAAGCATACAATCTATGCATAATATAAAGAGTACCTTATAATATTAATTATTGCTTTCATTGCGACTACATCACATCAAAAATTAAATACAGACCATTCAACTATTCACTTGCCACGGAATTGTTATGTTGTCGTGCGGCTTACCACATATTATCACAATTATCAAATAATAAAACTTATCGCTGTAACGTAGGTAAACCACATAAAACTCTGACGCACTTCACGTTATGCCTGACTGAAATTTACTTCGATTCGTCTCCGACATTCACGTAGATTCTGCTTAACGTAACGAGGCGTATTTTTATTTGACTTTCTTGAAAAGCCAGAACGACAAAATGGCAACTTGCCATTTATATTTCAATATTTTTATTCGAGAGTCCATTATGCGTCTCTACCCTATTCTTTGCGGGAAGAAATCCATGGGCTGGGGGTTAGCTTGCGGTGGCGGAGTGGGCGGGATCTCGTGCTGAGGCTTCAGCAACCAAGGGTTGCTCCCGCTCTGTGGTGTTCCATCATTACGCTTTTGTCCACCACCTGACGGAGTCAGGTGCAGTTGAGGCAGCTTGGCGCCCACTGGTGGTCTGTCAGACTTCGGCTGCATGTTTCCTGAAAAAATCAAATAGAAAAGCATAAGAATACGCACATACCGAAAATAATTTTCCGTTTTTCTTGAAACAAAATTTTTGTGGACCTCCTAATGTTTACATATAAGTTTGAGATTTTTGTTTTGATTTTTATAGCTATTGTCACAAATCACTTCCTAAAACTATAAAACAATCAAATACTTACTGTCTATGTTCAAACTAATCCTTTCTAGTTGAGAAGCGATGAGGTATTCACCGTTTACAAACATTAATATATTTAAATAATATGTATTATATCGGAGCACACAGCGTGGGCTGGCGGTTTTATACTAAATGTGCGATGCTTACATTGGCCGCGCGGTTTTATATCGCTACTGAGTCACATTTGGCAAGAGAACTCTCTATCTAAGACCACGTCACTTGGCCACTGACGCCCGCTGTTGTGACGGCAGCGGCTTCCTCGCTTGAGACCTACCTCCTCCATACAATCAATAAGCCTGCAGATGAATAAACGCTATGCAGTCACATTATAATACTTACGACTTAACAAGGAATATTTTTAAACAATGGCTCACATGAGGAAGTATTTTTGCGTCATTGCCGTGCCTATGTGTAATACGATTCTGATTGGTTATTTCAATAAGAACATTGTGGAAACAGCTGAATCAATAATTGTCTTCTTTCTCAATCAAAACATGGTAATTGAAACTGAATTGATGAACGTAGGTTTAGACGTTTTTTGATTAATTAGATACTTTAAACGTTAATGGCGACTACGGTTTCCGTAACTACTATCATAAATCTAGCTTGATCGGCGTCATCAGTCGCGTTCTTATTTACAATAATAAAAAATATAAAGTAGAGACGGCTTAATAGAAGTAAGTCAGGGTCGCGATTATCGTTTTTGTTCAATTTTAATCAATCAACAATTTTATAACGCTATGCAGGAGTGCACGTATCATTGCGTGTCCTTTAATTATCAATTTTATTATCACTTAACTACTTTATTTAGATCTTAAGTAAACATAAAATTATTAAAACTATTCTAGAGATCAAATAAAAACATTAGATCCTTTTAATGCCGAACCTAACTGGTTACGTTCGTAATTTTAAAGGTCAGTTAACACCGGCTACTTATATGTCTTTTTAAGAAAGGAAATATAGGTTTTTCCATAGTTGTATATACCTATTTACGTACAAAAAAATAAAATATCAAGAAAGAAAAGCAATTTTTTTATCGATAAAAACACGTGTCATGATGCAAACTTATCATGATATGTATATAAAATTACATAATACAAACGTGTGATATTTCGTACTGCTACCATACCTAAATATTAAATTATGTATTATACATTCAAGTGCCAATTTATTTTTTCAATCGTTTGCCGCTTTCGCGGTAAAACGGATTAACTTAGATGAGTTTGGTAGGACCTGGAACTGCCTACATTTATCTCCGACTTATTTTATTTTTGGGTATCCCAAATTATGGAGAAGATATAGTTATGGCTGAACTATCAATCTTCTTCTTCATTTATGTTTCTGTGTTAAATCAACTCGGTTTTTAATTTAATTTAATTAAGACATATAAGAATAAAGACAAAAAATAGACCAGTTTAGCGAAGAGGTTTCAATTTGCTGTATTATAATAAGTAATACACATTCAAGGGTATCATTTCGTAAAGTGCTGTAAAAGATACCTTCACAAGTGATATGATACATACCTATTATACATATATAATGAAGACGAGCGCATCATGTTTTCAATTGTGGGAAATGGGTCGTTACGGCACTGATGAAGCTAACGGTATTTACTTTTATTCGAAAAATTTCATGGAATTGCGACGAATTTTCCCTCGCCATTGTTGTATTATATATAACTCGGTTGGTCGACTAGATCATTGAACTACATAGGTACAGGTTGATAAATAAGTGCGAAGGTTCATTAGTAAGGATGTGATGGCAATTTTATGGACAGGTATCTACTTAAAATAATTATCTTAAGTGTCAAGTCATTCTGAGGCCCACGAAGCTCGGCTCTCTTGCCAAGAAAAACATTGATAATAATATTAGAAACCACATAATAGGGTCACAGCAATTTTTACATCTGTTTTCCACGCGTAATATTACTCGAACAAAAATAAATCATACAAAAAAGTAACACCTGATTTATATAAAATACATTCATAAGTCGCGTGTTAAATTGAAATAGTTAGCCGTATTAAAAACGAGCATTATTAAGTTAAGTTAAACAGTACGGCTATTACAATAATGTACTCTAAGGAGACGTCCTTTTGAAGTCACCTTGAAATGTATGAACAAAGGGAAGGTGAAAAAACATAATCATCACTGGTACCTTTGAAGGTCGGGCCCTCCTACTACTGGGAACTCCCATGGGTGTGCCTGTGACGGACCGCCAGATTGAGAGAGTACGGGAGTGACGATATGACCCTGGACGGCCACTTTGCCTCCGTAGCTAACCACGCTATTACCGCGTGCCACTGATGATTCGATCTCATACCGAAGATAGTTTATTTACGAGCATTTGGCTCGAATATTCTATTTGCGTGAATATCAGTATTTTTTACAGCTCATCATTTATTTTGAGCGCAATTCATAAATGTTACGGTTCTGTAAGTTCTTAAAAACGTCAGTTCAGTTTATATATTTTTCCATTTTCTATCTTTTCGGTAGGTACAGTTTGTGTCAAAAGTACTGTACGGATAGTAGTACGAAAACATTGAAATCAATCAACGATATTTAATTGCGGTCAAAGTATAAAATTATGTCTTATCGCGCTTTAAATTAACAGATTTCATGAAATACGTAGACTCAACTATCTATAACTTGTTCATGTTATCGCTGGTCTTTCCTAATGGAAATGTGTGAAATTCATATCAGTTTTGACTTACAAAAACCGGCCAAGTGCGAGTCGGACTCGCGCACGAAGGGTTCCGTTCCATTATCTATGAAAAATAAATGTACCTACAAAAAATAACTTTGTTTTTCATACAAATATATGAATAACAAAGTTATAGTTTGCGATTACTGAAAAAGTGCTATAACTCAAAAACTACTGACTGTATTTCGTTCAAACCAATTTTGGTTGATAGTTTTTATTAAGATCTATAACATATATTTTTTTTAGATTTTTCACTTTGGTAGTTTAGAAATTACAGGGGGGGGGACACACATTTTAGCACTTTGAAAGTGTCTTACTCTGAAATGATTGACTTTGAGAAAAAATGGTTTTAGAAACCTCAATCTCATTTTTAAAGACCTATCTATAGA
>NWSH02000601.1:6963241-6981080 GCA_002382865.2 Heliothis virescens | reverse complement strand
GAACTCGTTATAGACAAGACGGTCACCCATCCACGGACGGACCGCGCCAAGCATTGCTTATGATCGATCGATCCGCGCGGCTTTGACTTAGCCACGAGCTCTTTCCATGTCTCACGTACAGTGAATTGTTAAAATAAGAATTTTCACCAAACGTCGATCTTCAAACTAAATAAGATACGGTGAAGATTCAAGCACATTGTTCTTCATTAACTAATAGGAATGAACACTATAATTTATGGCAATCACAACTACTTTATTTGTTGGCACGCTTCTCGGAAAGTAATTTAACCATACACGATAATAAGATCGTTGTATAAGAAATTCTCCTCGACCCTTGTAAACCTACATCTATGTAGATACGAACGTACCTATTGCTGTAAGGTTAAATGTCTACTTATCGATTGTACATGAACCTCGTAACGGCTATAATCGATCTGACAGCCGTGTACGTATCTTGGCACTATTATGGTCCGTATGTTGTTGCAATAAAGTTGCAAAGTAGATAATCACATGGATAGAAATAATCTTATATAAGTCACCGGCGTATTAGATAGTCTTTCACTATAACACTTGAATATAATTGTGTAGTTCCCACAGTTTAATGCGTCAGCAAAGCACCACGGCACCTTTATAGCATCAGGTAGTTGTGCGTGAAGGCTTCATGCCTAATAAAATGTTTATTATCTTTTATAGTTTCAAGGAGACGTAAATACGCGATCACCCCGTCGAGCGAAGAAATATGACATAGAGACTTCTGTTAAAGTTTGAAGATACTAAAACTTTATATTGGTAGAAAACAATATGGACATGAACCGGGTAAGCCTCGTGAATTCACGAGAGCACCGATTTACATGCTGCACTAATGCACTTCATAATACCATCACAAAGAAGTTTCTGATATTGAACCGATGTTCCGGTTTAATTACAAACTTTGGCCGACACTTTTGCAACGAAAATGTTTACCGATTCATTAGTTTCACGTCAGACTTGCTCCAACAAAAAAGGTGCAAAAAACGACCATGAAGCGCCCCATAATAAAAGTACAAGGGCTGTTTTAGCTTATTAGGTAATAAATCGAATCACGGATTTTCGTGATTACTTAAATGATACCACTATTAAACCCGGCCAAAAATGACTAGCTCATGAAAACTTCGGCATTGAACATCACGGCACTAAAACGTAATGAACGGATTGAATTCGTTTCGACTTCGCAAACTTTGGTAATTTTTTCTTTGAGATTCGCAAACTTTGCTGTCTTGTTCTGCGTGAATATCAACGTAATTTGCAAGAAACAGATATAAGTGTTTATGAATATAAATCAGTGGAGGCACTGCCATGCAATGTTATGCCAAAGTTAACTATAGTATTCGCGAAATTTTACAGTCTTTTCATGTAAATTTGAGAGAATTCACTGACGAGCACCATAAAATATTATGGCAAAATCACGCGATCCAGAACGTTACCTTTGTCATGGACGGTCACAGACATGTTTACGGCGATGCACTGTGTTAGCGAACCCAACTGCATTTACAAAATTGATCTATGATATATGAATATTAATCAATCAATTAGAAATAATTGTTATTTACATGTCATTCAAATTGTCGGTGGAACCTATCCCAAACAGGCAGCATTTTACTATATCTTTAACGCCCAAAGTCAATTTAAATTGTAAGAAAAGTTAGCAAAATTATTATTTTCATATTTACAGATATTAAAAAAAATTCAGTGCCTGTAGGCATAATATGTTTTCCTTATCATAATTTAAAGGTGCCAGTTAAAAAGCGATAGACGATAATAATTTATTGGCTGGCAGTGACAATATTTAAAGACCAGTGTGATCTTTGGATTCAATACGATAAACTGTGCGTAACGTACAGTGTTCTGACGATAGTCTTGACGTCACTGAAATGACTATGTCAATCATTTTACTGTGACTAGAATATTTCGAGTGTTAGTTATGCGTAAATATGGACAAAGGAATTTACAATTTAATTTAAGCTGGTATTTATGTCTTTATTAGTTTTAATTATTTTGTAGGTGCCTAATAGGTGACGCGAGGATGACGAGAATAGGAATTAATATAACTACATATTAGTCAATTACCCACACATGCAATGTATGGTGATGTTTGGCATCAAAAATATCTGGAATATGAGGATTAGTACAGAGCTTAATATAATAAATTCCGCAATGTTCTGGATTTGTCATCGTCTTACTTTAAAACATTCATGATTCAATCTGCATGAAAATATCCGACTTAAACTTCCTAGGACTTATATTGAAAACTCCTTTCACTACGAATTCCATAAAAGTTTTTTTTTGCAACAAACTATTCACTGAAACTGGTTCAGAGGACGTGCAGTATATTTTTTACCCGGCAATAGCTCGTTGACCCAGTAGCCGAGTTCGTGACAACTTGTATCTATCGGGCGATGCTCGCTTTGCTCATGCGGTTCAACTGGATCCACAAATAGGGGACGGGAACACGGAAACGAGTAATTTGGTACATTTCTCAATTTAACATGTACCATACCTACGTACTTAAATGAAATCATCAGCTTATCTTACGCGTGCAGTTTGACTGACGTAAATGGCCCATGAAAGGAGAAAAATAAATTTAAATTATTGCGTGGGTCTACAAGAAATACTTCATAGGTATAAGTTTATAAGCCAGCTGAAATATTTTTCTAGAAGCATTGTCGTATGTCTATTCAATGTTTTGATAGATTTTGTTTTTGCTGAAGATCTCTCGTTAGTTTGTTATGAATCCGGTCGAGTGGGGAGTCGGTGACAGCGCGCTCGTCTCCGCCCTGCACCCGTCACATACCGTGTTCAATCATACTACGTTTTATGAATTATTGGCCAGACTAGTAAAGCATGGAGTGTTTCATAAAAATCTCCATGTTATGACAAACTATTGATCTGATGTAAAATGACTTTTTTATAGTAATTTCATTATTATTTAATATGCTTGATCAAGCAAGGCAATTCCTAATGATATAATCTAAGATCCTATACCCACTTACGTGAAAAACTTTGGTAATACAGTCTGTACTTATGGCAGAACGAGGCGTTAATGCTTTTAACGGTAATTATCTTAATTGAGATCTAATTCATTAAAACTTTCGCGTTTCATCATGACCTCGCAATTATTTTGCTTACATGTCTTCAACTGTGTGGAATTATATTCCTCGTAACTATATTAAAGAAACTTATTTTTTAAAAGGCTCCAACGGACACTCGCCCCCCGAGTTCTGGGTTAGCTGGACAAGATCCATCGGGCGCGTCTCAGCAACCACCACCAGTTCGCCCACTTAATAGAGTTGATTCGCGATCAGCATTTCAACCCCAATCGCCAAGACCGGCCGTGTCTCCGTCACAGCCTAGACCACAGTTTCAACCTGGAGGACCCGTTACTGTTCCTCCCCAATTTGCACCAAGAGTAGGTGCTCCTACGGCAAGAGGTCCCGCCCCACCAGGACCTCCGGGTGTTCAGCAAGTTCGGCCAGTACCGCCCACAGGTCGACCTTTTGGTCCGCAATCGATTGCACCCCAACAAGGTCCTAGGCCGGTTCAGTTACCGACCGCACAACCAGTACAACGTGCTCCTCCACCGAACAACTTACAGTTCGGTCCGAGGCAGCCGCCAGCCGTAAGTGCAACAACGCCAGACGGAAACAGACCACAGATTCCTCAGCAACAGCCTAGCGGAGCTGCTAAAAACGGAGTACCTGTACCTGGAGTCCAGAGACAGCCATCACAAGGCTCACTAAAGGGTCTCGATACATCCAATTCCTATCAAACTAAACCAGTCAACCTGGATAACCAAAGTATTTCTGGTGAAAACCAAAATGTTATCAAAACAGAAAACGGAATTGAAGGACCTGGGGTGGCTAAAGGCAGGAGCTACAGTATTGCAGCTGCCCCCGGAGCACCAAGTCCTTTGAAAGCAGAAGATGATCGAAGAAAATCTGTAAGTGCGATTGGTGGCAGGATAGATGAATTTATTAGCCGTAGTCCCGGCCTAGGATTGATCCAAGAAGGGAAAATAGAGAGCAAAGAAAATGTGCGTGAGTCTAAGGAGAGCGTTAGATCAGAAGTTTCAAACGAAGGAGGTAAAGAAGTTCCTGACCGTCCCGAATCTCGCTTGTCTGGGTCTAAAATGACAGAATCATTTATCGGTGTTCTACCTACGTCAACACCAAAGAAGAGAGATGACGATGATGACGTAATTTCGCAAAATAACTTGACAACATCGCGAAGTGCAAATGAAACTGCTAAACCAAAAGAAGAGTTTTCCGACCGCTCTCCGTCTTTAACCCGCAGTGATGATTCTCCAGAGCCTAAACAGAAGCCGTCGCTAAGTCCGACTGTACCCAATAAGTCCCAAAGTGTAACTCCAGAGCCTGCACGCCCGAAAACTCCTAAACTTGAGCCAAAACTAGACACAAAGGTAGATCCTAACAAAGATGTAAAAACTGCACCAACGCCAAGACCAAAGACCCCTTCGAAGTCACCTTTACCAGATACTAAGCCACCATTACAAGTTGCAAGGAAACCAAATGATTTAAACACAAATATTACCTCTGCCGATGCAAAGAAATCAACACCTCGTAAAACCGCTTCTGCACCTAAATCTAGACCAAAAGGTAATTTATGGGAAATACGCATAGCAAAACATTTGTTTCAAATAAGCCAAACGTGTTAATTTTTTTTTGTGTCATTGTCGTTATTATATTCACATTTACTTTCTTTAGATGGCGATAACGATAGCGGCGTCGATGAATCTACACAGGGAAATGTATGTATCCAAAAATATTTAAATGGAACATTATCATTACTTGGATAAGTTTTTTTGATAAGATTATTATAATTTTTATTCTTTATACTCTTTTAAAGGATGTCAATGGCTCTCCCGGTTCACCAAACAAAAAGATTCCGAGCAAGTTACCAATGAAGGAAAAATCAAGTAACAGTCTGAAAACGAGTCTCTCACGATCATCAAGCAAAAGTGCTACGGCAAAAACTCCGGAAAACCCAGCACCCACTGAAAAGAAAAGTAAGTAAAACCCGAGAGTTTTTACTTCAGATTATAGGTGGTATTTTATTCCTATTCTTTTTTTGCCCTTAACCTTCATTGTATTGTGCTCCGCAAACGCTATTCATTGAAATTATGGCTCCATTGTATTGGTAAATAAAATATATTAAACGATTATTGCCGTTAGCTATACCTACAGCAGTTAAGTATAAATAAAGATTTTCACAGTAGCATTGTTTATGAATTTGCTAACGATAATATAAAAAATGTGAATTATTGAAATAGTATTTCAATTGTTTACATATTTTTTTTACTTATTGATAACTATAAATGACGTAATTAAAATACTCTGCTTTCATAAATATCTGTATAGGTTAGGTATCAACCTTTACCTAAGCTCGTATATACACATTATTACTATCAACGCGTTAATTAATTGTATGAATTTCAGAAGTGCCGATGAACAAAGTGCAAGTAGGCAACGCTCCGTCGCCTAACATTAAAGCGGTGAAATCGAAAATTGGCTCATTAGAAAATGCGACGTACAAGCCTGGCGGTGGAAAAGTTAAAATTGAAAACAGGAAATTAGAGTTCGGTAACGTAACGCCTAAAATTGCTGCTAAAAATGATGCTTACACCCCAAGTGGTGGAGTCAAAAAGGTAATATTTTTTGATAAACATCTTGAATAATTTAAGCATTGCTGTATTCTAAGCAAATAAATAACTTAATTTTACAGATTGTGTCTACGAAATTAGAATGGAACGCTAAATCGAAGGTAGGCTCGCTCCAAAACACTGCATACAAACCAGGTGGTGGTGACAAGAAAATTGAAACAGTCAAATTGGATTTTAAGGAAAAAGCAAAACCAAAAGTTGCTTCGACAGTTAACATCACTCATAAACCTGGAGGTGGTGCTGTCAAGGTAAATAATGAAGAGTATTAAGATATATTTTCTTAATATTTTAAATGGATAGGTCATAGGGATGTAACAACTTTCAGCAACGTTATAAAACAACTTTCAGTGAGTACATTTCAAGACTAGTTTGTCAACACAGCTGGTAAAAGTAACATTCGAGTAGAGCTTAAATATTTGGCAAAAGCACTTAGACGTAAAAGATGGCGGCACGATCAAGTATCATCATTGAGCAAATATGTTCGTACTGTAGACGCACTCAATGTAAAAATAGAACAATCGAAGTCATTATGTCTGTATTGTATGTTTAAGTACAATATTGAAAATAATGTTGTTATTCTTTAGTCTACAGTTGCAAAAGACGGAACGAGAGCTGTGAGTAAAAATCAATGTCTAACTTTGTGTCAACACAGTCACCTTATTGCACAATTTTTATGTCAAACGTGTTTTATAGGTTATAAGTTATATGCGGTGACGTCAATGCACATACGTCACACACGGTGTGTGTATGCAATGCAATGTCTAAAAACGTAATTACGAGAGTGTACAATTGTTATTTTTTTAGTATGTAAAATGGGCGTTACCGCGATGGAGGGCATCTCATAAACATTTTGCCTACCACGCTTTGTGGAGTAAGGTTGGTTGGACGGTACATATTGTGTACCTCACGTGAGATATTCCTCGATAGAAAACTAGTGTCTATCCAGGTATTTTTAGGACGGGCTGTGGCTGTACCTTCACGCTAGGTGTTATGCTTTCCAAATATACGATGTCTAAGCACATTAAAATCAGACAACATAAATATAGTCTTGCCAGATTGATAAATGCGAATGATAGTAGAATAAGTGTCGTTACACCATATACTCTTTATATTTACACGAAGAATGCCAAATTACTGAAATATTAACATGATGTTACATAATGTAGAGAACGAATATATGATTGTTACCCCTATACACATGACCTACACGATATTATCGACAAGCACGCCATGGAAATCAATAACGATTATGCATTGGACCAACTATGAAACAAACACAATATGTGTTCACGTACCTACATCACAAATGTTTATGAAATTATTACTTAGCAACCGCACTGATATGACAGTATATATTATTTTATGTATACACAAAGGTTTCGTAGATAGATACTAATTGGACTACTACATTATGTATACCATTGCCTTTATAAGCCGCACCTTAGCATATCAAAGATTCTATGGCTTTCATACGTTCAGCATTTATACGAGTATAAATATTTAATATCTTGGTAAGATTCATATGAAAAACTTTTCCCCTGAAAAGTACCTCTGTCGTAACAGTTATGGGACAGAAGAGAAGATAACGAGCTAATAAAAAGAGTTCGTGTCTTCTGACATATTCTTGTAGAGCATTTTGCAAAATGAAACTCTTTTTTTTAAGTCATTTAAAAAGGTTTCCTTTAAAAAATTAAGTACTTAAGTCATTTTATTCATTTCCGCCATTCGTTCACTTGAACGATCAAATAAGTTTTGTCCTGAATATAAGTATTCGATTCTTACACATGGATTCCATTTAATTTTAACTAGCAATGTCTTCACACAAAAGCGACTATTATTTGGCAATGGTTCGGGTTTTAACGTTTCATTGATACGATAATAATAGACTGACTGGCAAAATAATATTAAGTACGAAATCAATCCAGACGTACATAAATTCTGATATCTACGAAATCTTTTATATATTTATATTGTATGTATATTTATTTTATGTGCACACTCACTTCTTTGAAACAGATCGAAAATCAAAAATTGGAATTCAAAGCACAAAGTAAAGTGGGCTCTATGGATAACGTAAAACATAAACCTGGAGGTGGTGACATCAAAATATTCGATGACAAAGAGTACATCAAGCAGATGGGACAGTCCCCGGTGCCCGACAGCCACGGCCATTCCCGGCAGGAGGTGAGGCCCTTTCCAGCCGCTAGTCGGGCCTATATTATGTCGTTTTCGCTTTTTCATTTTGGTTTTCGGTGAAGGACATTCAAATTGCAATCATTCATTTTTGTTACAGCCAGGATATTTATACACGTTTTATTGAGTAGGTAACTCATTGGGTTCGTTTGTGACGGGTTCAGTATTGTGACTAACAGAGTTGTGATGTGTTTGTTTTCTTTTTTGAGTTTTTGTTTTGTTCTTAACCTTCATTTTTTTCTTTTAATTTGCGTGTTTATGAAACTAATCATAGTTATGCATAAATATTAATGTCTTTTATTTTTCACCGTAGAGCCCAGTACCTGCGACTTCGGGACCCCCAAAATCGGATGAGAATTTGAATCAGCAGCAGTGTTAAGAGCTTACACTGAGACAGTTAACTTCTCAGCGACCTATTCTAATGTTTATAATCAAGAGTCCAAACTTATTGTATAACATTTTTTATATTTGTTAATTTTGTTCGATATTGATACCCAGTTGAGTGACTTTATTAAGGTACGTTTGTTTAGGCGAATTGGATTATTAAATTTGTCATAATCGATGTCAATGATTTCTTGCATATCTTTTCGGACAATATTTTGAGTGCGTTATAAGTGTATCAATTTGTAATGTATTGTTATATGTAACTAATAATAATTATAAATTGAATGTTGTATTTGTAGCGTTATAGTTGATGAATAATTTTACAAGTGAAACCTTTATTTTTATCATCATTATAACCCGAGTGATGATTAGTATCATGAGTGCCAATTCATAATAGTGCCGTAGAAAAATATCCATTTTGGTGTAAACAGTAACTTTGTGGCAAGTAGCCTTTATCCTTTATCGACACAAATATGCAAGCATGATATTAGTAGATTCTATCATTAATAGTGCTTGCAACAATCCATTTGGAACATTGCACTTATCGACATTATTTTCATTAGCTGCACCAACGTACATTTTCATGGCGGCGTGTTAGAATCTTGTATTGGTAATCAAGTGATATTCATAATATTATGCAATTTCATATATCTAAATGTGTATATTTATTTGTACTATTCCTAGTAATATAGGCTTTGTTATCACTGTGTTTTGTTGTTTCCACTACGTATTCATAGATTTATATGCACTGACTATTTCAATGTATTATTATTTGGAATGTAAGGATAGTTGGAGTTCTTGGCACAGCATTTATCATGATTTTGTGATACACCGTTACACATAGATATTTTTAGCTTTTTTTAAGCGCGTATTTTCAAGAAGCCAGTATTACCATATTGTCACTAACGATGCTATGATGAAGTAGACACTGCTGTGGCAAGAACAGGTGCGGGCTCGAGATTGACTGACAGATTATAATATAAATGTTTTATATTTAACTAATATGACTATAAGAGATAACTAGGTTAGATAGCGTGTATTAATGTTTGAAGCTTGAGTCACAAAACTTTTTTGCATTGTAATTTTTATTATAAGATTCCATTTAATATTTTGCATTTGTGCGATTATATTGGTTTCCTATGTTATCAAACTTTCTGCGCTATATTTTCTAACTTGATGATTTATTTTCAATTGGTTAATTTTCACGCAAGCTTCTTATAGTAAACTATCTAGATAAGTTTAACTGAACTAATAGATACTTACTATATCTGTAGACAGCAACTTAACTTCAAGTTTTGAGACCTACGATGTTTTACGAGAGCAAGAACGTATTGTATACCTATTAGGTAATCGTTTAATACAGTTTAACACTATACTAAATTGGTTTTATTTACTTGTATACTAGCTGTCAGGGTCACTGAACATCCTGTAGACTGAACTGCAATGTAGTGATTTATTGTCATTATTTCTCACTCGCACTTTACTGTCTTTAGATAAAGGCAGATTAATGTACCGGATACCTGGTAAGTTCTCACTTCTTCTGCTATCTATTAATTAGATTTTAGATATAAAACGTGTGTAGTTGTTGTTATCGTAGGTAGGATTAAAAGTAATTACAGACATGACAAAGGCCATCAACGTGTGCAGCCGCTGATGTAATCAATTACGTCTTCTTGCAAATCATTCTCCAAATTATGGATATTATGCAATGTCCATAATTTCCCAACTACAGGGAACTTACCGGATTAACTGCCTAATTAGTGGTAATCTTTTACATGTTGTAATTATGAGATGAACTTCATTCGTCTTTGTTTTCCTTAGTTGTCAATAGGCAGGTGTCGATTGATTACTATTTGCTTATCTAACAGACCCGACAAATATGCCAGAAGATATAAATAAAGTAATCGGTCAATCAGTCCAATATTTTATTAGTTAGCCCATTAGTTGCTATGGTGAAATTAATTCGTCTAGCGAGAAATTCATTTCGGTCGAACTGGAAGTATTTCTTCAAGAAATGGAAACTAAAGCCAGGAGAATTTAGCATTCAACAAAGGCAGAACAAATCATAAACAATGACGTTGCTAATGGAGTATAGGTCTTTGTCTACTGCCCTACAAACGACCAACAAACATCTTTGGAGGTTGATTGCCTCATCATTGCAACTATACTAATATTTGATGTTTACACAGGATCAATACTACATGTCCGTCCATGAATGGACTGAGGAGGATCGTCCGAAGTCCCGGTGCCTGTCAGCCCGGGCGCCGCGAACCCCCCGCACGCCGCGCACTCCCCGCGCCCTCTCTCCACGACGCCGGGTCCCCAACATGGAGGAAGACGACCTGGTGCTGCGCAACAACGAGAGGAACAGACGGACTTCGGTGGCGAGGCCGCTGAGTGCCCGCGAGATCCCTCGTTCAGCCTTATCCAGGCGAACTTCTCTCACGCAACGTCCAGCTTTCTCCATATATTGATAAAGAAGTAGAATACTCAATTGAAGAGTTTATTGTGACGAGCCCTAGGCTCTATGTGTTGTTTCAATGTCGTAGGGAGTCCAAGTGGAATTTGAGCCCTAAATGTTTATCTCAGTAGATCTACAATACGCACAAATATTTGTATTGCACTAGCGTGCACTAAAATTAGTGTTTAGGAACTAGAGGAAAAAAAATACAAAAAAAATGTCTATCCTTTGTAGTTTTGAAAAGTCGCATTGTAAATCATGATTTGCTATTATATTCGATTGATGTGCATTTATAGAATCTTAATATGTATAACTATATATTTGTTTAATTATTTACATTATAGTACCTATAAACAGGCAAGTCATTACTAGGTACCTATTACATAGTTTCACGTAGGCATCTACACACAAATAGGAAATTCGACACAGTCGTTCTTAAATACAGGTAGAAACAGCTTTATTCGTTACTTGATTGTCCGAGTTTATTTATGTTGATTAAATTATACACCTCATATTGACTTTTATTATATAAGTTGATTCCACTTTCCAAAATTCATTACAAAAGTTAAAAAAATATAAAGGAGAAAAGACTAAGTATATTCACAAGAATCACAACCGTTTTCAACATATTGTTTTTGAGTTGCAAAGTTGGGCATGAAGAGGATGGCTGGCAGCGTTCTAAGAAATAAATGTTTTCAGGTAATAAGTATCTCAAAATACGCAGAACCTAACGTAAAGTTCTATCTAACATCTACATACATTAGTGAAGCAGTTGATCATGTTGTCAATGGCAATACTGAATTGGAGATGCAAGAACTGTATGTACTAGTCTGTTTTGTACTGTTAACTTCTCGAGCCTCAACTATGCACGTCTAGCTATTCGATGCATGTAGATCTTGTTCTGATACTCTGGTAAAAAAGGTTTGTTTGGTTAATTATTGACTGAACTGGGGAGTTCCATGGAAAACGTCGCTGTTTCATTAGATTAAAGGTTTGCGTCAGCATTGGCACATTGTGTCACACTCTAAAACTGGAGCAGGAGCCGTTTAATATGCCTTGTTAAATGGAGTGTCATCCATTAGCATACTCATTAATTAACATAATCGAGCGCCATCTTGGCGGTGGAGGATTTTTGCTTTTTCAGCTTACATACATAGGGGTACTTATTTAAAAGGAAACAACATTTTCTTTTATATATTGTTTAATTGGTGTACATGGTTATGCATTATAATAATATTTATCAATTGTTAATTCATTAAATTATGGCACTTAACACAAATAAAAATATATTTAAACAAATAGATACATACATTGAATGAGATAATGTCACGCCGGAAAACAATTGATAAAATACATAATTTTATTAGTATGATTTTCGAAATAAACTTAACTATAATATTCGGAATAATTTCTCAGTCGTTCGTTGCATTTCGTAGTGTAACGAAAGCCTCTTTTTGTTTTTACATTTTTTTAAGAAAATAAAGTTTTCAACACAAATCCAACTTATTGATCCCAATCGTAAAAATTATAAATAAAAATCTTACTCACAAAATAGTACAATAACTTAACCTTTTGTACCCATAAGGACAACTGACTCACCACATGTATCCAACAATACCTTAAAACGAACGCGCAGGATGTCATTTTATAAAAACCAGTTCAACATCATTCAATAATACAAACTGTTGATAAAAACTTACAACTAACAAACTCCTCTATGGTACTGCAAAAAGATACTAACTGCGAAGCGATTACTTGTTGAGTCTTAGAAGCTGTCGCGAAGCGAACACTACGTCCTGCTCCATCAATAGATATTACTTTGATTATTTTAAGGCATGTTTGTTCGACTAATACTTTAACGGCTAGTTAGGAGTTTCGATTACTATAATAAATAATTTGTGGAAGCATTCCCCATGCTATTTAATGTTAAGTAGACGATACAATGAATACTTCAACTGATGCAACAAGCGCACACACACGACACAGTAACACTATATAACTTTAATACATACAAAGGCCACAACACATCATTCAGTCACAAAGCGCGAATTAATCCTAACACTGTAATGAAATGTGTATTTTACAAACGCTCGCCGTTCTCACAGCATGGAGGTTACGATCATCTAAATAATTCAACTATAATTTAGATAACATTATTAACCTAATTATTGTTTAGATTATTTCTATTGTACAGTTCTAATTTGTGTCAACTTACGCTCACTTAGTTAATGAGATAACGCGTCGACGAGCCTCTTACATCGTGTTCACGGAACGTAGTTGGCAAGAGTCGATACATGACCACTGCCTCGAGAAACACACCTCGGCTATACGCAAGTTATAATAATTTAGCTCACTACGAGTATATCGACTACATTTCGCCAATGTTGTGACTCGATAGCACGACGGACTACGAGAGGAACTGTATCGTGCATTCAAAAGTTTTGTTACAAATTTTGACCTCTAAAATCACTAATAAGAACTCCATAATATTATGTACAATCACTTTACACCGATTAAAGAATACTGAAGTTTATAATAGGTATAATATATTAGAGTATTACGTCTCGAATATTAATATCAATCATATCATCCGATAATGTTGCGCCTCCAACTTGAGCAATAAAATACATTACATACCAAAAATATCAATTCTTTCCGCATATTATTAGCAGTGATATGACCATTATATCACAATAATATTCGTGACTATCAAGCAGACATTTGTTTTTCACGACAAATGCATCTTTAATACCAAAATCGATATCATAATTGATTTAATACCGCTAATAATGTACATTCGAGTCAGGTACGGCTGTTAAATGTATTTCTGTCAGAAGGTACAACGTTTGTGCTGGTTTTGGGAGGTGTGATGTGGAGAGGCACATGCAGTTAGCTATAACCGATAGTTATGCACCAACACCGTATAATAAATCTGTCAATTAGAAAGTTTAAAGTGTAGGTCAGCTTGGGGAAGGGTAGTATGGTAAAGGCCGTGCAGTTAGTATGTACACCAGTTAGTTCACCTACACCGCTCAAGTTAATGAACCTCTCACCACAGACTGCACAGGAAGGTGTCATGGAGAGGACGCGTGCAGTTAGTGTAGCCAGGATATTAATACAATCTGTGGATGGTTTGTCAGTGGTTTGTCAATACTCTGGTCCACCGTACCCGATTACAATTTAGTGAAACATTCACATAATACTTAGTCATCGAAATTCTATAAAATTTTGTTATAATTTATACCTACCATGTTACATCCCTAATACCAATAGGTCGTAATTAGTATATCATACACATATTATTTATTAATATCGAGGGTAATTTTAGACATCAAATTCACATTTACGTAATTTATCTAAACACCGAAAAACATTGGGGCGTGTTTCTCTCGGCAGTCATGAGGTTAGATGATTTAGGATACGATGGAGTTTGCCCTTAAGGTATGAGATTTTGTTCCTACCATAAAAAGTATAGTATTCTATATATCACATATTATTGAGATAAATATTTACTGTTAATGCGTCATCAAAGATTTTCCATTACGCGGTGTCATTCCCAGTAAATATTCCCACAATTTGTGTTACTTAAAATAAATTTATATACAGTCCAAGACCTTGTCGTGCCTTATAACGTAAGACTAGATTTTACTACAATAATTAGAAATGTGAGAGATATTTAATGATGTTAAGATTCTGCGAAGAAGTTATGAATATTGCTGAGTAAGGCAACATCAAAATTAAATAATTTTAAATAATGATTAAGACATAAACATAGCGCTCCAAACGAGTGGAGTAGAGTATGAAACATAGAATTACATTAAAAATATTTTCACATAGTCTTTGAACAGCAGAGTTCACAATCACATTCATTTTCACATACCGAATCGAACTAGACAACACAAAGGTTCAAACACATTCCCAGACGAAACAAAGTACAGTTCCACATGAATTCCTCACTCCGAAACCTATTGCACATTCTCCACTCACAGTTTACATTTTACATTATTTAGAAATGTAGTATGACGAACCTAAGCTAGATGAAAATATTATCTTTCATAAATTCATCACAAAAATCTCGAAACAATGAAAAACAATAAACTGAAAATTGGTGTTCTCAATTCAACGTTTGCCGTTCAAGCGTAACGGGCGCCAACATGGCTGCCAGTCGTGCTAGGGCTGCCAATATCAGAAGTCCTCCAGCAGTACCGCGTCCCGGGGGACGAGGCCCTTCTGCTCGCCGCGACAACACAGCAGGTATTGATCGTCTACCTCCAGTATTAGTCGAAGACGTTCACCTTCGTTGAACGCGAGGTGACCCGAGTCTGAAGGTAGTCGATGCCACAGCGTTCTCACGTACCTGGAATTGTTTAAATTACAATAAATAATCGCTAAAAATGGACTAAAGAAAAAATAAGCCCACTGAACTTGAAGATAAGCCCTGGTTTTTTTTCTACTTAAGAAAGCCATTTTGACTGCTCAATATGTTATTATACTCATTAGCTGAACCAGAATTTCTCTATCTATAGACATACTGATATGGTGCTATTTAGATAAGTCGTAGAAGTAAAAGAGAGTGAGGTCGATTCAACATTGTCTGCCTACATTGCTGGTAGAAACAAATCTCGATACTTACTGGTTTCGTCAAATAAATCCAATAGAAAAAGTCAATACGTACTTGTGTTTCTGCTGGTTGTTGGTGTGGCTAGCCCTAGCTGCGGAGGAGGATGCAGCTCGGCGCGGCGCGGCAGGCGGAGGCGTGCGTCCGTACGGCAGGGAGGAAGGCCGCGGTGCCGCACCACCATGACCTGCGCCATCTACCCGGGACGTCCTGTGCGACAGGAGGTTGGATTTTATGGCACTGGATTGTGGTTCTTTTGAGAAATAACGGATTTCTTTTTGTCCATTTATTTTCAAGCGATTCAAAGGTTTGAACAAAACTGATGCGTCAATTTCGATAAGTTCACATCACTTTTTCCTTGAATAAAAATACTCTCTGACAAGAATACTCATGTAACGAATAAAATATAAATATAGTAGGTACGCATACTTAAAACAAGTAATAAATTGTGGAGATATGGTAGACGCTGTCGTCTTTTTTAAAAAAGCTCTTGAATTGATTTTATCCTGCATGCACATGCTGTTAGCATCAAGCTGTCGATATTGACGGTGTTAGTCGTAATTATTCCCATCTCTAGTACGTACGGTGTTCTCTTAACAACTGTAGTGTTACAAACAGCTACATTTTGCACTCGCGGCTTCACTTCAGGTCTCTTCGCTGTCGTCTCGGGTAAAACTCTGGAGATATTGTGCAGTATAAGCATACATAATATATTGCGGTGCTAGAAATTATTTATATGAAAGCAAAAAATAATAGAAGAATATTTTTCAGGAACAAATAAAAATAAAGATCCCGCCACCTGCGATGTACCATTTAGCCTTGAAGTAGGTGTAGTAAACATATAATTTTGTGCTCAATAAAAATAATATATAGCTGCTATTTCGACTATAAAGTTTTATGTCACTGGAGTTCTTTAGCGTATATTTTTAGATACCCGAGTTTTTCCAGTGGCAACTCAGTAGGTCGTCAACAATCCTACACCTAAATGTGATTGAAATGGGTCTTAAGAGGTAGTTTTACCTGTTAGCGGCTTGTGGAGGTTTCTTATTGGTAGTACCCGCACGTGTGTTGGTCGCTCTGGGAGTTGACGTCGTTGGTGAAGTTCCCTTTCTTACTGGCACTGGGATACCCCTGTTTATGAAAGAAGATTATTTTAGTATTTTCTGTCACAATTTTTAATCAACTCATTTAATTTCTCCATTAACATCAATGGCAGTCATCGCCAACACGCAATTTAGTAGTTGAGTTTGGTGGAATTGGAATGATGATTTAAAAAGGTCGCCTAAAAATGGGACACCAGCAATCAAATAAATCGTAATTGTTGCGTTTTATTTAGTTAAGAAATAAAAATATAAAGATGACGTCATCTTTTAAATCATATCAGCATAGTCAGTGCAAAGATAATAAAATTCAAACCAGCACATAAACCATCTGCCATACGCTGACAGAATTTATGGTCACCGTTTGACCACATTTGGCACAAAGTAATAATGGATCCTGAGGGAATTAGCACAATGACCACAACCTACTCAATTGGTTCGTCATTGTGAGTTCGCATGACATACTGTAACTATAACAATATTTTTGCGTTAACCGTTGATTAGACTTATGACAGCGCGAATTGAAACTTCAAGGTCGGATTGATTTTAGGTAGTAGCTTGATCTATGGGAAGTAAAAAATTCATTTCTAAAAGAAGTTGATTGATATCAAACCCAAGCAAAGAAGAAAGAATTTAAATAATGATATGTAAATCTATGAGTGTGTTGTCAAAAAAATAGAACCACATAACAAAATTACACGACCCTGACAGAAAAAATAATTGTAGGTAAACATTGAATTTGACGTTTGACAAAAGGCCATTGTATTGCTATTACCGATGGGTGGTATTCTTGGCTGGTGATTGTAGCGCGGGTGCCACCGGCCGCACGGGCGATGACACGGGCCTGGGGATCTTCGAGCCACGCGCCGCTGCCGGGGACGTCTCTCCTGAATATATAAATAAACAACTTACAAATATATTGTGGAATATAGAGGTATGTACTATGACGTCATCTAGCATACTCGGTTTATACAGCTGTTCCTTGTTCTCACGAGTACAATATAAACGAGTGTTTTTGCAATCTTGTTTTGCAGTTTTTTATCGTTAATAACAGGATATTCTCATGTTCTTAAAAAAAAATATTTTTTACAATAGCAGATTCATTGTCAAAAATTATAGTGGTATTATTTCTAAAAAAACCGACTTCAAAACTAAAAAGTAAAAAATAAAAAGTTTATTAAAATAATAGGTTTGATGTCGGTGCCTAGTTACTACGTAAGTATTATATTGACTTACTTGGCACCGACATCAAACCTATTATTTTAATAAACTTTTTATTTTTTACTTTTTAGTTTTGAAGTCGGTTTTTTTTAACGTAGTTATTTTTATTTTATACTTTTTAGTTTAGTCTTGCGTTTTTATCAGTA
>NWSH02000601.1:6948494-6960454 GCA_002382865.2 Heliothis virescens | reverse complement strand
GGCACCGACATCAAACCTATTATTTTAATAAACTTTTTATTTTTTACTTTTTAGTTTTGAAGTCGGTTTTTTTTAACGTAGTTATTTTTATTTTATACTTTTTAGTTTAGTCTTGCGTTTTTATCAGTATGTAAAATTTTACGTGGATGACTTGATAACAGGCCTCACCGGCCTGTTATCAAGTCATCCACGTAAAATTTACAGGTAATTTTTTTAGAAAAATGCTCCTAAAATGAAAACTAACGGGCCCACCTGGATAAAATTTTTATGGGACCAATTCGAAGCTATTCCGTATCAAACAAAAAAAGAATTACGTAAATCGGTTCAGAAACCTCGGAGTAATCGGTGTACATACATAAAAAAAAAATATACCGGCCGAATTGAGAACCTCCTCCTTTTTGTTGAAGTCGGTTAATAAAAATGATCAACAAACCTGAAGGTGTAACGGGACTTTCAGCATTGCTGAGCATTTCCCATTTGAGTTGCAGACGACGGAATTTGCCACCCGAGTTGCCGCTGCCATTGCCAGTGTTGGCACTGGCACCGCTGCTAGCAGACCCTGGTCGCCAATTCTCCTCTCCGCTGCACTCCAGCTGTACGAAATATACACGTATCATTAAATATTTGCTACAATAAATCACAACTCGAGTTTTCCAAGAGTTTGTATCCAATATTTAATATATAAAACTAATCATCATGTATAGATGGAACTTGTAATAAGTGCAGTTCTTATTTTCAAGAATAATATATAACAAGGGACATACCAAAGAAACAAACATTGAGGACACAACATATTGGAAATTATTTTTAATGGTGAGGTGCAAAAGTAAAGTAAGCACAAAATAAATGTTAGAAGCAGTAAGCAAGGTCCTAAAACAACCTGCAAATTAATAACAACGGAGACCGCAACAAAACCTTTTTCAAAGCACATAACATTGAACTAACATCCACACAAAGCACCGGCGAGTTACCTTCACGTCATTGCTGGAGGGCTTAGCAGAGGGAGGCTTATTGTTTTCTAGACTATCAGTGTAATCGTCGCTGTCGTCGAACACGAGTCTATCAAACGCCTGCATTAACTTGGAACCCAAGTGCACGCCGGACCATCTGCGGTTAGTTTCTATTTCTATTCTGCTGTTATTCGGACAAATATCATAACCAATGGTTGTTGGATTCACACATGAGCGTGGTCTATTCTTTTCTACGGTAGTCTTTACGTTTGCCGAATCATTGAGCAGGTCGGGAGTAGACGGTTCTTTGTTTTTAGGTTCTTTGTGTCTCATAATAACACTAGTTTGGCAATCGTCGCTGGAGAGACCGCTCGACTGCATCGAACGCACCAGCTTCAGCAAATTCCGCTGGTTCAGGGTTAGTGGTGGAGTGTTAATCGAAGTGGGCTGTTAAATACACCAAATAGTTTTTAGCATCATGCATCATGCCATCCAACGTTAGTTTAGTATAAGTTAAAGTCCTTCACAAGGTCATCGATCCACTTCGAATGTTCGGCAATACCTTTATTTGCATTTTATGTAAGCTGTGCACGAAAGTAAATGCTAAAATATCGCGTTCGTACGTCGTGAACTGTGATTTAAGCACATGCAGTAAACAATAAAATGCAAATAAAGCGATGTTGCTCCGGCAGGCGGCTGTTTGATAGTATGCGATAGTGGTTTCGGAACACGAAAGACACGGAATATTGATTTCGTATATTTCATGGGAAAGTAGCATTCAGTGTCGGATCTTATATTAAGATGTTATTTTGTGAATATTATTTAAACTTACCCGACTAGCAGCACGCATGTCGCTTTCGATCTTCTTGAAACTTCTGTGCAGTTCACGCATTTCAAACATGAGGTCCAGGGAGAAGGGTAGAAGTTTTAGAGGCTCCAAACTGGCCAATAACGTATCCAGAAGAGCTCGGCATCGCGTCTCGCCAACACAACCGGCGAGGATCAGAGAATCAGGGCTGTAGTGTTTTGCTAATATAGATTCTCGAGTACGTATGTATGAAACCCAAGCGTCCACGGATTGAGCACTGAAAGGAAAAAAGTCATAAAATACGTGTATTTGTAGAAAAAATATTTATCGATTTTTATAATAATGTTACGGGACTCACTTGAGCAGACCAAGGATGAATGCATTGAATTTTACTAATCCCTCAGTGACCGCATCTTCGCTGTTGATTCTCAATACCAATTCATTGAGAGATTTTGTAATCGGTCCTAGAAGGTAAAAGAGACACAGTTAAAAGACGATAACAAACGTATACAATTAACAAAGTTGGCACCTATCGCTAATTTATTACCTTGTCTAGCAGTTGCTTCAACCATTTGCCAAACAGAGTTATTTACTGCTCCGAAAGAAGTCTCGATGTTCTCCTTTAGGCCATCCCTGAATATCGCATACAAGGCTGGGCATAGTGCGTTCAGTGCGATTTTAGCGCAGGCCGGGGATTCCTTCGAGTCTCCTAAGAAGGCTAACTCTGCTTGGTCCGTGGCGGATGAGAAATGTTGAATCAACATTTCGACTGCATCAGTCACGTTTGAGACCAAGGCTGCAATTAAAAATAATTATTTGTATAACTGTAGATTACTAATTCTTAACAATTAATCATTTACTTAGTTCGAACGACATTGGTGGAATTATTACCTCTCTTTTGTGACACATCTATGATATCATATTTGCCTCTAGCATCATGGTGAATGGGGCTTCCAAATTCATCAGGGCTTACTTCAGCTTCCTCGCAAATTGGTATTTCTGCTAGGTTCTTGCCCTAGAATCATACACAGTAATCTGATACTTTGACAGCATGCAAGAAAATTTAATTTTTAAATAAAATTGATGTCACATAATTATTAATGAGTGACAAGCGCAGGTAACGTGTTCAAATTGCTAAGAAAAAGATGTGTGCAAATAAAAATTCTTTAGCAAAACATAATGCACATAACATACTTAGCAGAAAAAAATAACGAACATTGAAACCGAAACAATAAATAGACAACCAAGGAGCAAATCAAATAGGAAAGATACTCACAGAAATTAACGGGCAATGATGTGTGTGAGCAGAAGTAGCATTAGCAAATGAAACGTTACCTGGTAAAGCCTTTGCGCTATCACAGCGGAAATGTTTGGCGAGTTAGGTGGCGTTGTTAGACTGACACCCTTTATATCTTCCGTAGGTTTTAATTGAGATTGCTGACCGTCGGTCTTGGGGACCTCAGATTTCTGCGCAAAACTCACAGACTTCTTACTATTACAACTACTGCCGCTTGATTCTGTGGATCTTTGGTTCTCCTCCATAGATCTTTTCATCTGAAGAAATTTGGACACCTGGTTCCTTACCTTTTGAACTTGATTTTGATCCCATTCATCCATGTTTAGACAATTGAATCCACTGTGTTTCAAAAACTCCTCAAGTTGTTGTAAATCTGCACTGCTGATTAGTGCACCAGGAGGTGGGAATTCAGTATACTCCATTTTCTTTGTTCTTGGTTTAGGCAACGGTGGAGTATGTGGTCTATGAAACTTGAGTTCGTTAGATTTGCCTGATTCTAGGCTACTTTCTGTTCCAACACCTTCATCGGGATAGTACTCGTTATAGTCGGCATCTTTCTCGGCAGCATCAAGGAATTGTTGTGATAACCTCTTTGCAGCTAGATCATTATTTTTTCGATAATCTACAGTTTGATTTTGAAGATAATAAGGTTCTTGTAAAGATCTTCTTTTAGTTTTATGTTCCGTCGCAGCTGTCATGCAAACTACTGGATCTTGAATAAGATCATCCATCTCAAACATACTGTATCGTTTAGTATGTGCACTAGATTTGCGTGTTTTATCCATTGACTTACGCAATATACTCTTTGGCAACGGTGGCCTCGGCGGTGCTAATTCCCCTTGTTTGGGAATGCGGTTTTGATCTGCTAACGACAATGACCGTTTTGGAATACTGGGATTTATTCTTTGTCCATCATTATTCACTCCGCTCGCCTCTGAGCTTGTGGCGCTATCGTACCGATATACGAATAGAGGGTTGAAATTTCCAGCGGGTGCAGGACTATTTTGTGCTGAAGAATCTGTTAGCATAGTAGATGAACCACGATATCCCGACGAAGGCTGAGTAGCTGTGCTTGAACTCGAAGATACTGCCGTAGTGTTACCAGCTAAATTATTACAGTCACAACTCATAGGTCGATTTTTGGCTCTCACAGCAGGCGAAGCATTACAATACTTATCAGTACATTTTTGTGCACCCTCTTTTTCTTTCATATGTTGCATAAGTTCAGGCACTTCAGATAGTAACTGCCTGCATTCCATGGGAAGTAAAAAGTTAAGAGAATCCCAGTCTTTAATATGACCAACTCCTTTTTTCTTTAGCATTTCAAGATCATTGCATGAGAAGGGTCGTTTACCTTTTACCTGCAACCGATTCCTTTTGCTTTCACTTGATCTGGGTGTTATATTTATTTTCAAAGGATTTAAATAAATATTTGGTCGTCCGTTCAAGAAACTGATATCTGGCAGAGTATAGCTAGGATATAGGACAAATACAGGCTTCTCGCAATCTCCTTCTTTTAGTTTTTCTAAAAACGATGGCTCGACGACCTTGAATAGTTCTCTTTGGGACATGCTTGACAGATGCATGCTGGATGTTTGTATACTCTTATCTATAGTATCAGCTTCAAGGTGGGTAGACGTTGATTTATGGTCACATTGCTCGCGCTGTAAAAGCTTATTCATTCTTGTTATTTGAGTTCCATCGGATTCAGAACAGCTTGAGATGCTTACGCTAGTGGCCGAAGATTGGGAAGAACATGATTTTCTGTTACTTCTCATTCTTGAAGGACTGTTCATAATATTTAAATTAGTTCTCTTCAGATGTGGTTTGTTTACAGTGGCATAAAGGTTCGTTTCACTATCACTCAACTTAGTTCCATCTGCTGTTTCCTCTTCTTCGATCAATACTTCATCATATACTCTGTTGTTGAAAGGATTCACCGATTGTATCTCCTCGTAGACGACTGATGACACCTCTTCTACTGCAGTGCTAGGTAATTCTATTTGAGGTCGCTCTGAGATTGCGGTTTTCGAATCGACTAATCTTTGTTCGCCCATGGACTCTCCGCTTTCTCCGCCAGAGCTTGAAGGCCAGCACTCCGATCTATCCAGCTGATCCATGCTTACAATGCCATCGTTGCTCATACTTTTTTGTTTCATAAATAACTTTACTAGGCTAAATGCTTGTTTTGGTTGACTTTTGTCTGATGAAGTTTGGTTGTCAGTTGAAGAAGTGCTCATAGGTTCCGAATGTTGACTTCCCTGAGATGATCGCTGTTGTGATACATCGTAAACTTTCATGCACATAGGAGTGCCCATTAGTCTTTGATTCACAGTGAAAGAATCGACCTGTAAAGAAAATATATTGTTAGTATATAAATACACAGTAAATTGTGGTCTAGAAAGTTTCTTGGCAATAGTTTCTAATACATACCGTTGAATTACTCAGAGCAGCTGAATTTATGGAACTATTCATAAGTTTCCGCCTGTACAGATTTGGCAAACTTTGGCTTTTTATGACTGAATTGCTCATGTTGTCGTCTGCGGTATCAGTTGCATCATTTGAACCTTCATTGTTATTTCCAGAGGGATGCCTATAACACGGAACATTATTTTCATAAAAAATAAGTAGAATAAAAATAAAAAGAGTATAGAATTAGCGAATAAAATATTTTTTTTTACCTCCTTAAGGGTGACTGACTGGTTTGTTTCTTAAGCTTACTCCACGTAGTTAATCCTAAATCGCTCCTAGCCATAGACGTCGTTAATTTATTAGTTAATTTCTTACATCTCTCTAATAATTCTAAATTCCTGCGCGTTCTTTCATCGTTATCTAAAACTAAGGTTTCTTCCTCGCCCAATTTGTCTGAAAAAATATTGAGTGTATGAGTTGGCATGTTATCATGAGTAATTACAAGGCAGTGATTCAGTACTGGTGCGTATATTAGCGTCATTGTAAAGTGGGTAAACATTATATCACTATGGCGGTATGCCTCTGTAGTTGGTGGAAGAGAAATAAATGTTGCGTACCATGTTTTTGATTGACGGCTGGTTCAACGCACTCACTGTCCTCAGAGTATGTGGTGAGACTGCCCTCGAAGGCGATGGTGTAGTTGTCCTTGTTGGCTTGGCAGGTGAGAATGAGGTCCTGCTCAGAGGGCAGCTCGCAGTCGAGGCTGTCCACGCTGAAGTGAACGCCATGCGCACCCTCTTTTACGGGGGAGAACAGAAGTTCCGACTTGCATATCGACATTGTGTTGATCGAACCGACGGATTCTTCACCCTAGTGGAGAAATTTAATATTTTTATTACAATACATCGTCCTAACGATTAAGCACAAAATAAAGCTCTTTTTGTATTTTTTGATTGTGTATTGAATAATAAAACTTTCGTTCTATTCATTAAAATTTCAATAATTTGTGTTTCCGTTTACAGGTGTAATGCGTAGTTGTACTACTAAGATTTTGGTGGAAAAGAAACAGCATTTCCACCTGGAATAACAACTCTATATCATTGGCAATAAAACGAATACAATATACGGGACGTCTATAACGCTGAAAGCAACATGTTGCTCACTACATGTGAATGTTCTCAGAAGATTTCGAAACTGTAACGCGTGTTAGTTGGAACATAAACATTTGCGTGTAGTTATAACGGACGCGGATGCAAGTCGCGGCTAAAAATAATGGGCTGCAGTTACTTACAGGTACAATGTCCATTATCCAATAGCCTATAGCGTTGTATAGTTTTATAACTATGCTATTCAGTTTATCTAACCGGGATATTTATAATCTAAGTGTGACAGTGATTAAAAAGCTTATCTCAAAATATTGGAAAGGGCGGATTTTTAGGACAACATTATTTACAAAAATATGCTCATTTGGGAACTTGTTGTTAACATAGTGAATAGATAATCTTTATGATGTTTATAAGCTAATTGGACTCATTAGGATTAAAAAGTAAATAATAAATATTTGTGTACCTACTTCTGGAATGTTGACATTTAACATATTCGATGAAACACATTATTTTTGATAAACAATGCTAATTGTAATATAGGTAGTGTGAGGATTCTACTTTTCAAAATTTTCCACTAAAGCGTGTACCGTATTTTCCTTGTATCATTTATTGCAAAGGAGGAATATTTGCTGTGCTATAGCCTTAGTTTTTCCCTAGCTGAATCAATGAGGGTTTTCTAAAATGGTCTTCACCAGATGGCAGCACTGTAGCGTCAGGTCCAAACACAAATCAAAACTTGTATTTTTCGATCGTTTTTTGATGTAAATACATTCTTAGAATGTTTGAAAAATAATATATTTTCCTTTACTTTAATTTTATAGTAGTTAGACTAATCAAATTGCGGTAATAACCTTTCAAAAAACTTTTCCTTGTAGCAATGACTATTGTACCTCTTTTTTTAGCTGAATCTTCAGTTTGGCCTTAATTAACCTTAATAAATCAATAACACTACTAAATGCGTAAAATTTCACGAAAAAATCATTCGATCAGTTGGAATCTGTACTATCTGACAGCTATTTGGACCTGACGCACATGAAGCGCTCTCTGGTGGCAAAAAAAGTTTTGAAAACCCTCATTATTTTTATTTTAAATTACCCGTTTTTTTTCATATTAACTAACTTTGCAAGAAATCTGGTCTCGAAAATATGTTTTAAGAGAAGAATTGTCACCAAAACTCTCTGCAAGATACGCTTGACTCTATTAGTATGCCTAAGCTCGCACTTAAATATGTCATTAACCAAGCAACAAAGCTTCCACCTTGGAACCTACGAGAAACATTAAACACTGAATTTTTGTAATTCCATATCGTGCTAGTCTGGCTTAACTCAAAATACTCCTGTAGGAATGGAGGTAAAAACTAAACTTTACATTACTGGTTATAATTAACAGGGACAAAGATATACCCAAGGTATAAAGTTCTAGATAAAAAGGATCCTTCAGAGCCCGTTTTCACAGGCTACAGATAAAGTTGTAGCCAGTTATCTGACAGATTAATGGCATAGAAATTATTTTTATTTTGAACAACTTTTCAGTGGCATTACCTGTCAAGATAACTGCTAAACTTTAATCTGGAACCTGTGAACGGGCTCTAAGATTTTTATTATTTCACTGTTAAATGCTTCAATAAAATCGTAAATAATGGTAATATAGAAAAACAACGCAGTCTGAAGTAATTATAGTGTCAATATCGCAGCCTCCCAACGGACAATGTACGACGAATTTGTTAATCTACAAGACGTGCGCCAATATTTATGGCCGGAATACGCTGATAAGGCTCGAGCACGGCCATTTCATTTGGATTGCACGTTAATCTCCATTTCAGTTATATATACGTATCAGTTGGGTATACGGGGACAGGCAAACCAATGGGAAATAGAGGTTATTAATGGTGGTAACAATAGGTGTAATCTAGAAACAGTCTTTTTGTTATGGTAATTCCAGAAATGTTAATATTGAGCATCTAAAGGACATCTAAGAAGAACTATCGTAAGTATCATTACTTATAACAATAAATTTTGTTCTCTATTCCTGAAGGATAAAAGCTTAAATTTATGTTTGTCTATCCAACTTATCGTACCACACGTAATGCTAAAAGTACAATCTCGAAATACTTATCCTATACATATTCAGAATAATTTTTTTGCCGTAATAAAAACATATTCAACGAAAAATATCCTCGAGAGTAACTAGTTATTGAAAAGATACAAAAAAAAATCTTGTTAGTGTTCCTTTGGAACTGTTCGGAGATAGTGACTGAAATATTTCATGTCCACATTTGAATGATAAAGAAATCTGAAGGAGGTGAAGGCCTTGAGAAAAAGGTTGATCTCTCATACATGCAGATTTAATCACCTATGTGATATGTAAATGTATCAGATAGTTCTTTGAAGAGTTTGCCAGTTATATTAAAATCGGTTTTGCGATGGCAACATGAAAAGTTTGAAAATAGAAAAGTATCTATTATTATTTATTTCTTTTTTTAAAAACGTGGTAATTGAAAATCTAGTTTTAAGCAATTCGTCTAGCTTTTATTTGAGGCGGAAAAGCATTTAGTTCTTCTTAGTATTAAGCCTGCGTGTAATGTAATCGTAAGTCATTTTATCTATAATTCATGGTCGGCAAACAAACTAAGTAACCACAAAACCGATAACTAAAGCCTAGAAGAAATATTTGGTCTGAAAAAGCGTTGCTAGGTATGTTACAGGTGCTCAGTCAATAACGCACTATTAAGTTACAAACGGAGCGGCGCATCGGGGCTATAATGAAAAACACCGTATGGCTGTATGACTTTCTCGAGTGAGCAAAAAATCCAGGCGAGGCGTGTTTAATGGCGCGAACCCTCGGCTCAGCCTTGCGGTTTGTAAGGAACCTACTCATTTATCGAGTACAAACTATCGTTTCCTAAAGCTACAGATTTCCTATCATTGTCGTCACGGGATTATTTGATTATTTAGAGAATAAATAATAAATAGTAGTCTTGTGTTGCAGAGTATTTCAGTGAGAGATTAATTTCTGCTGTTTTACCACTGTTAGTGAGATTATAGTTACTTAATGTGATAGTGTTTCATATGAGGAGTGAAGATGTATTCGGAAGCAGTGACTCTTGGTCTACCGATCACTCGCGTAATAAGCTCTATTGGAAATTGAGATAATTAAAGAGTATTCAAAATATGTATTTGATACTAGTATTTTCACTTACGAATTCGTGGTCTTGATGACTTGATTCGACGTAGGCATAAAAATTAGAAACTCACCGCCATTTAAATTTCTCAGAAATATAGAGAGATATATAGATATATATATTTTTTTGTGTACTACTAATAGTTGGGTATAGGTTGTGTGACGGAATTTCATAATAAAGTAAATGTGTTCTAGCCTTTATAAGTTCATAGTGCGAAACTTCTGCAGACGTCATTAATATAAAAAGATGATTTTTTTTAATCAGAAGGCACTTTCTAGTTTGTGACTCAAACTCGCAATTTATTATGCTCTTTGCAAATATACTTTTGTACAAAAAACTAATCGTTTCCTAAGTATTTTCCTCTGGAATTTGATTTTTAATAATAAATAGAGTTTTGTGAGAAGTTCAGAGATTATCTGCTTTTACATGATTGTGGAAATATTTAATGTATAGGGCTAATAGGGGGAGATTTTTGTTACGCCAATAAGCTAATTCTAAGTACATTAAAGAAATGATTCAATATTGTATTGTATACATTTTAACTAAATAAAAGTTAGACATTAAATTCCAGAAAAAAATACCTAACCAGATTTGGTTTGGCTGCAACGTGTGTGGAAACTTATTGAGTTGTAGAGTTTCGAGAGTCTCGATATTAGCATCAAATGATTGCGGGATTTGTTATCACTGTGGTATATAGGCGTCATTTTGTGGCATAGACTTATAGATTATGGCGGTATGGCTCTGTAGTTGGGGGAGAGCAATAATTTGGGTCGGTTTAGAGAATATGTTGGGAGTTACAATATCTGAGAAAGGACTGTGGTTTGAACAGTGCTCGATGGGCAGCGGGTTAGAGGCGTAGGACATGGACGTAACGGCCGCGTGTTGGGGGATGTCCCGCCTGATCGAGCACGTGGGTGCTGGCGTGCGGGCATCACCGGTCCACAATTGTCAAAAACATGGTACCGGATTGCACGAAGCTAGGTTGATTTTTCTCTTCTCACCACCGTCAACAGAGGGCATACGCATGTGATATCTGTCTATCTGCATTCCTACAAATTAGAGTAATGTGGTGAGACTGCCCCTCGTAAAGCGCGATGGCTGTAGTTGTACCATTCCGTAGGCTTGCCGGTGAAATGAGGTACCCTGCCTCAGCAGGGCAGCTCGCAGTCGAGCCGCGTCCACGCTGAAGGAACGCATGCGCACCCTCTTTTTACGGGGAGACAAGAAGTTTCACTTGCCATATTGAGCATTGTGTTGATCGAACGACGGATCGTTCACCTTAAGTGGAAAATTTATATTTTTTTAAATACATGTTCCACGATTTAAGCACAAATAAAGCTCTTTTGTATTTCTTAATTGCTGTATTGAATTAATAAAACTTTCGTTCTATTCCATTAAAATTCAATAAGAAAATAAACTTGTGTTTCGTTTACAGGTGTAATGCGAGTTGTACTACTAAGATTTTGTTGGAAAGAAGACAGCATTTCCACTGGGGTTGTATAACAACTCTATATCATGGAAATAAAGACGAATACAATATGACGGTTGATTCGTCTATTAACGCTGAAAGCAACATGTTGCTCTACTAATGTGAATAGTTCTCAGAAGATCTTCGAAAAAAACTGTAACGCGTGTTGTTGCGAACATAAACATTGCGTGTAGTTTATACGGAGCGGATGCCCAAGTCGCGCTAAAAATAAGCGGCTGCAAGTTAACTTACAGCGTACACATGTCCATATATCCAGATAGCTATACCGTTGTATAGATTATATAACTATGCTATTCAGTTTATCTAACCGGGATATTTCATAATCTAAGTGTGACAGTGATTAAAAAGCCTATCGTCAAAAATATTGCGAAAGGGCGGCATTTTTAGACAAATTATTACAAAAATCATGCTCTTTGGAACTTGTTGTTACATAGTGAATAGATAAGTCTTATGATGTTTATAACTAATGCGACTCATTAGATTAAAAAGTAAATAATAAATAAATTGTGTTACTATTCTGGAATGTTACATTTAACATATTCGATAAACACATTATTTTGATAAACAATGCTAATTGTAATATATGTAGTGTGAGGATTACCTACTTTTCAAAATTTTCACTAAAGCGTGTACGTATTTCCTTGTATCATTTATTGCGAGGAATGGAGCGAGATGATTTGCTGTGGCTATCAGCCTGTAGTTTTTTCCTAGTGGATC
>NWSH02000601.1:6931113-6948469 GCA_002382865.2 Heliothis virescens | reverse complement strand
AGAAAACGTGCTACCGCTCACTTTTAATATAATGACAGTAGGTAGAATTAATTATAGAAGAATAATATAAATGTCAGTTTTTTAAACCATTACTTCGTATTTAAGGTTTATCTAGGTGTTTAGAACTCTAGCGAATATTGAACCGGTCATATAACTCTTATATTATTCAGTAGGTTATTTTGGTGTTTGTTTTGCTCAAAAGCGAAAATAGATTGGTACTTAGATCACATTTCTGTATCAGATACAGAATAGAGCGTTATTAATAAAAGTTCAAATCTCTATACTATAATATTAATAGCAGGCAGAGTCACGTAGTAAACCGTTTATGTCAATTATCAGCCAGCTATGAGACCGAAAGGACAACTCGGTAAAGCAACACAGGTGCTGGCCGCGAAACTGACATCATAATGACATGCATAGAATCACGGAATGAATAATCTAGAAAACAACAATAGATATTGTTTACAAGAGGACCGACCAAAGAAACGCGTTCTTCGAACCGAGAGGCGTGATGACCTCAGAGCCATTCCTGGCAAGGACGATGTGCTATGAACATAATCCCGCGTTCTCGAGCAACCGACCGGACCGGACAATATTGCCTGCGTTGTTTTGTGAATCATTAACGTGACCCCACATGACTTATTGATATTAAGAAGCCCAAATGATGAGCAGTCTGCTGCAGAGCGAAGTTTTACATGAGGTGGCAATTTTACAGTTTTTTCCTACTTGAACGTCTCGACAAGTTTGTCTGTAAAGGCTAAAACATAAGTGATATTCGTTTTAAGGTTTTCTGGTCTTTGTTTGCCTACAACGTGTTCTTGATAAACCCTCAGTATTATTTTTGCACATTGCCCTTAGCGCAACCGACATTTGGAAGTTTTATTTTATTGAAACAAGTACGGATGGTCGATGAACTACCATTGAAACAGTTTTGAATAATGGAATCTGCGTTGACACATAAATATCGTAATTAGTGATACGGTCATTAATATCTAAAATAAACAACATAACGTTCAGCTGGAAACGCATGTGAATCAATATCAGATATGCTACAGATCGAGTGATAAAATGATTAAGCTCTGGTTTATTACAAGTCAGTTCAATTGTTAACTTATTCTAGAAATTATAAGTAAGGTCGCTTAAAGTTCCATAATTAATGTAAAAAAAAAACCGCCCTTTGAATATATTATTATGCCGTCTAAAAATGTCGAGTTCTGTAAATGAATCTATTAAAAATTGGTATAATAGAATCCTGTAATAAATATTAATGGGCATCCGTCTATTTTAAACGTTTATTTACAATTGACAGCACCCAATTCAATACAAAACTTGTTTTTATGTGCTAGCTGTTTGGAATGTTTACTCTTGTTGTTAAAGTAAAACTTAAATAATACTTCTCTTCAAAATATTAACATAAGGAACATAAATACTACTGTGAACAATGATTTATGAAATTAATATTCTTTGATCTTGATTGTCAGTAAAATGAGGTGCTATCAGAATTGCATACCGCGGTGATAATTGGGCAATGATACAGCTAAAGTTAATGAATAGTAATTGCATTCCAATTAAGCTGGAGTCGTGCGTGCGATGGAAAATTAAGCAAGCCTTCAATCCTTTGTTGCTTTAACTTCTTATATAGAACGCTTGTGGTAACTAGCGCGAATAGCGTGGTTTAATATACCGTGTTCACACGATTACGCGCCGAGATTACGGCCCCGTTCAATGGAGAGCGCGAAGTCGTCAGAAGTCACTTCCAGAACACATGATAAAGTATTCAAGCCAAAAACCGTAATTAAGGCGCCTCGTTGTCGCCGCACGAAATTCTCAGTTCATTAGAACTCAAACGCAGCAGTTATATTGACTACTTGATATTTTAAATGGTCATCTCAGAGATAAATAGATAAACTAAACCTATGTCTTTAGTTTTGGGGCCCGGCGTCTTTTAATCTATATTATAAATATATTTCAAATATTTAGTGAATGTTACGTATATAGTTGAAGCAAGAACAAATCTTAAAATTACCGGGCATTTATGTGGGTGTATACTCTGTATAACTAAGCGTAGATATCATATGACCAAAGGTTCACATAACTTTGGTGCTAAAATATTTTTAACTGTGAGTATAAAAAAAACAATTACAGAGTATAGAAATTATTGAATAATAATTTAATAAGAAGTAGCGAATCAAATCATGCTCTTTTAGAGAAAGCAAATCACTACATGGTCAAAACTTATTATATAGCTTCAACAGTCCATCAAACCCCTTCCAGCATTAATGCAATACACTTATGTTATACAAAACATGAGTAACACTAATGACTTGGAATGATTAATTGTAAGTTTCGTACAGGATAACGATCATTCTACAAAATTTTGACATGAAACGCTGGAAGGACACTGTGGGTAATAGCATTGTCGACACGTGTTATACCATTGAACTCTGATTCCTCGAGCATATATTGCAGAATACGTCATGGTCAGGGAGTCAAAGAACCATAGGAAGGCGTAACTTCACACCTACGGCAATTACAAAAATCAATCTACTAACAGCACACATGCTTATATTGCGTATGTACTACCAACGACAGAATAAAATAGTAGATCACTAGCACGTTTTGTGTGTATAAGTAATGTATGTTTGCTTTTTCAGATTTAGAGAACTTTGCTAAAAATCCGCCTCGGGTCAGGTGACTCAAGCTCATATGAATCTAGCTGACTAGACCCATTAGTTTTCTCAATCATCTTAATGTGTCCAGCGCGAGTGTTATTAGTCTGGTGAGTGTTGATGCACTTAACTAATGAACATTGAGTTGTCCAAACATAGATTGAGATCATCATATAAGAAGTATGATCTGCTCAAATAATGTTTTTCTCATTGAAGTACTGGTAGCTCGGACAAGATAAACCCCGACGTTGTTTTTAGAAAGAACAGGACAGCTCCGCCAGCAGTTTCATACGCGTTCCGAGGGAAGCTACTTCAAGTACCGATAAAAAGTATCATATATGCCTTACTTCGGTAAGTGGATCTAATCTAACACGAAAAGGAAAAATTTTAATCAATTTCGTAGTTGAACGCAACAAAAAAATCTACATTTTTTGTGTTTAAATGTTTCTATAGCATTTTGATACTGTTAATGAATAAGTACTTGCCTAACTTAGTATGTATTAATAGAAGAAAATGGACAGGGGTGGGTTGATGTCCAACATTAAGAATTATTTTGTAGCCTGTAGGTCTGGTTTTGGAAATATATCCGAAGTCAACATTTTTTTTACCGTACGAGTTATTCTCTATGCCTGAGGCGTGCTAAAGCATATATGATGTTATTTTATGAAAATCTGTGTAAGTCGTTGTTTTAAGATGAGGCTTGATTTAATTGCTTACTATCCTATGGTTATTAAATAGTAAAGATGTCGTTAGTTACAATATCAATGAATAATCAGGTGATTTAATGCGTAATGAGGCAGTTGATTATCTGCTAAATTCTTGTCGTTAATTTTTTTACTGAAAAAGAGGACTACATTTTCTAAAACTTTTTAATTGTAACGTATTTTTTTCCTAAGCCAGCTTGTAAATGTAAAACTTGTGAATTTTAGACCAAAGTTGCTGCTCGACACAGACACGGACTATTGTTTTTGAAGCTGCCAAGCTATTTTCTGCACAAAGTTATAAAAATGCTCTACCGAAGTTTTAATTAAGTTGGTAGTAGGTATATGAAAATATCACGAAATCATCTATATATCTCTGGTACTGACGTGAGGAAAACTGTTTCAACAGCATGTTGCAGTTTTGTCATCCTTAGCAAATATTGCAACTAATGCATAGGTAGTTTGCCGACTTAAATATCTAATGATAAGTGGGCAGTCCTAATAAGGCATTTTTAATCTTTCTTTCATGATGTAGAATGTAGTCTGATAGTTCGTAATATTTAATTGATATCGAGAAAATGGTGCGTAATGCCTGGTTTCCCTTCAACGTCATCAGTGTCGTCCTTTTTCCCAAATCATTACCGATCACAAGTAACTATTCTTTGATGTAGGGTTCTTTTTTTGAAGACTTTGAATTAAAATTACATAACATTAAATGGATAATTATCAACGTTTTTTATACTATTTCCGGTATATCTATCTTTTTGGCTTTTTTCCCAATATATTATATTTGTATAATGAAGTGGCTAAGTGTCTCGTGGTAAAGAGTTACACGAGCCTTCGAAGGTAGTTAATTGATACATTACGTCAGTAAGTACTAAGGTAAGCATAAACTACCACGGAACAAGAATACAGAAACCTCACAGAATATAATAGTTAGATTGATACTATAATTGACTTCCTTCCAAAGTTACATCGAAGGTCGTGTTTATTTATACGCCCCAAATGAAAATTGGGAGCTCTAGTACATTAGCGGCAGTGTAATCAGTGTTTTACAATAAAAAACTTGTAAGAATTACAAGTTGTTTGGCGCAATGTCCGGTTGAGTCGTGATCGTGATTGGTTTTTTTCGATAGCCCACATGGGTTGGATGGCGACGTCATCCGATTCCTGTAATGAATTCCTCGAATTCGTCGCTCAGCGATCGGCGACGCGAGTTACGCCAACCTCCTGGCATCGGAAAGGAATTACGTCATAAGCGCACTGACTTGCCACAAAACGATGCACACAACGTGACCATAGCCACCGTATTGCTTCTTACTAATTTTCCTTGTGGGCTTAAAGCTATCGGCAATCGGTCTAAACATGGTCAAACGAAAATTGTCCTGATCCTGACCACTAGTGTTGCTGTTTTCTTGTTATTTTAATCGGCTTAATGTTATCTGTAAGTGTTTGATTAAATAATGTGGATTAGGAAAATTAAATCTCAAAAATTGGATTGGGAAATTATTTAACTGGTAAGGGCAATGACTTTAAGTTCTTATTATTAAGTATTAAACAATTTCAACAACCGTTAATTTGTTAATTTATATAGAAATTTATTGTCATTCTAAATGTCATCACATGAGTGTGAAAGCATGTATGGATTCTAAAAATCCAATTAATTGCGCGTGCGAAAAATGAGGGTTTTCTAAAATGGTCTTCACCAGATGGCAGCACTGTAGCGTCAGGTCCAAACACAAATCAAAACTTGTATTTTTCGATCGTTTTTTGATGTAAATACATTCTTAGAATGTTTGAAAAATAATATATTTTCCTTTACTTTAATTTTATAGTAGTTAGACTAATCAAATTGCGGTAATAACCTTTCAAAAAACTTTTCCTTGTAGCAATGACTATTGTACCTCTTTTTTTAGCTGAATCTTCAGTTTGGCCTTAATTAACCTTAATAAATCAATAACACTACTAAATGCGTAAAATTTCACGAAAAAATCATTCGATCAGTTGGAATCTGTACTATCTGACAGCTATTTGGACCTGACGCACATGAAGCGCTCTCTGGTGGCAAAAAAAGTTTTGAAAACCCTCATTGAAGTCCACTCTTACGTCAACAAAAATACAGACAAACACATTTTTGTCAGTAGCGCCTACAGTGATGGCAGTTTTAAAGATCGAATCTTCGAAATACTCCCCATTGCTTCATGACACGCCCTACACATCTGTGGTACAGTCAGAGTCAAACGGGACGTTTAAAGTGACAAACAACATGGCTGCCAGTGCGAGCGTTATCATCAATTTAATTCCTTTTCCTGCTACAAATGAGGTCACAAATCAAACAACCACTCATAACAATGATATTGCTTTACATGTATGTTCTATTACAATTATTGAGTAAGTACCGCTAAATGATTGTTCTTCTAAATTAATGAGGGTAGTTTGATAAGAATATAATAAAGTGGTTAATATAATATGTATAGAACGTTCCATTCGACAAGTATTGTGTGACTTAAGTACAGTTTATTGATAAAGATGACTAATAAACTATTAAAAGAAAGTGGTGATGTAATTTATACTGTCGATAAGTTTGTCAATAGTGACATTGAAGAGTACGTGCCTAAGGGTTTATAATAAGAGAGAGAACAAAAGTTATGACGGTCGTTAGAATCATATAAAGTTAGCCTATTAATAAATGTCTTTGAAGTCGCTTATTCCTCGTAGGTGGTCCAGCTTACATGCATGTAGTATTGGCACAGAAGGCACATTATCGTCTTATATGATAAACTTACTGAATAGTATCCATTGTAAGAATCCCAATCATACTCCGTCACACCCATTTTTAACAACGGCCTGTTCTATTCCCACTGTCTCTAATAGAACGGGATCACTACACTATTAAATCATTCACCATCTACTTGTTCCAAACTGTCACTGCCATCATGCTTCGCACACACTATCAAAATATATGAGTCCACAATGTCCGCTGTAATGCGTTATCTAACGCAAACACAATTATCTATTAGGTTCTCTGAACTATCACATTTATTGGTAAAGCAACGTGTGATCGAATTCATTTCAATAAAGTGCACAGCACAGCACTCCCGAGAGCCCTGGGCGCGACTGGGGCAGCGGGAATATTAATTTTAATATTAGACACAACATGCGCTTCTCAAACTTTGCAACAAACGCCACATAAACGCGCGTGCTGTCCACTCAGAGTACATTATGCCACTGTTATCAAAACGCAGCACACGCTAAAATAAGATTAATGGGGGCAACAGATGCTCATTAGCCGAACGGTAATTATTGATTAGCAAGTTACAATTAGCAACACTTCAAGGTTTGAAGTACTGCAGGAACAGAGCACGGCAATTCTTTTATTTAATAGGCCCTTGTGAATAAGTAAGCTACAAAACCAGCGTGTTGACGCTTTGAACAGTTTGAGAACGGCTGTCCTAGTGGATAGACTTCATTGGCAACTCACACACATGGTGGCAGTGTGAACAGGGCCACACATAAGGATGATTAAATATAGCACACACACACAGATGTAGTCGAGGAGGGAAAGACTATGACTGGGGGAATAACGAGCGTGGTTAAACTGATTGACGCAATTCAGCGTGTAGTTAGTGTTAAAATATAAATGTGTGGGTTGAGTCACGCACACAATGACAATGGTCTTATTTCGTCTTTACTACTAGCACATCCCGTGGGACCAACGCACTTCACACTATAAGGAATACTAGTTGTGAATGCTAGCCAAGCGTCTGGGCTTTCAACTATTGTTATGATGTGTATGTACTCCAGGGAGTTAGTAACTGTTAATTGGCCAACACGGCAATGTGATGGTTTGTGATTGTGGAGTATCAGCCTCTTATATAAAATCTATTACGAAAAAACTCAATTATGTAGCAGATAGCACTAATCTATTAATGTACCCCTTTCAAAATAGAAAGCTTGATCGGTATTTTATCCTCGAAATCGATGCTTTGACTTAGCGATATTAAAGAAAGTCTTTAATAATTCAATATTTCCTTCAAATATTTCTCAGCCCATTAGGTAGCTTAATGATAAAATTCATTTGCCATCATTATTTCCCATCAACTTTTTACTCTAACACTTATTCTAGATAATCAACTGCTTTTAATATTTTTTTCGACTAATTTGCAAAATCCTTCTCATTAAAAGAATTACCAAGTTTTATAGGTACTAATAACTACAATAAGAAAATCTTAGGGTTCTTAGAGCGACATCTATTATGATCCAAGTGTAGTTTGCCTAGTGCAACATCAAAAAGAAAACTAGATGGCGCTGCAACCACGGGCTAAGAGTAGTACAACGCTTGGTAGAATTAAAACCTGCAGTGTACTAAATGTGATAATAAATAAATTGTAAGTGCTTAGCATGAGTGACCACAATGAGATGAAAAAAATGTAAATCGCTGTAATTAATTAAGAAATGTATGCATGAATAATAAAAATGAGAACACTGAACAGCAATGCGAGGCGAACCTGGAAACTACTGTCGGCACTGACACTGCTGTCGAATCGAAACCTTTCCATGAGAGAGCTAGAGATGCTCGCGAACATCTCGCCTCGGGGGTTACTCTGCAATACACCATAACACATCCATAAAGAAATTAAGGGTAGTAATACTGAAAAAATAAACATACATAAAATAAACAATGATACAGGAAAAATAATACTTCTTACATAAATAAATTAAAGTTTTTAGTAATAAAGATCATAAAACCCATAAAATGTAAAATTTTGGACCATGCAAATGACAGAGACAAGAAAGAAAATCATATCAAATTCGAGATCTTCTTATTGGAGAATTATTCGCTTATAATGCTATGATGCTAGAAACAGTTGCAAATGTTACATACTTTAGAGAGAGGAAAAATAATTAGAAATAATTAGGAAGAAGACATTGGGTATGTTTGTTTGTGGCATATTTTAGATCCTTGTCTCGAACTGCAGTATAGACCCCTGGTGCAATAATTATTATCAAGTTACATACAAGTTTACAAATATGATTTGCAAAGCAAGTTTCAAGGTACTTCAATTTAGTCATGTATTTGGTTATCTATCGCAGCCTCTTCGAAGCTGAAGGAGATCGGTTAATGAATCCATTTCTTTGATCGGTTTAGTATTTAAACAATTTGTCTACAGGCTTACTTATAATGATATCATCAACTGCGAATTAGTCATTTTTATTAACTCTTCAATGACAAATATATGCACAACAGGTGAACGATACACACTTGAACGATAACATCATTTCATTAAATTTTAAAATGTAAATACGATCGTAATGACAATAAAAATAAATTTTATTCGTTATGTTCAACTCCTGAGACTTGTCCTTTTATGACTTTATCATTGCAACACGGCAAGTTAATTCACAGCTGCTTTCAAAACCGCAGTAATTTCATTTCGAGACGATTTTTGGTTTACATTTTGCGGCTTAAGATTATGTTGAATGCCTACTTTAATCCTTGATCTGCACAATTATGCAACGTGCCTTGATCTTTGTGCAGTCAACGTACTGAATATAATAAAATTAAGAAACAATAAAACAGGGCAGGCGGGTACCTACATAATTATCACTACGTTTCAGTTTTGCAGACACTGCTGCTTGTGAAAATAAGAAGACTATAATTGCAGGATATAAATGCTGAGGAGGGATTAATGGGATTTATTAAGGTGCAGTAACAGACATGTGGCTTAACTCTTAGCTTTCTCACAGTCTTTCCATTTTCTGAGCGAGCAGTGCTGACACCTAGGGTTTATTACTGGCTAATGAGTATTATTTTAGGCATCACTGTCTTCTCGTTTAATTGAATCTTAAATATATTTTGACTATATTCAGTGACATCTACTATATAGCTTTTACGGATAAGGAGACTACGTAATACTTTTTGAGTAACAATTCTCTATTGGATTCAAAGTCATTTTGTTAGGTTTTACTTACAAAACTTATTTAGCTATCAGATTTTTCCTATCCAACTGGTTTTAAATATTTCCGTGGCCTGCAATTATATCGCAAAGATTAACCCAGAACTAACATTTAATCTTTATCGACATTGCAAGGTCGTTGCCGGCCACGAATAAGACAAGCAGGTTATTGATTAAATGCAATTTGATGAATCATCTGATGAACGTCGTATTAAATTGAGATAATCTCGAATACCTAATCCTGTAGTGTGGTCGCAAAAATATATAATTTTCCACAACGTTGCTCTACTGGCTAATAAGTTTGCGGGCAGGGATACCACTTAACGTTTGCACAACCTAATGGATAAGCAATATAGTTACGCCTGGAATATTAATAAGCAGCGCACCACCGTACCATCAATGTCATAAATTGCCTCATATTATGTTAATAAGTACATGGCGTATGTTCATGAAATCTTGTTTAATATATTTTTACTTTAAATAAAACACCCCTCATCAATAGGAAAAAATAATTGGGGAAATGAAGGCGCGAGTAATAATACATAGGGTCATCCAAAAGTTTTCGGAAAGGGATAAGATTTGAACAACATCTTTGAAAAGATAATAGGGGGATTAACAATAATTAACACTTATAAAGGGGGACAGCTTATGGTTTAGTGTGAGACAGCGGAATTGTTGACTACTTTACATGAAGGTACTGTTTATCAAAATTCCTGCGGCTGAAGCTACATTTAAACTGAAACTTCTATTTGCAACGAATCTCATCGATTTTATCAGCTTAACATTTTCCAAGGCACGGCGGCCGGCGGCGGGATTTTGATATGAAATGGATGACCACCCATTATCGGTCCAACTGTGGTTTTTCAAATATCGATCAGACGACCCGGACGACGGAACTACGTCCCTCTTTTTTGCACCGTTGTAATATAGAAAAACTTTAAAAATATAACGCTACATTGGCATTTTGATACGGCTTAACTTATACCTACTCGCTTATGTAATGTTGATTTCTAATGGAGTCTATGAAGGACTCGCGCGTACTCACATCATGCGTCCTGTCGTCAATGATGGTGTCGTGTGGCAAGTTGGCGGTCATCAACAGTGCGTGTATGTCTTCAGTCCTAAAACTCTCCATGTCAGCCTCGGCAAGGTTCGCGTCGAGGTCCCGCGCAATGTCGTTGTAGCGGGACGTGAATTCGAATCGTGATGTTAGGTCGCTTATGCCTTTGTAGGAGGCAGACACGGAGGACAGCACTGAGGTGTGGTGGCAGGAGCCGTCTCGAAAAATTGGGCTGAAACACAAAAAAACATCCGATTACAATACTTGTCTATTCAATCCAGCAATATTTACAATCAATTTTCAACGTTGAATATTCGTTACCTATTGTAAACTAGCTTTAATTAATAAATCCAGTTTCGGTTGAAAGCGTTAACGGATTAGTCCCATTTTGGTAACCCAAATCGGATTGTTTGTTATCCCGAAGATTAGAGTTACCTGGCTGGCAGTAATGGTCAATCGAATGTTACATTCGTTAAACAAGAGAAACCTAGAGCGACATTTCAAAAAACATTTCGTGAAATGGTCAGTTTTTCAAAGTTTGCAAACATGGAATAGTCACGGAATTTTTGTTTATTCAACTACAGTTTATACTAGTTAGCGAACAAGTTTTACTCGGAATTCTGAGGTAGTTTATACTTTACCACGAACTATTTGGCGAATAACATCTAATTTCAAGGAATGCAACCTGGTTATGTATTATTGAGATATGATCAAAGAGCTTCGTTTAATGTAGATTGAGCTGTCAGCAGAATTTGCGGTAAAACGGTTAAAAATTGTCACGAATTATGCTAAGGGGGTAGACTCTGGAGGAAATTAATGTAGGCAACTTTTTTCCCGAATGCAGTAATCGGTAGTTCTTTAAGGACGAGGATTAAAGAGCAGGGAAACTTCTAAGCGTGGCTAACGCTTAGAAGTTTCCCTGCTCTTTCATCCACAGATAAGTCATTTGCAGATAATACTAAAAACAAAATATGTACTTACTTGTAGTCGAGGAACCAGAGGTACCCGGAGTTATCGCAGTGCGCGTCGATGTCATCGTGCGAGTGCTGGCTCCCGGTGAGGCTGGTGTTGCTGTTGCAGTCCTCGTCGGCGCCTGCCACCCCGGGGCTCGCCGCCTTCAGCCCCAGCCGTGGCGGTGGCCCTGGAATTTACAGAAGAAAACTCTGTTAGTCATACGTAGGTCATAAGCCGACATTGCAAGTTCAGATTTAAATCCTCATTCGCCGATGAAGATGTTTGATGACATAAAATGTATTCTATATTGCCCAGATACTATTTGGTGTCTAGTAGCTTTATTGAATGCACGTAAAATCATATAATGTAGGTCAAAAGTCTAATGAAAAAGGCATTTTCAGTTTGACCCCGTTGCCATAGACGCAGACAGGCACGTAGAACATACTTAGCTTGACAGGAAATAACGAAAGAGATGACGTCCGATGTGCAATCATTCCTAGTAAAACCTTAACTAGGGCCTGTAGTGCTATTTTATGATTATTGCATAGATGTTTAATTGAACTTTATGACATAAACATCTACAAATTAGACGATTCACAGTTTATTCTTTTGACACTACAACTGTAAAGAATCCTTCTCCGAGATACTCGTAAGTGATCCTCATTATTCTGTCAAAACAAACCATTTTAAATAACAACTTTGTATAAAACGGCTTTACCTAATAACTATAAAAACAATCGCCCCATGGCGCCACATTAGACCGTCACGAGCAAGGTATTGGAATACTAAAATGTAGTGGTAAAGGTTGTTTATCGAGCGGAGAGGGGCGTGGGTGGCCGAGCTGGCTGGACAACATGCCTTCTAGGGAATGTCGATGTGCATCCAAGCTATAAGGAAAACTGCGTAACACGCTGCTTTACTTAGCAGACTAGCATATTAGTTTCAATTTTCAGTCAAGGTAAGGTATAATAGGTTTCTCTTAGTAATTAATCCAATGTGATCAAGTATCGGGGTCAATAATCGTCACGCGGTGTAATGCAAGCGAGGCTGTGAACTCCCGTGTGAGGCCGGTTGAGACTCTGTGACGCAAGTACTTACTGACTCATCAGTGATACATTGCTAAGAAGCGGTCATGACTGGTCAAGCTATTGTTTTTGTAACCATGTTATGTTAATTCGAACTTATTGCTACAATTCCTATAGCAATTGATTGATTGATTCACTGTGTTTCTTAATAAGAACTGTTTAACAGTGTATGTCAAGCATATTAATATTGACTCATGGAAACGCGAAAATGTTAGCTGTTAAATACCTAAATTCTCTCAAAATGTTTAGATGATTTTATAGGCCAAAATATCTACCTACAGGCTTCGTGGGTGTTAGAATATGGGCAGTCGTCAAACAGTCGCGTCGTTTAAATTACACAGTCACGTGGGTACAATAGCGTCTCGCCTCTACGACATAGATGAATTGATGTAATGGTCTAAGTTTGATCACACAGACGACTCACCAAATATAGAAAAGTATTCCAGAGCTATAGGTATGGTTTCATTGCATTTGCCTCGGGCAGACGACGCCAGTGGGCGGACGCACTGCATTACTTCATTCTCGCAATTTATGGGTTCAAATAAAAGGAATCTTGGCTATGCTCTATAGAATCCTAAACTAAAATTTGTTTTCACTTCCTATTTCATCCACATGCGAAGACGATCGGCCTGAGATATTTGAGGTAGAGTTATTTATTGCTGAGAAAACAAAACATTCTTCGTATTTCCGACTTTTATTTATGTTGTGAAGAATACCAGAAATGAACAAGGAGTAAATTCTCACACATTCAAAAGTTCATTTAAATTAACGGTTTACGGAGTAATTAATAGGAATGTGTTAGAGGTTTCCCAATTTCGAGGAACGCGTGCCGGAGAAAGCCATTTACTTCGCCATTGTTTTGATAATCCAACTCCCAAATAGCGGCACAGTGCCAAAGAGAATTTTCCCTGCTGCGGCTGTATCGGAATTGTGCTTGTTATATTTAGCAATGAGGCGTATCAACGCGAAAAAATCTCGTAATTTTGTGTTAACCGTGTTTACTTTATTATTTTATGTTTACAGCTATTCGTGTCGCGGACGCTGGTGGCTTGTCTGAGCCGCTACATTTGCCTCGCTCTGGATGTAAGTGTCATTTTTCAAGGGGATTTAAGTCACTAGCAAGTACGCAGCTAATCCGTTTATGATTAATGCGACGGAAGTCATGCTTTAAGCTTAGAGGTATATTTTCATAATCTGTTCGTGATACGTAAATAAAATGCCAGCAAACGCGTCACATGTCACACAAAACAAAAGAACATTCAACGTTTCAACAATCAAACAACCGTGTGAAAAGTTGCACTTTGCACAGCGAAATAATTAAGCAGTTAATTATTTCTAATGGTATCGGTGAATTAAGAGTTAATTACATTTTCACAATTGACAATTCAGGTTTTGCATCATCCGAGAGACAATGAAAAATGCCCGTGAGATCGCCAGTCAAATTGGCCGTGAGCGACTGATGGAGGTCGGCGGGCACCTACCACGATACACTGAAACATTTCAGTGAGTAAATACGTTACAGTTGGATGACATCGATTCGTGGTAGGGGCGTCTGCTTCTCAACGCATGACGGACGGATGGCGGCTATTGCATTCGTTTTAGTAATTAAGTTATTGCGATACGGCTGGTACAAGTATGTAGTCGTATTGAAAGTCTGCTAACAGTTATATAGATACACGATGTATGCCCCAGAAAAGACATTTATAAATAAATTGATACAACGGTTTTTTTCATTTCGTGCCACCACAATTGGAATTTGTTCAAATAACTTTTTGTTTGATAGATTTATTCACTCTCTCTCTTTGTATGCTTTTGTGACGAGGTTGTAATTTTTTCGTTCATGATTGAGGACATAGGTATATCGACAATTAAGAGTGTTCTGACTGACAAAACAGCCTGAGGCTTCATAGAAAGGTTTGCTGTGTGACCTGACCTCGTGTACTGAAATAGTGAAAAGCTAGGCGCCTGTAAGCGTGAGAATGGTAACACAGTGCCTAACCTTTCACCTCCTTGAGCTTTACCATCCTTATATGGCGAGCGACGACACGCTGGCGCTCCGAGACCACACAGAAACATTCACTATACAAACCGCGGCCATGTTCTAAGAAAATACGTCGTGGGCGAACACAAACAGTAAGGGTAAGACCGTAAGACGATTGTAAAAGTGCTGAACATTGAACATTGCTGAATCTAGGACGCGGATTATTGGCTACGTACTGAGAAAAGTGATAATGTTTGCGCATAGCAGGAACTGTGCCTAAACTGTTTGTTTGAATGTCGATGTCGTTTATTATGCAGTTCATTATGTTTTGTAGTAATTTGGTATTTAAATGACGCAGCGCTATGTGATTTGTGTTGGCATTATTTTTTAACAGTTTACAGTTAAATTAGATGCTTTCATACTTCCTTATTACATCTTTTGTTTCACTACAACAGCAGAAAATGCAGGTTAGGTTTACAGACGGCCTAATCTACTTCTCTACCATCAATGAAACATCAAAACAAAATATAATAATCTAAATTTCGAGTCTACGTAAAGAAATTGATAATATAGTGCCTATCAGCTTTTTGTCACTAAGCTGATTTATAACGCGAGGACCTACAGCGGCTATTGTCTCGCACACGGAGTTTTTTCGTCATATCAAAAAATAAGGCCGTCTCAATCCGATTATGACGTCGTAATAAAATAAGAACCTGGCATTCAAGGAGATAAAGCTACATATATTTTTTGTTTATTATTCAATCAGTAAGTGAGACTTACAATACATTTTTCCTTAAACATTGTGTGGGATATAATGACTAAAGAATGTTCGAGGATACTCGTAAAATTTAAACTAAAGCCTGTCCTCTCTTTTTAATGTTCACAATATGACAGTGACAGCTGAGACTTATGGGACATTACAAATGTCAAGATTGTTATGCATAAAAACTGATATGAGGGGAAGTTTTTTATGGCACGTCGCCCATGTGTTCATAAAATACATGCTAGTATACATTTGGATTATAGAAAAGTAAAACTCGTCTTAAGTAGAATGGTTTAGTAATTCTTCTATTTATCAGGTAGGTATCGTGGTTGTCAATTTAGATAGATTTAGAGAGATGTCAATTTAGATAGAGTTGAAAATCCCGCTCGGGGCTCCTTCGAACACGAAATACATTAAACCAACGCATTTAATTAAACAAACACATTGGATTTCGTAACGTAATCAATCGCTAGCGGGCGACTCATAATCTATATGGTGCTCCACAGTTTATTGGAACATAAACCAAGTAATAAGCAAGACCATAAGTATTTCTCGAGGCGATATTTTAAGCATGGTAAGTGAGTCATAAGAAAAACAAATTGCGAAACCAAAGAGACGACAATAAAAGAAAACATCTCAGGCGCCGGATAATTTCACAGCGACTCCGCGACATGAGTTCAGCTCAAAATGGAAGAAAACCAACCCTTAAAATAGAATTACTCCTCGGCACACTGCATGACCAATTCTCTAATTTTGTAACCAGTTACTGGCTAATAAAGTGTATCTTATAAATAGATCACATCTTTATTGGCAATTCAATGGTACTATTCTAACTTATGTTAAGTCAGTTTAACACGGCACCGTTGCAGCTTAAAACAACCTGTACAACAAGTCAACAACAGGTGATTAGTCAATAGTGTATATGAGTCAGTGATCAATTTCGTTTGCTGCAGTAGAAATAGTTATTTTATAAATGTCAGCGTGGGACAAACTCACCCACGCGTTACATCACTAGCAGATGCCGCCTTATTATGATTTTTGCATAATATTTATACTGTTTATAAGCGTATTGATTGTTTTTAAATCAACGATCATCCAACGCGAAAACAGAACATCGACCGGCGTGAGGTCGTAGGAACTTTGAGAGTGACTTTTGTTCATACAGGTGAACGTGTGACATAGCACATGATTGATTCGAAATGAAAATATCAAATTCAAAAACATTATCTTAACACATGTTCAAATATTTATTGAAACAGAAACTTGGTACTATCAAATTTCCGATCTTAGGCTCACATAATGCGATGGGCGGGCATCAGTGCATCAGTAAATGACACACTGATAGACAAAACATGGGATGACTAATCGAGCGGTACCAATTGGTACGTAGTACGAGTCAGGGCCACTTCAACTATATGACGAGACCGTTGAAACGGCAATTTAGATGCTGTGCAAACGACAACTTCCTTTTTGAAATGGCAAATTGAAAACGCTTTTGGTGTACCAGTGTCGAGTTGAGTGAAAAATATGACTATCAGGAGTTTTTAAATGTAAACCTTATAAAAACATCTAGCAAGCTAGTGTTAAGTAAATGATGAGATAGACAGCTGCATTGAGTCATTCTGCCTGGTTTATTAATTCTGTGTCATAATGTGTTACGTCGCACATATGAGTTTTATTATTGTCTAGAATCTAGGCTGCTGTTATACGCGTATATTATGTATAACACTGTTTGGTAAGCAGTTACAAAACACAATAACCTCGAATAATCCAGCTGCGTTCGCTGCACCGCCCACATCAAATTGTGGATTGAAAAAACACATTTGGGGGCACGGCAGTGCCCCCGCCAAGTCGAGCGCAAAGCAAACACTGCTGTACCATCCTTTACTGGAACCATTTCGACGCATTTTCAGGCCTCTGTTTGAGAACCTTTGGATAATACCAGAACGCCGAAATTTTCATCACCCAGAAAACTATAATCACATACGTAAAACCCAGAATTTCAAGTCTGTAGGTCATTTAATTTCGCAGTTAAGCGAAAGCAAAGTTTCGTATTTTCGACACTCACTCACTCATGATCATCAAAATAGAACTAGTACTTCCAATAAAGTCAGAGAGCTGAAATTTGGAACAGAGTTAGGATTTAATGACCACATATAAGGAAAACTATAAAAACTAGGATAATC
>NWSH02000601.1:6916485-6928194 GCA_002382865.2 Heliothis virescens | reverse complement strand
GCCGTAAGAATCCTTAGACTCAGCACGACTTTGTCTAGATTTCATTACTTTTTAGAGATAAACAAGCAGCTTCAGCGAGAATTGGCTAGTTTTTTACAGAATGTTTTTGGTGGGATGCTGTTTACATCAACGTACATAAGGGCAAGAAGATTAGTTTTATTATTATTGCAAATTGGTCGAGAGTCGAGACGAACACTCATTAAGGGTATCGAGCCGTCAGTAACAGCGTGTGATGCTTCAATTACACGGGCTAATGCATGCCCTACCTTCGTTAGAATACAAAGAACCCTATCGGATTGGTATCATTGTGCGTACCAACGAATCACATTAGGCGTGATATTCTCCTGCATAATGACAATGCATATTCTATTGTTTAGTGTCACAGTCCTCGTTGATTAGCGAATTACCATATGTAATAACTTTCATTTATTCAGTCCAACTGCGTCGTGTCCTGTGTTTCACGTATCGTCTTTGGGTTCCAGGAATGTTTAATAATATTTTTAATTGCTGCTTAAATATTTTTTTAATGCATTGTTTTCCATATTAATAAATAGGTATTTTCTCTAACACCTAATTCTCATGATCATAAAACTGGTTTATTATTCAGTTTAAATGTAATTTTAGTTTCATAATTAGCTCAATAAGGTAAACGGCCCAATACTCGACGGTTTTTGAACTTGGCGACGTTTACAGGTCTGCCACACCATTGTTAGTTGTTTTAGCGGGATAATTTAAATATGACGAGAAACCTCATTTAATACACTTTTCAGAAAATCTATTTTTGTAATTAATGGTAAACTAATAAATAATCTATTAATCAAAATATCAAAAAAGACCCATTTGTACCAGTATCCGACAGTTTTGTCCTAGTTATCGTCAAGATGTCCCATTAGTCGTCAACTTTCAACGCTAATTTGAACTCTATTTCTTTACGAATAAGGTTCATGTTATTTTAGTTCTTAACTTGTATAAATCTTAATGTGGTTTTTTAAACTGAAAAATAGGGCCTAAAGTAACCAAACTTGCTAAATAAAACCAAATATCAATATAAGTAAACGTTTTACCACTACCGCACGGATCAATCGATCATAAAGTTAAGCAACGCTTGACGCGGTCGGTTCGTGGATGGGTGACTATCTTTTTGTAACAAGTTCCTCCGTTTGTCGGAAGGCACGTTAGATGGGTGGGCCCTGACTGTTATTTCGACATCTTTGGCTAGTCAGAAGCCAGAAAGTCTGATATTCGATCTTACCCAGAGGTAACAGGTAGCTCAGGTAACTGGTTTGAGGAGGTCAGATAAGCAGACGTTTGGATGTAGCACACTAGAGCTTCATGGCTATCATGAATGGACTGTCGGCTGCTTGAAGCTGAACCCACATAATTTAGAAAAGGCTAGGCAAACGAATTACAAAACTAGAAATAATTTGATCAGACACTCATAGAAAGATGATCTTGCATGGTGGATAACGGGGATTAGTGAACCCTCGAGTTCCGAGTGCTCCACGGAGAAGCCTATGCCCCTCACTTCCGACCAGCCAGAGTGGCGGGTATTCCAGTGAAGCTGGATGTACAGGGAGCTCGTGATCTCAGTACAAAGTCCTCCAAGGTATTTTTATCCCTCAGCTGCTCATGATTGTCCTTGTTGCTTTCTTGCAATTACACCGACTAAAGTTCAACGGGAGAGGGAAAAATATAAGTATACTGGCTCTCTCCTCCATTTCTATATTTATTTATTGCATTACTAATCCGGGATCCAAAAACCGGGTATCGTGCTTGAGTAGATACAGGAATGAAATAAATTATTTATCTATCTTGCGGTCGGTTTCCAGTCTCATCGGATGTGGCTGGGTATCAGTGTTTTAGATTCCAATGTCCTCAATCCAGTTATCCACTAAACCCCCTTACCACTTGATACCCCTTGGTAAGGCTGGTTGTCAGACTTTCTGGCTTCTAACTACCCGTAACAACTGCTAGAGATATTCAAATGAAAGCCCATACCCACCAATTTAACACGGAGGAACTCGTCATGACAAGATGGTTACCCATCCACCGAAGTTGCTTCACCTTATAATTGATCGATCCACGGGATTTTACTTAGTCACGGGTTCCCCGTGGTCTTGTAGAGACATGCATTATGAGAATGATGGGGAATACCCGTCGGTACTATATTCCAAATAACCATGCCTCACTCTGGCTTGTCTTCGTCAGTTGATAGAATTGAAAGATGACAAATCAGACTATCAATCTCTGGCTTACTTTTATTGATCGTCAAAGTCAAGGTTTATATTTCATATTGGTCTAATTATAGGTTCTTATTTAGCAGTAGATTTTATCGAGAATAATTGTCAAGAAACTCCGTAGACAATATTTTCAAAACAGAAGCGTAGGCATACAATTTTTGGCTGACACTATAAGTTGATTCCGAGAAAATTAAACAATGCAAGTACAGCTAGGAAGCTATATGAGGAAATTATTTAAAAGTAATGCTTCTAAGTTAATAAATTAAAGAAAACGACAGTAGAGAAAAAGAGAGAAAAGTCTGTTTGGAGCGTGAATGTTGTANTTTTCAAAACAGAAGCGTAGGCATACAATTTTTGGCTGACACTATAAGTTGATTCCGAGAAAATTAAACAATGCAAGTACAGCTAGGAAGCTATATGAGGAAATTATTTAAAAGTAATGCTTCTAAGTTAATAAATTAAAGAAAACGACAGTAGAGAAAAAGAGAGAAAAGTCTGTTTGGAGCGTGAATGTTGTAAGTGGGTAGGTGATGCTGGACCCACAGGAAGCGCATGATGTGTGGTTCAATTCTGCCAAGGTATCATCGACCTTCAACAGCTCATGTCCCGTTACCCACTTTTGTAGCATTTTTCTTGACAGGCCATTTTTTCCGCCATATTGTAACCGCAGTAGCGAACATTGGCTTGTTTAGTTTTCTCTAGGCTACCCACTAACATACAAAGATTTATGTTATCAATAATGCATTTATATAACCTTTTTTTAAATTATTCTTAAAAAAGTTAGGTAATTTAAATAACAAATAAATTTTAAATTCCATTAATAACAACCATTGTCGACTTTACATTCACATTTATTAGCGTGTCCCAGTTATCGTCAAAAATATACAAAAAATGACGAGTACTGGGTCAAGCAGGGTTCTACAAGTACCAGTACATGTCACACGGGATAAAATAATCATAATGAAGAAAATAACTCAATTTTATACGTAAAATCGATAGATCTATAATTAAACTACTTCAATAAATAATCAGACTAACAAAAAAGCCTACTACATCGACAACACAAGACATCTAATGTAGTAAGTCGGGCGTCAGATTCAGTACCTGAATTAACAAAAATATTCAAAATTCCTCAGTGCTCAACTTTGATTGCTCATTATTTAGACACTATTACAATTTCGACTGAGGTTTATCATTTTTATTATAGCATATATAACCAAAAATACATTGCAATTAAAAACTTTCAGTAAGACATGGCTATAATTAATTAATTGCCATTTTTTCAAAAACTGACGACTATTGGGACACTGTCGAAATTACCAGCGTTTACCTTATTTTAGATTTAAAGCCAACACATTAACTCATTTCTATTGTTTATATGCTGATGGTTTTTATCTCATTAGCACTTGAACCTATACGCCTACTTAAGAAGTTCTTAGAACGTAAACCATGACACCATTATTGTAAATATAATTTTATCCGCAACATAAACAGTGAACGAAAGCTGTGAACCAAATGGCTGTGTTTGCTTTGAGAATAGCTTACGGATGAACGAAAAATAAATGAAACTCCGAGCCGCATTCCCAACAACACCTATAACAATGTTCTACTCATAATAACCGCGTGAACGTGAATCAGAATCGGAAAATCTAATGTTTACTACCGCGTTCGTTATCCCAAGCGTGACTCATTGTTACAGAGATGATTGTCCAAATCGTTATTCTGGGATGGTATAATATTAGGGTAGGTACTTGATATTCATGTATCGTTCAGGTAATATTGTACTTTGTCAACAGATAGTGTGTATATGAGCTTTGTGTATGTGTCTTATGTTTAATCGTGGAGAAATCGCTAACAATACGAGTTGAACGCGGCTGTTGTTGTCCTTGACTCGCAAGCGCTGGCGCCACCAAGCGCCGCTTTTCGAGCCTGTACCACGAATTCTTAAGCCTATTGCCTATTTTGTACCGAAAGAGAAAGGTTGCTATGTGAGTGTAACGCCAGCCTACTCGCTCGTGAAAACCGCAAACATTCTGAAGTCCGTGGTAGGAGAGCAATCGCTCGCCACTTCTCCGCTGCTTATATTTAGAACCGTTTTCGAGCCCGAACGCCAATTATTGTAATTTATAGTTTGAAAATCACCATGTTAAGGGTTACGATTGGTTGTTTCACAGATTTGAAATGACGTTTTTATTTATTCGTGAACATTTAACCAGCCTTTATTTCTACTCTTAATAACCGCGGGTTCTTTGGAATCCTAACATTTTCTAAACGATTGATCATAATCAAAGAACCGTGTGAGGACGTGTGAGCGATTTCATTCAGCTATTGTGCATGATGAAGATTAATCAAATACTTAAATCATGTAAGCTACATCATGAAATTTTAATACCATCATTTATTGTAACGGCGCATAAACATAAAGGAAAGTCATATACATATAAGAAGAATTTGCACGTATAAATAGCTGTACATTGATATATTAGATAGTGTTTTAATGCATGAGTTGTGAAAGCGTTTCAACTTTTTTTGTTTGAGCACTAACCGATTTCTGCTTTTTACTAAACAATAGTTTGGGGTATAGCCCCATCGCGGTAAAACGGTAAAAACGAGTACAAGTCATTGACCACAAGTGCATCATGTCACGAACGAATACAGCAATGACTGTCTTAATAGAGTCACGTTAGCAACGCCGAATTTAGGACAATCTTGTCAGCATATAAAGTAGACATACGCTTCAGTGATTAATCGCTATTTTAAGATAAAACCAGTTTTAACTTCACCACTTAAGTAAGTCATTGAAATAATATCTTATTGTGTATTATGTAGGTATTGGCGAAAAAACAGCCTTAAACTTAATCGATGCAAATTCGATCTTCATTACCATTTCCTGGGTGTCAAGGGTAATTCCTTATTTTATTCAGTCTTGAACGTTTAATTTTGTGGTTGAAATATGGATCACGTGTGTAGCGTGCACTTTGGTACGCGATGCCGAAATGTTTGTCGTGACAATATGCAATTAGTCTCAATATTCTCGAACTTAGAACGTTATTTCATAGTCTAATGCAAGAATTTTGGAGTGGGGTAGTCTAATGTCAACTGAAACACCGATATCAAGTTTCTGGAGACTATTTAGTAAAAAGTTTTCGAGTAGATAATTGTTACAACTGACACGCAAAATAATTTTGGGAACATTGAACGGTTTAGCTAATATTACCTGTACGTGTTACATAAACTGAAGTACGCAAAAAGTTGTAGAGGTAAATTTCCCGATGTGGGAGTTGATTGGGGCGTATAAATAGCCGGCCGGCATCCGAGCCGGGACCGGCCCGTGGACAATGGATTCCGTAGACGAGACGCGTTCCATATGGATGAACTGCTAAAGGGCATACATGATCGCTTTCTAAATGCTAGCTCATTCATTTAATATAACATTCCATTTAGTTTTTATTAGTGTCAATGACAGCCGAATCGTTTAAATGAGCCCTAATACCATAGTAAGTAATACATTTTTAAGATTTTATCATTATTACTGAAGATAGAAAATAACATAACGAAGATCTTAAAACAACGTTGTTTAGCACTCAATACCTGTTTAGTTTAATGTCGCCAGGTTTAAGAGTAAAAGTAAATTTATCCATGAATAAAATAGAATTAAGTGTGCTCTGTAGTTTGGTTTATTGAACTGACCTGAAGAATTCAATCCTATTTAGTATTAATTTTATCCACTCAGAGAGGACGATAAAACGATACTGTGAGAAACATAAAACGAAAACTCATTGAGATTGGGAATGACCTATAATTAACGCGGCTATATTTCATACAAACGAGCATGCTCATTAATAAAATTAATACATAAATGAAGACATAAAAATGTAATAATTCCGATGAAATGATATTTCATAAAAGGAAGGTTCGTTTCACATGATTTATTGTGAGCGATATTCTTAAGAACAAATTAGACTGGCAGCTAGCAGTTGTGTATTTCGGGTCAGGTTTCCAAAAAAAACGTAACAAAGTGCCAAGTTAAGATAGCGCCAAGTGTTGAAGGGAGCTGTGGAGATATGCTAATAACCGGCTTGTGTGAGATATCGCGCCAGACGTGCTATCTAGGCAGAGGCGTCGCCGGTGCCGCAATGGCGTCGGTACATGTTGGTAGTTGGACCACGTCGTGTACACATTGCTTATAGCTAAGCACGGCTCAGCTAACACATTTCATATGCTCAAAATTATGCTCCGCATGCAGAGACTGCATAGCAAAAATAAATTGCAAACTACGAAATTACAACTGTCGTGTTGGATTAGGAAAGTGTGCAGGAAATGGAAAAGAATGCATAATTTACCAATTAACTGGAAATTATCGATTTGATACATACTTAATAGTCATTACCGTGACAATTATCTATCTTTCAAGAGCATATTTCAATGTATTTGTAATTCAAATAAACCTACGCCAAAATATATGTTTCCTGAAAATATTATTTTCTAGTCTGAAATGTATGCGCTACGAGAACTCGTAAACATCAGTGGATCTATAATAAGAACATGGAATTCCACGATGCTCTCAACCTTGAAATTGAAGAGCAAACTGATTTTAAGGCATCGCGCCCACGGGCAACTAAGTAATGCACATTCGATTTCTCATTATAAATGCATTCACTATTACGTATAATAAGTATTGCCTAAAAAGTTGTAGTAAATGATGGTCAACACGTAATTTTAACGATTACTTTTACAGAGTTTGAAACCCGACTTGCGTGCATAACGAATCGAAGGGGGTTCGATTCGACCCATCAATTCTATTACCCCATATGCAGGCTTGACCCCATTACAAATTAACATGCCATTGTTATACTTTAGTCTCATTTAACTAAACCGTGAACAGTTTTTTTTAGAATTCGGTTCGTAACTAATTCTCCGAATAAGTTTTTGTTTACAATAGTGACCTAACCAGTTTTAGTTGATAACCAGGAAATAATTAAACCTAGCTAGACCGAATGGAGGCATTTTATCAAATATTTTTATTACACGCTTACTCGTCCGTGGTAAAAAATCACGTTCAGAATTAAAATAGGTTTCATAATGTCAAAAATACGTGCATTTAAGTGACTTTAAAATATTTACTTTCAGGTTCCCAAAAATGTTTGTAAAACAAGCCTTGAAAGAAAGGTTTAGAACATTATTATGTAGTGAAATTAAAATACATTAACTCCTACATGATTTGATAATGATTGTTCTCGCACAATTAGTGTAGCTTATAATATAAAACAATGTTGCGAGTAAACGAGAAAAAATTTACTGTTTTACTGATTATATCCCATTTTCTGTATCGATCTCATTAAATATCGATAGGTACCCATTTATTTGTGTAACACAACACTAATGTACTAAATGTACCAGAAAACGCCGGAAAAGTTTATGAACGATAGAAGCTAATAAATCAGTCAGTATCCTTTTACAAACAATATAACTCATGGGATTTATGGATACGGTTTAAGGTAAAAATAAATTCGAGTATAATTTTAGTTTCGATATTCATAATTATGTTAAAATCGATATCAAATCGAATAATTTCTCGGTGACTAGTAGTGGTAGGAGTACATTACAAGGCGTAACTGTAAATCGTTTAATCATTGGTTCTATTATCGAGTTGGATCAATTAACTTCGAGTCGACGAGAGGACAGGGACCGCCTACGGCCGAGTTATTGAACAAGCCTGTAATTGTAGTTTCGAGGGGACAAACTGTGTTAAATCTAACAAGTGGCGCCTGTACTTCCTGAATACAAATATACTTATGGACACAGTAACAGTTTCAAATCAATAAATCGATTATTTTAGTTAACTTTTCTTCAGTCCTGAATTACTTATGTTAGAAAATTTAATTTAATGACGACACTAATTATTATGTAGTTAGAATATAGAAAATAGTAACAGATCTGTATCTGCTATCATCCGATATCTCGTTAATGTATCGACCCCCGTTGTCTTCATCAATTTTCAATTGAACCCCGCTTTCATATTTCCCAACGGCAATCTATCTTAGTTAACATGACGCTGAAACTGTGAACCAGTTTTTTGATTATTATTATGATCCTAGATGTTTGATTGGTGGCTTCATAAATAGATGTGGTCTTTGAAGTAGTTTGTATATCAAATATAAAAAGAGTTGAATGTTTTCTCAAATAACATCTGTAATCATGCAACAAAGGGCCCGAAAAATGGATAAAAGAATAAAACACAATTTTTCCAGGCCACAAAAAAGTGGCGTGTAAAATTTTCAACGTTTTTAAACTATACATTTTCCTCTCTTAAGTCTGCCGATTTTATAATGAACATTTCAAACCAGTCTATCAATTAATGCCGTAGCATGTTAGTTTAGATAGCTATCTAAATGACAGACTAAAATTGATCACGACTTTAGCTCAAGTTTTTTGCGTCTGCGTATGAACGTGCTTTAAATGGTAGTAATAGTAATTATGCTCACATGATCATTAATATAATTACAGCGTAAAATGGACGCGGTCGTAAACTTTTTGTATTGGCTTCAATGTAGCTCAAAATTATTGGGCAATATATCCTAACTATTAATAAGGTTGCGATATTCACTGTCTGTTATAATTTTAACCCGATTACAATATGAGCACATTGTTTATTGTATGAGGATAACGTGTCTCTAAAGAAAACGCCAACGTAAGTTTAATCTAGCCAAATCATTTATATCCCTTGAAAGCGATAGAATCCTGAGCCAATCTTTGGTAATGCAATAAAAGATGTTTCGCCCGTAAAGGGTCTGTATTCCATAAGAACTACAACTGGTTCCGAGGAATGCAGAGTCAGGGTTTAGCAGCGAATGTGTAAGGTCCCTGGTTTTGCATCGTCGATTCGTGGGCGGCTGGCGCGCCAGGCTGGCCACTTTTACTATTTGTTTATCAGGCTGCAGTAATAAATTAAATTGATTCCAATTATCCGTATAATTGGAGAAAGCACAGCCATTTGATATTTACACTTTTGTTATGTAATGTATTACCACACATCCTTTGCTAGATGTCCAGTCTTGTTAACTGCGTAAAATGTCAGACATTTTGAATCAAGTTTCGCATTTGGTGGTCATATCCTGTAGCATAGTATCTACAATTATCCAATGAATCTAATTTAGATAGATAAAATTTGGCGCTTAAATCGGTCTTCACCATAAATATAAAATAATGCTAATAGTATTGATCTTCCGTTCAGAAATCACGAGCATGCAGAAATCCCGTACCGTATTCTTATTATTTTGTGCTCTTACCACAAAAATACTCTTATAAAATTTACGCTCAATATTTGTAGGTATTCTAAATCGAACATTTCGCCGATCATGTATAATATCAGCGGTGGCAGGCCATGGCACTGGTGGTCTAACAGTTATTACTTACAGATACGGTATCTGCGCACGTGGGTGACACGGGTGATGGTGCTCCGACCATCTTTTATACGCCCACTGCAATATCATTTTAATAACCAGTCGTAAATAAAATCGTATGCTTTTCTAGTGTCGATCTGATATTAAATAAGGAGTATAGATCGTAGAAATCTAATAGTATGTGGGCTGTGTTGTAAAAGAGAAGTCGGTGTATTACATCGCGCTGTCAGTGGGCGTATTTTTTAATTTGTTTTATTACTTAAGTGTGCCAATATAAGCAGATATTCGAAGATTTATTAGATTTTTTTCACGAAATCATTTAGAAGTTCTGTTAGAGAGTTATGTAGCGACTCAAGATATATTAGACTAGCATGTAAATCCATGTTAAAAGGGACCATGTCATCAGTACAATAAGGAATGTTAACAACAAGTTTAAATAGTTCCTCACTTTACATAGAAATATTACTAAGTGATACCAAGTTTATTGCTGAGCCCATGAAGCGCAGTCTGGTATGTGTATAGTTAGAGCAACTTCTGAAACTAATAAAGCGGCAATAGGGATGGTGACAGCTTTCTTGCTAGAACTTTCCACGCTATGTCTTAAAGTCTTAAAGTTTTACATATATAGGCATTTTAGTTGCGCTTTGATCCGTGTAAATAGCTAAATACTTGCTTAGTATATTTGAGGCGATGATAATTTAGATTATAAATATCTAAAGTGCTCCTGATTTTATGCTGTGTCATTTCTAGGAAATAAAGCTGAATACCTGGATATAGAGCATCGTCTAACTGTTAGAGGGTGTAGCCTGAAAGTTCTTGCACAGAAACGTAATTTTGCAATCAAAAACTATTTTAAACTTAAACTTGAACTTAGATTAGTATTAGTTTAAATTTTAGCTGTCATTGCCACGCTTCTATAATTATTTGTGAAGCCAGTTCTACAGAATGAATTGAGCAGAAATATGTTTTAATTATTCAATTATTCTGAATATATTTTAATATGTAATAGAGACTAAAAATTGAAATGCTTCCTATAGAAATTGAATGCATAAACATAGATGTGTTAGCTTTATCAACTAGCTTGCATCAGTTCGTGAGTAATTAACGTGTTCAGTAAAACACGCCACAATTAATTTGTGTAGCTAAGTACAGTGAATATAACTAAACAAGTTTAATGAAATGCTGCACTGTAGAAATAATTTTAATCTATATAATTTATTTGCTCACTCACATGACAAATATTTCTGTTTTTTTCAACAGTATTTTACAGTCTTCCTCGAATTTAAATTGTAAAATGAAACTAAACCACGTTCATTTATTAATGTCCTTAAATTGTTTTTGTCGTTAGATATTTGTACAACTTTAGAAATTAAAAAAACACATTTCGGATCTAAACCCTATCATTTATAGAATATGTTATTTTCTTGAAATTAAATTAAAAATTGCTGATGGTCAATCAAACTGACCACATGAGCCCGTATCAATTTTCTTGCATTTACGTTCCTATATACCACAATCGTTCTCTCACTACAGCTGAAAATGTAAGATATAGTACCATATTCCTTTGATATGAATTCCACCGGTTCGCCAATATTACGACAACGAGCCGTCAGCCGTCACGTTATGAAAAGCACTTTCGCAACAAAAGATTGTCTTCAGTAACTGTGACTGCTTTTGTGAATGAAGAAAACCTTTTGTTATTCGAATCGAATCAAAACCGAGACGATTTTCCGTTACGAGTGAACTTAATCTCTATTATACTTACGTGACTCTTCTACATTGTAAATGAAAACAGCGAAGTTCGGAACTTACCTGAAAAAAGAAATACGAATTAATCTTTAGGTACGTTTATAATGGTGAAGATAATGTGATAAACATCAGTCCCCATTCTAAATTAATGAACTAAAAACTTTTTACAAAAAAAACAAAACCGACTTCACAAAAAAACACTGAAAGGGATAAAAAAATAAAACTTTTCACATGGCTCTAGAAGTCGGTGTCAAAATAAACACAGTCAACAGACCTGCAGACACCGACTTCTAGAGCCATGTGAAAAGTTTTATTTT
>NWSH02000601.1:6886276-6912916 GCA_002382865.2 Heliothis virescens | reverse complement strand
AAAAAAAAAAAAAAGATACGGTCGAATTGAGAACCTCCTCCTTTTTGGGAAGTCGGTTAAAAATGATCAATTTCCAATCTAAAGACGTCGTTGATCATTATTGTTATGTAATTTCGAAAGTGCAAGCAAAAACGGATCTACAGATATGAGATACAGGTTACATAATGATTTGGCATCGAATATGTTAATCCAACCGTTGTCGAATTGATAATGTCGTTTATAGGAATCATCGTGCGCACGTTTGCTTCCGATGCTTATGTAATACCACTTATGGTCATTATGTAATCACTGGTAACAGCTAAATTAACAGCTTAACACTAATAAATTATAATTTCACTTTGTTATTCTAATAAGTTCTTTATATTAGATGAAGATTTATAATTTGTGCAAAGGTACGCAATTTGTTTTGATGTTGATTAGTAATACGTAGTATCACGTAGCACTTATGTATTTCCACTATGTTACCGTTTAATGAATTAATTAAATACCTTATAATCATTTGTGAAAGTTACCGAACAAACACCAGTTCAAAATAATATAAATTAAGAAAACCAACTGGCTGAAAAAAGTTAATATTCATGTGAAATTTTTGTTTTAAACAATTGCTTTAATACAATCAGCTTCTGGTAATTATGCTGCTTGTTAAAACTATGTATTATGCGTTTATTTATAGTTCATTACAAAATCTCTTATGGCCGGTTTCTGAGTGCCGTTATCGAAAGGTTATCTATTCATTTTTAAGGGAAAATGAATAGTTAAACCACCGATAAAGGTGCTCAGAAACTGGCCATTAGACAGATACTCACTTGCAAAATAATACTGTCGCTGCGAAAATGTCAAAAATAATATCACCTTACGAATATTTTTATAGCTTTTAAAACGAACTAAAAGTGCTAATTATCTTAATTGTTATAAAGTTTTATAACTATCACAAAACGAGGAAAATTGAGTAATTAACATACGAGCGCGGTGACAGTCAGGATGTCGACTGAAATGAAAAGTCACCAAGCATATCCTTCCTCTGGAACTACCAGCCGTTGAAGGACGCTCTCCTTTATGATCTACTTGCTCACCTCGCCTATACACCACTAATGGAACGCTTTGTTGCGCAATTATGAATCTTAATTGTTCAGACATAAGGGCTAAAATTGTTACTGGAATAATATGACGCAAGAAGATTCACTGAATGTGACCCGCAGCGGAGCATGAACCATGTAAAGGTGTACTTAACTCGACACTAAAGACTAAGGAAGTTTGTTTGTACTTGTTGCTATAATCAGGCTTTAAAGTATCATGTCTATATGCCTTTGTCCCTTATTTGATACGTGTATAATGTACTGCACATATTTACTCAGCAGATTAAATGATCAAGCGGTTGATAACAAATTTTGTTGTGTAAACAAAATGATAAGTTTACGTTCAAGCTCGTGGCCTAGTTTTGAAATTATTAATGGAGAATACAGCATAGATAAGGAGATCATGTTTACATAGGCTTGTTTATAAGAGTCGAAATCTGGCAAAACAACGAAGGGACGCCAGCAAAATTCGAGCTTATTTTTGAGCTAAAATTAGGTATGCTTTTAGATTTTGATCAACAAAGCATTTTTTAAATATTTATAGCGTTCTGGAGTGCTTTCACTATAATTTTATATTTCATACAAACTCGAAATTCAGACACCCAATTTTGAGCCTATTAATTAGCGCCTGTCAACTATCACAAGCACTCGACTACAGTTTTTTATTCACACCATTAAACAACAACAGAAAACGACAGCTGTTTAAAACATCGATTTTATCAATGGCAGTATTGACATGAGTAATTTAAGAGCTATCAGGAATTAAAAGGGCAGCGCATGTGTGATGCGGGTTGCAGATGAACAAGGGACTATTGAGGCGTGCAACTTGCGCCGGCGCCGAGGACGTCGCGCGTCGCCTCGCCATCCGGACAGACATACACAACTTTATATTCATTAAAACAGTCATAGATACTAAGTTGGAATACTTATGGCATGCTCAGAATATTGAACAAGGCGTATGTTCGATGTTATCGGACGATTGTTTATCGTGAGAGTAACAAATAATCGGTGATAAGAATCGAAATGATAGTAAACTAGATCTAGAAATCAGGACACTTCAAAAACTTCGAAATTATATCACTGCTAAGCAATCCTGGCTCCTTGAAACTCCGACACTTATCTAGAAAATATTAGTGGTTATTTTCAATTGAATTTTCTGTAAATTATGTGGTTGTAAGAAGTCATTTCAGAGATGGTTACACTGAATCGAAAGTTTCTCGATGACGTAATTTGGAAATTGTTTAGAGTATGATGGCATTTTAATAATTGTTATGCTTGTGAATTGTTGTGTTTCAAATTACTTGCAACCTTGATACATGAACATAATCATAGATCTAAATATAATAGTCGTTCATTGCAAAACTGATAATAATTTGAATATCGTTGTTCTTAGTTTTCTACTTACGTAATATTATATGCTTATGATCTGTTGCATCTATTACAGTATCCTTCAATTGAGTATCAACGGCTGTCGAAGTGCAACTGTGCCTATCGAGTTGCCCGCACAATACCTGTCAATTCTAATGATCTGCAACACCATTGTTCAACCCACATCCAGTCACTTTTGACAATAGGCCGTTTTTGTACTATTGAGCAAGAATATCATGTGCGAAATTGATTTCAATGAACACCTTATTTGCAATGCAATTAATTTGATAATACATAATATCTTTGCGACTTGATAGCAATTATTGCATTGTGTCGGGCGTTTTCATCGAAGATCAATATTTTCTGAATTAGGTCAGAGTAAAGGAGAAAGGCAAAATTCAAAATATGACTTGCGACTATGAATTCAATACTGCGGGATCGTAGACCTACATGTAATGTAATGTCAACCCACATAAAGTATCAGATAAAAATCACATAAGCTCATGTATCCGAGCTGTGTCGGGTCCTATGTAAATATCGACCCCGGGGCCTTTTGAGGGAAACTGCTAACAAAAAGTTGACTTTCGCCTTGTCATAGGCTAGAGTAACTGTGACAGTAGGCACTTTCCAGAGTGGGTGTCACTGCCCATTGTGTTCATGGAAAGCCGAATAAAGACAAAAGGTTATTTCGTATGTGAGCACGCGTTTATATGATCCCCCAGTGGAAACATGACTGATAAGTGCTACAAGACGGTCGTGGCTGGAAGTCCTATTGGTTTATTTCCTCTAACATGTGACCCGACATGACTCACGCGCACTTGTTGATTTGTTCCGCTCGAATGAAAATAGATGACCTAGACTTTTTAGTACTCTCATTTTAATTGTCAGCTTATATTTCCGGATATAGAAGTCACATGTATATAATGTACAATTGTTATTCATTTACATCACGTTCTTCATTTATGAATAGAAACCGCTTTCCCTGATAATTGAGGACATCGTTCAAGGTACAGTTAGTTACGTCAGCGTCCGGATGAATTTCTCGATGGCTTTTTTTTGCAAATAGTAGAACTTGTTTTTATGCGACCTACTAACCACTCGGAAACCCATGTTTAGACAGCGTTGAAAACCAAGACTTGTTACTTTTTTTCAATGAGTTTCTTAAAGTAAATGGCGATAATATTTCGAAATCGTTGCCATAGCAGCTGTCTTTGTGGCCATGATTAACTGTCCGTATTAAACATTAAGACGTGCGATTGCTGTTGCATCAATGTCACTAGAAAGTCGTATGGATAACTTTTTACCTACACATCAAGTTGATAGCTCGCTGGCTGGCTAGAACCAGACTTACGTTATCACCTGTCTCTCCTTATAGAATGCTCTTTGACGTGTTGTGTAGCTCTCTCCTTTTAATGACTTTCCAAGTAAGACAGGTGGCTGAACTATTGATGCATTGATATTTTATTAGCAAGTCAGTTCTGTCTACCACAGCTTAAGAAACAAATGTCCCCGAGATGCGTTCGTCTCGTCATAAGATTTATTAATAAAGTGTCTCAACCTTGGCACTTGATTTAATACTATTTGCTTCATAAAACTTGGGGCAAACAGCCAAGAAGCAATTTGCTCAGTGATTTAGTACAACATAACTTCTAAGAACTGACTAAGTACACCATAGTGAAAAATATGTACGTACATCATAGGTTTACTCTAAATGCAAAGGCCTCTAATTTGGTATTATAATTCGTGTGATAGGAAAATAATATAGTAGGGGTGGAAGATATGCAAGTTCATAACTAAACATGAAACTTTGCGAGGCGTGCATCCAAATCGATACGCCCCTCGCGGCGCGGTCGAGTGCGGCATGACCGCGGTTGTCGGCCGCTGCAAAAACACTCGGAAACAAAATACGCTTCATGGCCGCGCAGTTTTTGCATCACGCCGCTACGGACCAGAATGTTATTCACAAACTGCTCAATTGTTGGGTCACGGTAATAATCTTTCCACACAAGCAAATATAAGCACATTGTTAGCATCAATGTACTGTGGGAACCTCTGCTGTACACACAAGAAAACGGTGTAGGTTACATAAAATTTAAGCTTCGTTTGTTCTTCAAATAAGTTGTCTTCAATTTATTTAAGATTCCGTCTAATTTTATATAAGAGAACGCCAAACCGAAACCTTCAATTCTTTTCTGCGCAAAATATTGGCCCAATTTGAGGTACGTTTCAATGATACAATCGGTTCAAATTACCTCACGATCGAAACCGTATCCAATAGGTTTATATATCTGTGCTTCGTATTGCAACTTCGTAATTAAGTTCAAATCTAGATCGTAATAATGTTAGTTTCATACTAAATCGCATAACACAATCCATGTTATATTTTACTGCCTTAGATATAATTAATAGGAAGTGCAGGGTTCTTATAGGCTTCCTTATACTATTTTCCTCATATCCGACATTCACTGGTATGTATTAGATGAATTGCTATGTACGGTTTATGACTTTATTTTGTTCGTACAATTATATATTTACGAGTAAGAATGCGCGACCATATAAGACATACTTATTTATATCGTTCATCAGACGAAATCAAGTGCTCAATGGATATAGGAATAGGCTTGATATTCGTTACACAATTCAAAATTAATGTTTTAGATTTACAGCTTTATTTAACATCAAAAAGTCGCTCTAAATTATAATTTTTCCTAGCTAAAAACCTAGCACTCTAAAACACAATTCCTTGGTCTGGTAATTGCATCCTGCCGTACTGTTCACAATCTAGAACAACTCTTTCAAACCCCCTAACACTCCAAAATAGCTGTGCTAAATGTTAGCAATAAAGCCCACATTAATTTCCAAGAAAAACAGTTTAATAGTGCAGACAGACGTTTAGAAAAATGTTCTATATTTAGTTTTTCAGATACGACTAAGTATAACTCAACTATTATATTAGATTCATTAGATATTACTTTTTGACTGGCAAGCGGTTTTATACGAGAAAATAAATGAAAATTTAAGTTTATGGACGTACTGTAATGTCTGTATTGTAAGTACTTAGATGCAATCGATTGACTCACGTGGATGTTACGTAGGTATATGAACGGTTAACGTTCGAAACGCGTTCTATAAAACTTTCTTTTGTTTGCCATTTGCTCAGGCAGAAAGAGACAAAGAACAAAATCTATCAGCAAACAAGGCTATATTGGAGAATGTATAAATGGTGAATATTTCCAGATGGTTCGAAGGGATGATTGGTGTTTTTTGGGGAGGTCTACGTTCAGTGGACGTGGACAGTGGTCGGCAATAGGCTGATATGATGATTTCCAGATGTGATGATTTTCTATACGAATTGACACTAACTTATTATAGTAATTTATCAATCCGAAAGTCACTGTCTGTAATACTTTTGAAACCACAGGAAACAGGTAGTCATTACACAAATAAAGGAAGCTAAAACTGAAAGTATTGATGAATTTTGAAAGCAATTTCGTTGCTGTTTTCTGCGAAGACTCCAGTACCTACATGAATCTCCTTATCTTACAGTTTAAGTTGTAAGTGTCAACGCTGAAAAATGGCCACAGCGAGACAATACAATGATAAATTGAGTGTACTATACAAGGCGTTAACAGTTGCCAATTTGTCTTGTATTTGTTCTGTACATCTTTTATAATATGTATAGGACAACTGAAGAGTTAAGAATGTATTAGTTTCTCTAACGGGATATGCAGTTATATGTGAAATGTGTTTGTTAAAATTTGGGATGGGAACCGACAAAATTGAACGGAAACCGTATGAATTACAAACGTTCAAGCTATATTTTAACCGTTTTATTTTCACCTTTGCCAGGAACAATATGACTAACATATATAATTAAAACTTAAAACGATGTGTACAGAATTCGAAACATATCCGCGTACGAATTTGGCGCGCACTTATTGATTTCCGATGTACCCAAAGATAAAGATGGCGATAGTTAAACGAATTTGGTGTCAATTAAAGTACAGTCTGGTGCTGACGTCACGTCAGATAGTGATTACACTGACATGGTTGCAACGCGACGCCAAACAGACCCGGGAGAGTGTTGAAACACATCCATTAACGATAATTAAGCTCGTTTTTTACAGCAACCGCTCAAAATGTCATCCACTAACACGTTACTATTATTAGACAAACTAAAGTGCAATTAACGGTTGAATAAAAAACCAACAAAACAAATGACGGCGTCTGTGTTTTTTGGCATACTTTAGAGATCGCTGTTATTAACAATTCGACAGATTCGATCTAACGGGTTCCATTAACCTATCTTTATCCATAAGTAGGACTAAAACTCTTGCACAACGAAGTAATGAAGCATAGCGAAGCCCTTCCATTAATTATACTTTATTAGCCTTGTAACATAGTTGATTACGTGCGTGTGTTTAAGGCAACCAAATCATAATATTCTACCAGCCGAACCGGTTTAAATATGCATAGAGGAATTTCATTTATAAATACAAGTGTCATTACTGAAATTCCTACAGCATTTTCTTGAAGAAAATTCAGTAACGTCATCTAAGAGCTGCTAAATAATTCATGTACAGTTTTTGTGTTAGGTATACTTTTCTCTCAACACTGAATCATCCCGACTGAACTGACAACTCATTTATCGTCATCGGTGCAGCTGGTGCCAAGTCGAAACATTGTACTAAAAACACTTTTTTTTATTTTAAATCACATTTGAAGATAAGGTAATGATGATAATACTCGTAATTTGAAGATTTTAGAAGCGCAAAATTTTCTCTCCTTTGTGAAATGTAATGTTGTTTAATTCCCAAGCTCTAACGGTAACTTTGTTAAGTATATGCTTATAAAAGTTACGATACAATCTAAGTATGCATAATTCTTGCCTAGAATGCTAATTAGTCATCTCACAGGAATTTTCTATGAACAATAAGGTTTTATCTCGGACGTTGATACTAGATGACTGGCAGCGGTCCATGTTTTACAAGTCTTTATAATCTTATTCTATAGTAACCAATACCTGGTCTATAACGTCATTGTCTTGATAAGAATTTATGACTATCGTTATATGAATTTCATATTATTAAGTCATTCCTTTCATTCCATAATACTTCATCATCGAGCTTACTACCAAATTCTCATCTTACTACTGTTACGTCCTTTTTTACTACATATATATTTTGAAAATCACTAGCCGCTTTTCCGCGGTTTCACTCGCGTCCCGTGGGAAATACTGCCCATAGTCGGATAAAATAAGCCTATGTTACAGGGGGATAATGTAGCTTCCCAACAGTGAAAGAATTATTCGAATCAACCGATTCAGTAGATCCAGAGCCTATCCATTACAAACAAACAAATCTTTGCTCTTTATTTATTAGTATATAGTATAGAAATAAAGATTATGTTACTCAAAACCCACTTCTAGAGCAAGAGTCCAGTGAAGTGTTCATAAAAGGCAAAGAGATAGAAAATGTTTAACTAGTCTAACGAGTATAGCTACAGACGTTGATTGAGTTATCCAGCTGGTTTGGAAAGCAATTTGTATTTCCGTTGCCATAATATGTATTAGACATTACATATGCTAATAAATTCTTCAACGCTAATGCAAAATGGAGATAATTGCGTTTCGGTATTTATTTTTTATTTTTATTTACGTATGGATAATATTTGATTTATATGTTTTATACTGCTCAAAATTAAAACAAATGGTTTGTTTTAAATCGCATACACCGAACCAACTTTTTTACCGTCACGTAACCTCTTTACTTACTGACAAAAATTTGAAGTTTCCTTTCAAAGTTTTAAAACTAACTTTTTTATTAAAATAAAAGCACAGTTCATTTATGTAACGCTCCGTACCAGGCACGGAAAAGTGGTTTTTCCGTTAAAGTAATTAGTGTGGAAAATGGCGTTAATATTAATACTAAACGTTTTACACCACATGATCCCTCGCTTGATGCGGTAATCACTGTTGAAGTACCTGTAATATCTGCAGCGTAAGTGGGATTAATAGCTCATCACACCTCTATGATACTTTACGCTACCAGACAAAAAATGTGAGTCTTTGAGGTTTTTTCATTAATCCATTTAAAAGACATTAGTAAAGGAAGCCAATCCATGGATCTTGAAAGGAAAATAAAAGGAGTCAATTTATACCCTAAAATGTTCCATGTTTCAAGATTTATCCATCCAGCTACTAGCCAATTGCATTACAAAAGTATTACGTGAAAATATTCCCTTTACTTCTTGTGGGATTCAATAAAATAAATCTGACTGTACAGATTTGTTCTCACATAAAGTCAGGCACACGTGTTTGGGAGTTGTTCCATTTACCTATTGGGGCAACTTTTTATCTATGTAGACATTGAACGCTTAGCTATTACTCGCTAATAGGATAAGTACTGCGACCCAGACTTTTATGTGAACATACCTCCGTTTAATCAATAAAGAAAATATCTTACCGACACAGCTGATAGGATTATGAAATCTCACTAATTATGAATTTACCGCCTATTTTGAATAAATTTGCATACAGTAAACACAAAATAACCAGTTGGTAGTGACACACTTTTCTTCCAGTTGATTAAAATCATATTTACATAAAAGGAGATTGCCCTAAAAGTAAGACTTAATTTATGATAAGTATACGATTAGACACTGATCTCATTTCGGATGATTCAGCTGCCCGCTTATAGCGGCTGAATAACGTCCCATCATAAATGGTATTCCCAACGTATTTATGACAGAAGCATATGGTACATAACACTATTAATATAATGAATTATACATATGTTTGTCACTGAAACTCTGTTTTGGACACGCATTCCTCAGTCTCGGGCTGTAGTGCCAAAATTTCTGCAAATTGAATTTATAAATAGATCGGTAGACATATTTCGCATGTGAATATTTTTGGAATTTGGTACAGTGTTGTTTGGACTGAAAAGCGCTTGCAGACTGTTAACGTATTATATATGTTTACGGTAACTTTGCTCAGCTCTGCCATTCCTAAAGTTCTTCAAATTCCCAATAATACAATCAACATCATGTACCTAGCCTATGATGAAATGATTAGCAATAATAAACTGATAGTTTATATATAAAATTGAACAATTACCACCAGTTATTCCCGTATAACAAAGTCTATTTGTTTTCCCCTATACGACAATAATGGTTGTGTCACAATGTCCTAACATTGGACAGCTATTGTGAGCTAAATAAAGCATGGCTCATTGGCGCCCCGCAGCGTCACCGGTTGGCAGACCACCGTGCACCTCTTGGCATCCGCGACCATTGTACAAGGACCAGGTGTATTACGATATTCTTTGTAGTCAACACTAGTACGCAACGTAGTGACAATTCTAGGAAGTAGTAGTCAGATTTATTTAATCGCTCTTTAAAATGGAACGCTTTGATAGTGAAGCAATAATTAAAAAGAACTGCAGCTGCAAATTGTTTAACTGGTTTCGAGAACTGTGCTGGCACTAATTGAAATCTGGTCCCGTTGAAAATAAATTTATACGGGTTCCGATTAACTGTCAATGTAGTAACACATTTTTCTACACATAAAATTAAATGTGTATATTTCTTATTTTGTTCCGAAATCACGGTTTATCATCTGGTTCCGCAACTGTAAAACAATTTAAACATCCGCAGTGATCTTATCTTGTGCAATGTGGATCAACCCTGAAACCAGTATTGTTCACTATAATCCGCAGACAGGGAAATAAGTTAGGCTCAATGCTCGCCCGGCAGAGAAATCGTATCGAAACCGGAACCGACACCGCAGACGGATATTTTATTATTGAAGAGACCTGTCACAGCGGGCCTGCTTCTCCAGTTTTATCGATGTAATGCTTTCCAACTCAGGAAGGATACAATGCAATTCACATAAAGAATATAAGATACGGCTTCTAGATTTATGCTGAAAACTTTTTATCAATTTATTTACAAGTGTACTGCAAACCCTGGTTTAAGTGGTAGTTCCACTACACTAAAAGCGACGCACTCATAATGTCACATTACTCCGTCATCAACAAATTTTGGCTGCATATTTACATTTTCCTTTCACCACCCATCAAATTCTTTTCATGCCAAGTGTTCTATCATGAAGACATACATGTCGAATGGCTTCAATAGTGCCAATCAAGAGGTTAATAAACATTAGCTTAGCATTAATTCTCATCCTGCTAATGTACGTTGATGTATGAATCGATCCTTATTCGTTAGCGTTTGTCCGTCCCTGACACCATATTAACGAATGTAGCCATGAAGTACCTCCTTACGGTAACTACATTTAGCATCTGTGGCAACTGTTTGAGGAAAATTGTCTCTAATGTGTGACAGAATTAGCAATGTTAGCTGGAATGCAAAATGTGTCATAGTTGGAATGCAAGATGTTATCTAATTCTATAATTTCAAATTACAATCGCACTATTTATGTGATATCCGGAGCACTTTACTATGCCATGAAGTTCCCATTGCCTTGGTGTTTAAGTTATGTTATATACTTAACAGAACATAGTCACTACATTGCTTTTCTGTCATGATACAAATATAACCTACTCATCCCCAATTTTTAAAAGTTCACCCCATATAATATGACACCTAAAAATAATTGAACGTGGGTGTTTACGTACGTAACTCTTGGCAAATTCTCTCTTTGATGTGTTAAAATTAAACAAAATATGCCTTTGAGCTTACCAAAGGCGGCGATGTCAAATTAAAACTTGGAGTAGAGATTGTACAGTTGTGCCAGTATCATTATCCGATAGTTACAACATACCCGGTGGGCCTCCGGGCGGCAACGTGTAGCCATATATTTTTTGCTTCTCATATTACAGTTTCCAAAGCCAGTCGAGAGGTTCGCACCTAATAATAAGAGCTGTCAGACATTCAACACCGCGACAATCCGTTTTCCATCATTATATGAACCTGAACGTACGGCATCGAGTTCTATCCGTCTATTATTAGTCAGATATATATTCATGTATAATAAATTAGTGTTTAAAGTTACACAGAGAATATTTTGAAAGTGGATGAGCTTGAGTCAGTGGTTTTTTCCTATTCAAGTGCTCGAATTGCAATAATATCGTCGTAAACCTATTCTAGTCTAGTCTACTATTGAAAACCCGAATTCATCCTGGACTCCCTGATCTTCTTCATAAAACAAAAGGTGCTTCAAAAGCCTTAGTGCGGTTCCTAATAGGCTGGCTACAGTGAAATAAGAACAGTCGCTGAATTGCGTTTTATGTTCATGTTTTTCCAGTCTGTAAGTGAAATTCAATAGACAGCGATTAACCTTTAACTGTAAAGGCCGGCGCGTTATAATCCAGTTAACTTACAATGAATGGCTCAGTCTAAATCACTGTAACAAATGTAGATTAAATTTCTGATCTTAAGCTCCTGTTATTTGTCATGCTTATATTAATAGTTCAGATTTAGTTTAAGTGTTCTAATATTTTATAGGTAATCAGAATTAAAATGACTCAGTAATCGTAGTCCCTACAGCAACAACGCTAGTTAATAATAAAGTCATTTGCATAGCATTGTGTTTGCGCTACACTGAGCATTACGATGCAGAACGTTGACAACACAATGCCTTGGTTTTTACGAAGCAGCCGACTTATCAGTCAGTACCATCACTTTCCATATACATACACGAGTGCGTTCCTCGTACGCATAAAGCTTCAGTACTAATTACAACGGTCACTAGTCTTCAGCTCTTCACACAATGGTTGTGTATCTAGGCATCTGTACATAAGTACATGTGTTCGTATATTAATTAAACCTTGCTCCACATTACAACACATTTTAAAGGCTTTTGTAGAAGTGAACTAGGTCGTGAACTCCGCGCGGGTTTGTTATTACTCCGGAATATGCAGATTCTTAAAACCATTCTCTAGCATATCAATAAACACTATATTCTAAGTGCTAGCAGGAAGCCTATAAAATTATATGTTAAGTACTCTCACGGGCGTCGCAAAGAAGTCATCAATCAAACGGGTTTTGAATAGCTAATAGAAATGATTTTTTATTCAAACGTCAACTTCAAAGGATCAGCTGAGGAAGAAGCAACGACTCGTATTAAAGGACGAGTAAATCTCTGTTAGTAGTGGAAGCAATAAAACTGATAGGTTATTGCCATCTTCGTCTAGAATTCCGACTGCAAAATGTCCGTGTATCGAACCGGGCGAGCAGTAAAATTGCAAGGAAAAGTTGGCGACGAGCCAGCCGTGCGTAGAGTGCGCCGCGCCGGCGTCCGCGATTTATTGTCTGCAGAAAGGAAACTCTTATTTCTTATTCATGTGGACAACACTTCGATTGAAAGTGATATCGGGCTCGTATTTCGTTGCATGTTACTGCAAACATATGCTCAACGTTGTAGTGTTTCAATCTTCAAAGATAACATTGATAGCGCCTTGATGTACGGCAGAAAGGAAATGGGAAAATAACAGCCTTTGCTCCTGAATACAGACTGTTACTTTTTGGTTTGCATTCATTGAATATACAGTAATATGTTATGGACTGTAGCAGAATATGACAAATCCAAATCTTTTAGTGAGTAAATACTCACTATCGCAAAATTACAATCGTTTTCTAAATCATATCGTCATTACGTGTTACGCAAAAGAAAATAAAGCCATTTTAATATCCTTTTCATAATTAAAATGAGATGAGGTGGGGTCCATCTCTGCTTTAATATAAGATTAGCGAAACCCATAATCGTTGCACAAAATGTTCTTAAACCTAAAACGACGCCAGTTTTATATTCGAAAAGTGTACTAACTCAACTTAATGCGTCATTACTTAGACATTTTAATCGGTGTAGGGAAGGGAATTAAATTAATTTTGCTGGCGCGGGCACGCACGGGCCCGTTTCGCCCCCGCGCTGGCGTGACGGGTGCCTGCCCATCTCATCAGTGAAGGGGCCTCCGATATTCTTGACAGCTGGTTTAAAATCTATCCATCAACTTAATAGGTGCAAGAATGATCCAAATTCCAGAGAGTTCATCATCTTTATTTAAATTCGGAAGAAGATTTAAGAAAGCCAGATTCAATATTTGAAAACTAGAAAATCTTCCCAAACTATTATTATGGCTCCAACAAATGCAATAAAGCCATAAAAATCGTTAGATATGTGCCCGAAAAGTTTTACTTCAGTTGGCATATCTACATGTAGATATGCATCTACATTGCAGACGGTGAGGGTTGGAGGGGTCGCTGCACTGAACTACCCTCTCCCTGGCGAATTCCTGGAAAATCGGCGGTAAAACTAACATTCGCAAGACTTACCGCGTCTCTTCCCAAATAATCATGACTCACGTTAATAAATCAAAGCGCTTGGCCTTGGTAGCTTGAATCCCATATTTACTTACGATCATACCAGGCATGGCTAAATAAGTATAGCCTTGAACTGTCGCAGTAATGGTGAAAACAAAACCTAACCGACACGCAACCTTCTTACAATAAAGAAATAAGCAGCTAAGGTGGACAAGTTTGGAAATAGAAATGATTTATGAAATTGGTTCTGTGTCTAGATCGATTATAAGCGACAATAAAGGTCATGTGTAGATACATGTGGTTATAAATAAGCGAGGGACAAGCAATCCAATAAAGTCCTAGCACAATATAACGCGTCGTGCCCCCAAGCCCCTCAGGCTGTTAATCCTTCAACTCGTAACTGAGTTTTCTGGTAAACACGCACTGTGTGATTCATCGGGTGATTTTATATCGGGTGGCTCTATTCTTTGTCGAGAAAGACCATATTTGTAATATTTTTAATATTATCCTTATTGCCTTCTTTATCCGCATAATCGTCTCATTGACCTCGGCTTTGAAGCCAATCATTTCTATAAACTTGCGTGGGTTGGTTCGTTTTTAGTAAGGGCGATTTTAGCAATAGTTGTTATAAGTTCCAATGTATTGAAAAATCTCCCATTTCCATTACCTCAATCTTCTTGAGTATGTTTTTTTTATCAAAAAGAGACCTAGGAACCAGCTAGAAAGTCATCGATAACAAGTTTCAAAAACCAATTATATCATCTATCTGACGGTATTATCTTCGTCAGTAGATTTCCCAGTAATGCGATTGTAAATGATACTAGGAGTATAGTAATGCTCAACATTGTTCTTACTAAAAACGTTGTATCTCGTGACTCAACGGGGTTGCGCTAGACATTTAAAAGTATCAACATGTAGGTGACAAGAGGTGCTTAGCAAGGGGTCTTGAGCTGAATAAGTTTTTAAAGAGCTATTTAAATCATGCTTACAAATTGATAAAAGGAATTACACTGTTCCAGAACTAATGTCAAGTTTTCTTTATTAATTACGAATTCCTTATAATTAAAAAGATTCTGGTACGGAGGCCATACAAAACTAGGTAGTATAGATATAATTTCAAAAAAATCTACTGTAAACATTTCTGAGAACTGTTCCTTAGACTTTATAATGTTCTGTTCCAAGATGCATATAGCTTAGTTGAAAGCGTTACATCTAATGAAATCTGTTAATTTCAGCTAAATGTCTGTACACATATCTCGTGTAGATTGCTTGTTTCTGTTATTACTTAAACGTCGGTTTTAACCTAAAATTAATTTGTTTTCTAATAGGAACTTTTAAATTTAGAAAATGGTATTCTGCCTTTTATAGTTTTACTAGCTTCTGCCCGCGACTTCGTACGCGGATCCTCTGTTTTTTTTTATATAATCATATTTTCTCATCGTTTAAACCTTCCCTCGATCTGTACAAACATTTTAAGACCAAAATAAGCCCGATCGGTCCAGCCGTTCTTGAGTTATGCGCTTACCAACACATTTAGCGATTCATTTTTATATATAAAAGAAGATTAATCCACACCAAAGACAATTTAAAAATATAGGTACGGATAAATTAATTAACACCTCCATATAAAGTTTTCAAATTATGAGTTGGTTTTTAGGGTTCCGTACCCAAAGGGTAAAACGGAACCCTATTACTAAGACTTCGTTGTTTGTCTGTCTGTCTGTCTCCAGGCTGTATCTCATTAACCGTGATAGCTAGAATGCTGAAATTTTCACAAATGATGTATATCCGTTGCCGCTATAACAACAAATACTAAAAGTTTTAAAAAATAAATTATTAAGGCTGTTGATTTATATTGATTAATTACAAAATTGTATACTAGTAGCGCCATCTATTAGAAATAATGTGCAACTTATTTCAATGGTACGGAACCCTTCGTGCGCGAGTCCAACTCGCACTTGGCCGGTTTTTTATATGCATACGGTGAAATCCGATTTCAATCGGTGATCGAAACGGAGTGATGGGTTCATTCGTAATCTTAATTTGATTGCTGTCTTGAATAATTAACTTGATTGATTGGAATTAACAAACTTATATCGTTACGTAATGAAATTAATGTCAAAACAAGATATATCATTTCAAAGCACAGCTGGTATATTATAATTTTCGTACGTTGTTAAATGCTGGGAAGTAGCCACAGTCTCGCTAAGTGCATTGATTGAAAATTAATTATTCCTCGTATTTATTTAATCGGCTCAATAAATTAAGCAAACACGGCAGATGCGGTAATCGTATCATTTTTCACCTGGTTCTGAGCACACCTTGTGTACGTTTTATGCATCTTACGAAACCATTTTTGGTACTGGACACATTTCATGTTCGCCTTATCTTGATCCCTGACATTTCATTTGGTTAAAAACGCGTGTGATAATTTAATTACATTAATTATTTCTGGGCTTTATATGCTTTAAGAACTTTCAAAATGTATCTAATATAATTTCCATTTTTTTGTTTGCATTTCAGAAAGAATTAATTAATCGTTTTGTTCAGATACTCAATAAGGTATTATTTATACTTTATGTCCGAATTCCACGTCTTCAATGACATCTTTCAAGTTTATAAGTAAAGGTTGAAGCTCTCTTGCAATACACGGATCAGTTAGCATAGTCCTGCCAAACAATTATATCCACTGAGCCATAAAACGCTGTATTTTATACACGTGAACTTTTCGGCTGAACTTCACCTTTAAAAGTCGGTGGGTTCATAGCCTATACGGATTCAAATACAGGAGAACTGAGAAACTTACGTCATTTGTACACTCATCTGCTAGTTATGGAATGACTTGATGATATTTATTTTGGATTTTGCAAATTAAAGATGGCCTTCCTTTGTCACCGGTGTGCCTTGTAAGGACATTATAATATGGATAATGATTTAACTATAGGAAGTAATGTAGATCACTATCTTTAAAAGGGTCTTCGAGCTTTTCCGACTTGTGTGATAGATTTGTCAGGAAGTTTAACGAGTGCATTGTTTATCATTGTTAAACAAGCAATTTTATAACAAGTTCATTGTGTTAAAGTGATTATTGTAAGGATTTAACTAGTTAAAACAATAGTAAAGAAACAAATTCACGAAGCCAAAGACGACACTGGTGACCAAACGCAAATGCTTTTAGCTATGGAACGTCTAGTTAACGTCTGCAAATGTAACTGAGAATAGAATATGTTCGCAGATAATACAAGTGCTAAACATAATAAGGAAACTAAAATTAATACTAAATTCACCAGCGCGTGACCGCTGTAGAGGCCTAGAGTACGGGAAACTAGAAATTAAAACAAATGTGTTATTTGCTACGCGCCATATTAGATTAACACGTTATGTTTGTTTATTTTCTAATAGCAATAATGTTAGATGAAAATAGGAATACCACTATTTCACACAGCATGAATCAGAAAAAGAAAAACGATTTAAGGAAATACTCACTAAAGGTTCTTTTTCCTGATACTAAACTTCTTCATCATACTTCAGTTTCATATTTTTATACCAACACTTACACAACCAACTACCATCAAACAACTCATGAGGCACGTAATAAATAAATACTGTATGATGATGATGTAACTACAGAGTGAGTGCTGATAGATAAAGTAAGCACTTTCCCTAATAAAGGTACCAAACGTTCATACTCCATTCGTAGGGGAGACCGGGGACAAACGTAACGGCGGGTCGAAAGTAACAAGCGCTCTGTAGATTTATCTAAAAAGCGAACATCGCTGTGCCCCCGTCAGACGATAGCCGGGAGCACCCCTCTTAATTTCATTCAGTCGCCGCGTGCGCCACGCGCTTTTAGGCTGTGTGACAGGACGATATGTGTTTTCACAAACCAAAAGTAAGTTTTTAGACGTTTTCTTATTTAACATTTACGTAGTCTTAAAAGGATGCTAGGATTCTGAATTTTTCGGTATCTCTTCTTGATTAGAGTGATTATACATTGCTTAGATTCATATTTGAGTAGCACGTTCCGTTTTAAGGTTCTGTTGCACGTTTTGTCAAAAATATGGACGGGTATGAAAGTAACATAGCCCTGTGGGTACAAAAGTAACATGTTACTTTAGATTCTTTCATTTTAACATTTTTTTTTTCAAATCTCCACTCATCTTAAAAGTGCTCCTTTTGCGAAGTGCACCAATTAAGAAGTGCACCAGTTGCTAAGTTCACCATTTGAGCATGGTTTACAAGTTGAAAAGTGCACCAAATGCGTTAAACCCTATGCAACCTTAATGGTTAAAGCTACACAGAAATCATGTATGAAGAAAATGTTTTCCTTAAAATAATAAATAAAATATCCCAAGACAGCATATGTCTATCTTTTATGATTGACTCACAATAACAAGTGTAATTCCCGATAGCTTAGCAGTTCTAAGCTTTCTGATTATAGTTGTCTACTCTTACGTTTATGACATTCTCAGTCATCGCTAACTAAAAAAAGTTAATATCATTAACTATTCATTAGCATATAGTATAATATTGTATTCATTAGCAACCACTATGTCTTGTTACTTTCGACCCACAACGTGTTACTTTCGACCTGCCAACGTGGTCGAAAGTAACAACTGACAATTATTTTTTAAGCAGCTGTTTTTCCCATAAAACACATCACAATATAAAAAATCGAGTTACTAGTCTAAAGAACATAAACTGAATTTATACATGGGTATATTAATTTCATGACAAAAGTAATACCCGGCCAGAAGTGAAGGTACAAGTACAAAGTGTTACGTTCGTCCCCGGTCTCCCCTATCTCACGCGACTTCGAGCTCATTGCCATTAAGATGATATCTTGCCGCAATTGATGAGAAAATTTACGCACATACATGTATCGAGCCTACACGCATCATTAGCAAGGGTTATACGAGTTCAGACTGCAGATTCTTTTGTTAAAGCACGCCCTCATATACACAATACGGTAAAGATATACGAAGCGTCTGAAAACGCGGTTCATTATAAATATCTCGTAGCCATCTACGGAAACATCACCTACATTCATAATATTCAATGGAGCGGTGGTCTAGTTCTGGACAGGCGTGATGGATTCAGTCCAATACAAATTTATAAATTGTAACGTGAGACTGAACGTGCCGTTTTACAATGTTATAAGCTGTACGTCAAATCGATCAAAAATAAGCCAAAATCGCAGGTAAAAAAACAAAGATGTCTTATAAGCGTATAGATAGAGATAAGTCTGTGTGCCGTGATGGGGAGTCACCTGAGTCAATAGTTATTTGTGTCGCATTCGACAGCGAGGGTGGATTGAGAATCGATTGAATGAGGAAGCCTCTCCCCTACGAGGGTGTCAAGGGTAGCTCGCAGACTGCCTCGAGTATGCGACTGGCGTTTCTTATCTCAACCATCTTAATGAAGAATGTAAGCTTTATCGTTGATCAAATACTTGTTTCTCAAGTACTATAAAAAACTACACTTTTCTTTGCTAAATCTCAGGGTCGCGTGCTAAGGACAAGGTCAATAAAATTTATTAAGGAATGAAAATTGTTGTATGTTAAGATTATTTTCTTAACATCACAACTAGGACAAGTTCAAAATATTTATTATACAACTTTATGCTGCTTTATATTCATTTATACCTTGCATTATATTATGCTAATGACTGACTTTATAAAATGTAGGTGATAGGCGTTTAAATTTCTATTTTACTTATCGCCAGTTTACATAAATGTTATGTCAGTTGCGTAGAAAACACTTTTACAAAACAATAACAAATGTTTAATCGCGCGCTCGATTTTAAAGGAGTCTGAAATACCCCTATGTATAAATTAATGATTACAAAAGATTTTTTTATTAACAGGTTAACGATAACAATATACCGCCATAATGAACAGAATCGTGGTAACTGGCTGTTTAAAAAGAACAATGGGAGGTTGTTGAACAAAGTATAAAAACCTTCGTTATGGTATGATTATCAAATATTGTTCGTGTAATGTCCACATTTCTGGTGCTTTAGTATTCTCTGGAGTATCCGTACATTATGAATGATTTCTTACTATTGTTTTACTATACAATGTCATGGTATAATACCCTCATATTGTTATGTTAATAAAGCAACATTGAAGTTTATCTCAATAGTTATTACTTCTGTTTGACATATTTTATTACCTAATCCATTATGAGGAGGTGTGAATCCCGCATTTTAATGTTAGCTTATTCTGCCTGAGTCTTAACTACGTTATTAGTTTATTCTGCGTGGGTCTGCCAATTACTTAAATTAAAAGACAAATAAAAGAACAATTGCCAACCCTGGCCCCTTCCACTAAAATCGACACGAATGCAATTACGGCAATTTGGTGCGGGCGAGCCGCCAAACAATAATATGTTATTACGTATGCAAAATCAACATTTTGGTTGAGACAAAAAACAATAAACTTAATGACATACATTGAGCCTTTGCACCAAGACACTAGTTTCAACTCTGCTGGAATAACAAACAAATGAATCTCATTTTTTTGATAGCTGGTGATTCGTGATCATGTCGTGATCTGGCAAGGGCCTACCCCTATACAAACAAAACCCATTGCATTGAGTTTCACATGGTATTTACGAGTATTCCGTTCCTCTCCCATACGAACCGCTATGCACCATATGGAAGATGTTTTATTATACGTATTTGTGTTCGTGATGAAACCGCGCCCGACCTCGTCTGACAATTGCGCCAACGAGAGGACAGGACAAGTCATCGTAATTTAAATCATTAGAACGCTTTGGGACTGAATTCTGAGCTATAATACAGCGCGTGAAATGACTGTGCTAATCTTAACACATTTACAACCAGACGCAGTCGAAATACGAAAATGTATGAAACTATGACGTGTGGAATTTCTTTTTTTAAGCTTGAGAATATTCTGTAGAAGCCATTTAGGTTATTGTCGAGCCATTTCTGGTTGGTGTGGAACGCTGAACATTCTTTGCATTACAAAAGTGTCTGATATGTTATAGAGATAAAGTGTTGAAAGATTGCCTTGGTGATAGTCTATCGCTTGCTGACATGCGTGTATGCAGTGATAAACGGTGCAACTTTCTACTGGTCTCATATTGTTCTTTAGATTAAAATCAGCGTATGTGAGACGTCAGAGTGAAGTATGCGTTAAAATCGTTTTATTTGCTCCTCCTTTGTTTTTAAAGAGCCTTTAAGTGCATTACGTGTTCTTGATGTTCTTTTAGTAAGCTGATGATTTACAAAATAAACACCTACAAGAATATACAAAACATATGGAAAGTTGTGTTTACAACAAAAGGGTTAAAAGTAAAAGTGAGTATTTCAAAAGACAATAGAACAAATTAGTAATTCACAGACGATGCGCTAAAGATGACACTGTGGTGTATAACAATTTTGAGGAAAGTTACGAAATTTTACATAAGAACAATCTGTAAGTTGGTGAATTAGTGAAATTTGACTTTCTCAGCTAATAACAATAGCGTGTTAGAACATTTTCATCACAATTATTAGCCATGTCTAATGTGACTACATCAACGATGAAAGACGCGAATATCATTCATTGTCTTATGCTTCACTTTGCTGAATATACTGTGAACAAGTGATTTGGTTTCATTCAATTGTTTTACAGGGTATACAGTCACTGACATACTGTAAATCGTTGGGTTCAGGAAGTAGGTAGTGCATTTATTATGTTGTAACAATAACACAAACTTATACATTCATTGATAACGCAAAACGTGTCAACTAGCGAATTAACCTGCTTAGTATCTATTAAGGTATTGCCTGTGTTAGTACCAATGGTAATCTAATAGGATTAATTAGTGCTTGATAAAGCTACAAATATTTACCATTCGGGCGAAAATCTGAGTGTGTCTTGATCCGCATTTTCTTTTCTCAATGTATCCTTTATGTAGTGTTCGAATAAGGTACACTATCGTAATTCAGGCACCTTCATCACTATACACTTCGACACATCGAGGGTAAAAACACCTCATATTTCGCGTCTACGATCGATTTTATATTATAAGGTCAGAAAGGATACAAGTTACTAAGAAAATTATGTTAACAACCACTTTTCACATTGTTTTTGCACGTGACAAACACAAGTAAAGACACTGCAATTAAAAAAATAACATTATTACAATACTATTGTTACTACTAAGTGTGCCGCGTATCGCTTGATTTGACAGCTGCGAGCGCGCTATCCCGAATTCCCGGTCGGAATATTGGATGAATCGCGTGAATGAGCGCGGGGCGCGGGAACGAGACAGCGAGTACTGTGAACATAGCCGCACGAGACAGGGCCGCGTCGGGAGCGGGACGGGATACAAATAGAACGGGATTAATTGGAGTATACTACGACCGACAAGTTTTAAGACTTGAAAACAAAACAGCGCCATAAGTTTACAGGAAAAATAAAGTAGAAATTCAGGCATGCGTAATCGATTCACAAATATTCAATTTTCCTACGAATGCAATGAGTTATTGAAACAGTCGCTGATTACGCTTCGTGGGATTTTGATAAAACACATTTAATCGAATTATAATGGTTTCGTATTAGTCAGATCAAGCAGTACGATGCACAAGTTAATGTAATAAACATAATATTGTATAGAAGAACAAAAATAAAACTGACGTTGTTAATCGGATCACGACTACAGCACCGCCGTGTAAAGCGTCAAACGCGCAGGCGCAGCGCCCGTAACTGACGTACGCATGCGCGCCAACTTCATTCCATTGATACGTCACACGATCACGACCAGCCTCTCAAAAGGTAGTAGGGTGCATAACTAATCGAAATAATGGTCAATCTAACTTTATTATTGTGTACTTGTACAAATAAATGCTTAGCAGATATTCCGAAGTTAGCTTATCGCAACATTAGACTTACAGTATTTGTGAGTTAAAAGCAGTGTCAATTAATCTTGTCGTGTTACTTATGTCTGCAATGTAAGACAATGCACTTATTATTAAAATGTAATTTGATTTGTTTTAAAATAACTTAACCTCCCCGTAACAAACATCCAAACCAAAATATTTATAGTTCTTAACAAAAACATTATAAACTTACAACCGTTGTTATCAATTTTTTTATGAGTGAAATAAGTACACCACTTACTACCCTTTCAGATTCTGTTTGGTTCTCCTAAAGTTTTTTTCCCTTAAATTACTGAAGAAGAATAATAATGATAGAATTCTAAGATCAACACAGCTATCTACAAGCCTTGAAATTTCTACAAACAAAACATCAAATAAAGTACATAGTGTAGGCTTTATTTACAAATCTGTAGGCAGAGTAACACCGGATAGCTAAAAATGTAACGGTATGTTTGCCAAATCAGTCATAACACAAAGCTAAGTGAATGACCTCACAAATCGAGACATTAATGTGGACTGCGGGTTCCTCATCTCCGTCTATGACCATACGTTATACAGTTAATTGTAAGTAAAGCTGCGGCCGACGTAACACTGGTTTATTTCGGCCACTAGATAGTTTTAGAAGATACAAGTCAAAACTTGGTTACACCGGAATTCTGCTATGCTCAGGTAATTTCTATAATTATGAAAAATTGCTAGTCTTGAGAAGAACAGCTGACATTAAAGCTGGAATTGTATTATTGTCCTCATTAACAAATTCTGGGAACTGAAAAGTTTTATACTGTTTGTTTTATTAAATTCCAGCGTGAAAATTACTAGTGACGTCAATGAGTTTTCACAACGACCCTGACAGTTTAGTGGCACCACTAACCGGCAAATATTTCGCCTACACTCGGCCCATTCGTTCAAGTATTCGTCATACATCCTTATTATGCACTGACAAAGACATGAAAGCCGGACACAGCAAATGTATTGCGAAACAGATTTGCACGTAGTCAAAAGAATAATAAAATCTTTCATTATACTGTCATTCAACTTCCGTCGTAAACTTGTAGCATAGAAGAGTTCAACATACATTTTTTATAAACGCTTCTAGAACAATAATTTCTAAAATCTATGTGGATGATTGTTTAAAGCAACTAGCGCCACCTAGCATTAGCAATGATGCCAACTGTTGCATTAAAGCGCCTGCCTTCGATCGATACAATTGTTATCAGACTCCAACCATGCACTAGCATTTAGTTGCTTTAGTTTCATACAGATGTCGTTGACAAGAAATTCTTTTTGTTTTGAAACTTGACACTGTCGTACCACTTGGCATCCCACGTGTGGTTACATCATTTATAAACTGATGACCTTGGCTACTTAGAAACATAAATAATTATAATGTCCAGGGTAACGAGGGCGTTTAGAATAAACAACATGCACATAATAAGAACACTAGAATGCAATTAACGTGATATTAGAACCTAGCACTAAATTATTCCTATCAATCCGGAATCGATAAGTCAACAACTGAAATTAGATAAGTTTCACGAGGAATTCACGTAGAACATAAAACTTTACCTCTCCGTTTCCTTTTCTTTCGTGACCTTTTTCTGCGCTTCCGAGCATTTCTGTTCCGTGGTTCAAGCTGTTCTAATTCACAACTACTGAAAGCACTTTTTGCCACTTCAATTATTTTGCCAACCAAGCACAACACCAAGGCGATCATTTTACACAGTCACTAAAAACTTCAGACTAGTTTATCTTTATCTATTACTAACTCTCCTGAATGTTATCTGAGAGGCACTGTTTTTTTCTTTCTCTTATTAATCTTCAGTTCATGCACAAGTTGGTTATTACTTTGCCGTTCGTTGTTTTTATTTTTGAGAACCAGTTTTGATTTGATTTTTTGTACGCGATTAGTTGAATAACACATAACCTCTGCTGTTAGCGTCCCCAACACTGCACTAATGTTGATAGTTCTTGAACGCTCTCCAGGTTTATCTAGTGTGGGAGCAAAAAATGCTTTATCGAGAGGTTATCACTGCTCTCCAATGACAAGACACAAACATGAATGTTGCATCTCGCGACACTCCGGGAGCCTTGGCGTGATTTCTATATAAGGCTAAAAATAAACGCCACACACGTTCAATCATTTTTAATCCCGTTGTCGCCGAGTGCACTCCACATTATTGTTGCTAGATAGCCACAATAAAACTACAGTTTTTGTTATGTCCCATTTCTTTTTCAATTGTGTGAAGAGTTGCAATAGATCAGCAATGCTGCCTGTTCTATCGAAGGATTATTGTAAAATGCTTCGTTGCACCAGGGCACCAGAAGCATAGCGGTAATCACTGCACGCGGTGCTACGTGCTTTCTATTCAGATGTGCTTTGCGTATTCAATTACAATAAGCATTGATACAACGGTACCAGTCAGCAATTAAAAATAATATAAACGATAAAATCGGGCTGCGCAGACAATCAAGCAAAAATGTTTTGCAACTACATTTAAGCATTTTTAAACTGCTTTAGCTGGCACAGAGCTTTTATGAAAGGGTTTTGCATTTTAAATCTGTTTGTTCAGAAGTTTTATGTTGACCGCAAACCGTCCTCTCTAATGTTTAACTTTTGCCAACAGGGCTGTAGCAAAATCTACTCAGAAAGATCATCTCTGATTAGTTTCATAAAATTGACATTAAAAATGACTAACGATCATAAAATGAAGTGAATTTTAGCCTTCTTAAAAATGGTGAATATTTGGTAGAACGAATTAATTGACTTCCTCATGTATGCAATTCTTATTTGTTACATGTTATTTACTTATTCGTCTTTTTAACATATTTCTTTGCTTCTGTTTCTTAGACATTGCTCTAAGGATTTCTATCAGCTTCAGTTCGTAATTACTTAGACCTTCAAACTTCGCACTTATCTGTGCAGATTTATGGCACTAATTAACTATGTTCAGCTACTTAAGCGTTACGTCATTACACTAGTATGTTAGTCGCTCAAGCAAATCCATTACTTGGTAGAGCAAGCAAATTAGTATTTTGTGAACGAAATATTTGTCCCGTTGGCAGACAATTTCTTTAGTTGGACCTTAATTTAGGATAACTTGATTAAAATTCATTTCACGGCTATTTTCCCCGCAAATCATTTCCCTCTAACCACCCGAGTGCTTAATTGCATCAATTCAACATGGCTTCAGGTTACTAAAATTGCGATCTGATTTATATTCTGTTGAGTTTTTCTACGAAATCAGTGTTGAATGGAAAAACCTTTCAGTTTTCATTTAAATTAAATCTTTTACAGGTTTGAATTTAAAGCGATTTCAAAATGTCATGCTAAACCCTATCCATTTCACAAAGTGAGTGCAGGTGAATTATACACGCTGTTGATTTGCATCCTAGTCAAACAGGAGGTTGTCATAAAATATTCTAAACACAAAACGGCGCATAATCAAAAAGTAATTTCCAATAAACGAAGGTGTTTCAGAAAATTGAAAATTAAAGTTCTGCTCACGTTTTATAGCCACGCGGAAATGCAAAGGGCTCATTCGTGACATTCCCACTAGATGTCCCTCAGTCATTATAAAGCAGATTTTGTTTTCCATTAAGACCAGTAACGAAAAAAATATATTCTACTAGCTTCTGCCCGCGACTTCGTACGCGGAACATGTCGCTTATGCCAGCGATAACGGGTCATCAAAATGAAAGATCTTAAACGTCTGATCTGATGTCGAATTCTAGGAGCCCGGGGAAACGATGGGTTGCGCGAGACGACTCGAGATGTTTCAGACTTATCATACCATACCATTGCATTGCATTGAGTGCCTTTTTAGAATGTATGGATAACGCCATCTATCGGCAAAAGTGAACACTTATCGGAAAAAGCTTATCACATAAAGCTGATCTGAAAAAGCACTTATCACATAAAGCTGTACGTGTGAAAAACAGCGACACCGTCACAAAACGAAGGGCAGAAACAGCTATAATTTTCATCAATTTAGCTTCAAAACCGACGGAGTTTCATAGACACTT
>NWSH02000601.1:6866459-6877780 GCA_002382865.2 Heliothis virescens | reverse complement strand
CTTTTTACGATAGAGGGACTGAGCTGCGAGACTTGGGTTTTTTACAGGATGTTTTGATGACATAGGACTTTACAAGCGTCTTCTACTTTGATACACTAGTCTTCAGTAATTAGTTCCGAATGATTTGACTAGATGGCGTCGAAGGCAATCAACGAAATATCATCACTGATAACAGAATGATTGCTGTTGCTGAAACGAAATATAATACAAATAATACTCATGTGCAAACAACAATGAAGGGTCGAGATTCCCTGAAAAATTTGTTGCCATGAAAAAGAACCTGATTTTATAAAAATCTCTAACGAACTTTTAATTACTAATAACTAGCGTTTTCCCGCGGTTTCATCCGCATCCCGAGAAAACCAAGGCACCCGAATAAAAACTAGCTATATTTTCCTGATACATAAGCTATATTCCTGCCAAGTTCCATCAAAATTCAATTAGCCTCACAAACTTCCGCCTTTATATATCGCGCCTTTATATAGTGTGAGATAGGATGAAATGTGATTATCTTATATTTTAAACTGAAACAAATATTTTTACATTAAACTTTTTTCTGTTACAGCGGAGGTGTTGATCGCCTACATGTACTACAGGTACAAGTTCCAATGGACCGATGTTATGTTCGGCTCCTACTTAGCCTACAGAAACATTGTCAGTTTTGTTGGTACGTATTGTCCTTCATGTAATATTTTTCATATACATATAAGTACCTTTTAGTATCGGTCAGTATTTATCAGTTTATTCACATCAGATATCTTGATCCGTAAATCCCTCGGGTCACCTAATTGGCACTTCTTCAAACTTCTTTCACATCTACAACAACGTTTTTACTTTTTTTCTGAACGACATTGTACGGACGGTGTCGCGTATAAAAATAAGATGATGCTTAAAACCGAGCGGCAGATTTTTGCACTAAAATCTTACCAGTGTGAAACCGCTGTTAGGTCTCTGAATTGATACCGAGCTTTCAGGGAAATAGCTTTACTTAAACCTAATTATTATACCAATCAGGTTTATAACCGAGGATATCTCGGAACCATAGAATCGATGAACACTGGTTCTACTACCTAGTGACAAGTCTAGCAGAGGCAAACATAGCCAATATTATCAACAAATATAATTTGAAGTCACTGATTTTCCTTCACTTATGATTTTATCGCGTTCAGAAAACCCTTTAAACTTTATACATTATATCATCTACTTAGACAGCACATAGAAGTATGGTAGATGAATAAGGAAGACTTTTTCTTTGGCGTACCCGATTTCATCCGTCTGATTTGAGTTCATCCGTGTTATAATTCTTCATTAATTGATATTGAAACATTTTATTCTTTCAGGTACATTACTAATTCTCTCAATATTAAAGCGTCGACTGAAGCTGTCTGATGAAACAGTGGGCATGCTCAGTTGTGCCTCTTACATCCTCGCCACCACAGGTCTCATCACTTCCACGGCGACTTGGTGCGTTTTTATGTGTAAGTATACCAATTCCTTGGCATTTAGTTATAGAGAAATGTAAAACATATACTCATAAAAGAAGGAACAAATATTCATGAAAGGTGCAGTTCCAGTTATCAACAACATCAGATGTAACTGTTGTGCGATTATCTAGTTGGCATCCGAATATAAAGAAAAACGTTAAATATAACAGATTTTAGGTACCTACCAATAACTAGTTACCTAGTCGCAAGATTGTCTCATCCAGTCATGGACAGTCAACAATTTTGAAAATGGTGACTCATTTGTGTATTTGATGATGAAATATAACAATCAAAAAGGGGGTTATCAGAAAGATAAAATATTATAATAAATCATTGTTTGTTGTCCATTTTGTTTTTTTCATGCGTGATTTTATCAGATTTTCCTGTTATCAAGTGTAGGTAAAAACAGGAAGGTGATGATACATAGATGCCAACTATGATAATTTTTATACCACATATTATGACACACACACAGTACATTAGAGATCAAAGTCGTTCTCTCATCTAGTAGATACTTACTACAGAAAGACACCTAAAAGTTTCCTGAATATCCTATAATATCGCCTAAATATCCTATACCTTCCCATATACCAATTTTATTTCAGTTATCAAAATATTTGTAACTAGCTTCCGCCAGCAGTAACACCGCGTCCCGTGCGAACTGCGAACTACTCCGTGCACCCAGATAAAAAGTAGCCTTCCTCGATAAATGGGCTACCATCACTGAAATAATTTATTAAATCTTTATATTATTAGTTTTTACTATAGTTTAATAGCATTTCAGGATTTTAGACATAGGGGCTATTGATATGGGCATCAATAGCCCTCAAATGAATAACTATATAACCTTCAGGTGCGGTGTCACGTTTTAATTATCACCTCTCTAGCAGACCCACTAAACGTCAAGTGTTAAAGTGTAAAACATTAGGTGGACTACTGAATTAGCACTGATTGCCATAATCCAACCAATAGTAGCCCACCTTATCATATTAATGAGACGTGTTCTGCACGCGGCTCACTTAATGTAAAGCATGGCGTGAGGTAATTAACAAAATTATGAATTGCTTGTTCTTATAATCATGAATTTTATCAACCGATTTGAGGTAGCCACGACATTGTGAGAAAACGTTTTCTTATCACAATTGCCTAATTTGGCCTTTTCCGCAGGAAATATTATTTCCAAATCTTTACACAATGTTGTTTAATCTAGCGATCGATGTCACAGAAAACGCTGGGTACTATTACAATACAATAAACTCGTTCCAATAGTTCTGGAGATCCCTACGTACAGACGACAACAAGTCAACTTGCCCGAATCTGTGAAATTTTACCAATCGAACATTAACCTTCCACTATTGTGATAAGGTTGAAAATCTACTTAAGAAATTTGACAGATTGTGGTAGGTTAATGTGCTGGCGTCTGTACAAACTTACAAGAGATTTTTATGTCAAATGTATTGTAATGTACTCATCATCTGAAAAACACAGCTATGTTTGGGTCGGCTTCCAGTATAACCAGATATAGCTGTGAACCAGAGTTTTACATGGAGCGACTGCCTGTCTGACCTCCACAACCCAGTTACCCGGGCAACCTGATACCCAGACCAGACTTTTACTTCTTCTACCAGGTCAGACCTTTTACTGTATTGTACTAAATAATTATATTGTTTGTTACAGTGCCCTTGATTGGAATAATCTCACAAGGCTCGCAGGTGGTACAGAGACCTATTTTGAACAAACAAATACTGCCGACTGAACAAGGTGAGCCATATACATTGCATTGTTATTTGATATGAATCTCTGGCCCATTCCGGTGTTCTGTGTGCCCCATTGTACCTATATTTTATGTGAAAATTGTTTTTAATATTTTTATGTTACTTTATTGTTCCATTTTTAGGGTTCCGTACCCAAAGGGTACAACGGGACCCTATTACTAAACCTCCGCTGTCTGTCTGTATCTCATTAACTGTGATAGCTAGAAAGCTGAAATTTACACAAATGATGTAATTCTGTTACCGCTATAACAACAAATACTAAACATCAAAAAAATTTAAGTGGGTTCCCCATACAATAAATGTGTGAAACCAAAACAAAGTTATTTTTTGCTACCAAAAATGTTTGTGTTTTGGATGGTTGTAGGTTAATTTTTTCATAGATAATGGTACGGAACCCTTCGTGCATGAGTCTAACTCGCACTTGGCCAGTTTTTTCAATAATTTTACATAAATGATATATAAGAATTATTGATATAATTTTTCATCAAAATATTTTGTATTTCAGGTAAAATTTACAGCGTGATGGGATCACTAGAGTCGGCGATGCAAACAATGTCGTCTCCCTTATATTCCTTACTATATACAAAGACTGTAGCAAACATGCCAGATGCTTGGTTATTACCGGGAATTACTCTAGCTTTCTTCCAATTACTATCCTACTTAATAACGAGGAAATTAAACCAAGGAGCAGTTTTAAAACCCAATGCAAAAGACCTCGGCGATGCTGAAAAGAACGCTGAAGTTAAAATACCATTGCAAACGAAAGACCCTTCTAGTACGTAGTAAAATACTAAATAGGTTTTTAGAATTAATTTTGTATACGAAAACATTAATTTTATTTAAGACAAAATACATTTTTTTATTAAATTATTTTCTTTCATTTTAATCTTAACCTTGAAAAGTACTGATATAGGAGAAATAAGACAAATATAAACACGAGTGTTTTCCGACTTTCATGTCCGTTATCAACTCTCTCAAAAATTGATAAAAACCTGTCATTTATTTAAATGACAATTTACATACTCATCATGTGATATCCGTGACATCTGTCCATGGCTATTTGAAATACTTATCAATGAAGATTCGCGAATATACATTATACCTACATAGTCAATTTAATTTAAAATAGTCAATCCGTTTACCTACAGTGCATGTGGTGTTGTTACACTTACAAATGTTTATATGTCAACTAGCTTCTACCAGCGGCTTCGCACGCGCTATACTTGAAATCCCGTTTTTTCCCGTTCCCGTGGGAATTTCGGGAAATCCTTTCTTAGCGGATGCCTACGTCATAACATCTGCCTGCGTCCCAAATTTCAGCCCGATCCATCCAGTGGTTTCGGCTGTGCGTTGATAGATCACTATGTCAGTCAGTCAGTCACCTTTGAGTTTTATATATTTAGATTCCAAATGTAATGTTATGTGTAAACAATTGTTGGCTAACCTCCAAAATTAATAAAATAAAAAAAACGTCACTCCAAAATACCTACATTGAGAAATCTTACAGTTTTCTTACTTTGCTTATAGCTCGATAAATCATCTGAGGTTTATTATTAACACTGAAGTGATAATGAAAACCCGATTAACTAATGAGACTGAATTTAAAAGAATTAGCATGTGAAACAAAACTTTACAAATAACTAAAGTATAGGTATAACATTGCATATTTCACTAAGCGGGCTAAGCTATAATTAATACACTTAATTGTACTCGTATTCCATATTAAGTGATAGCTGCTAAATAATATTTCCCAAGTTTTTTCTCATTCGATATGTTATGGACTAGGTGATTAATGTGGGCATTATTCATAATGTGCGAGCATTATGAATAATGTTTAGCTCTATCGGGCTGAGTGATTAATTACTATCTAAACTTCATTATTTATCACATTGCACGGTCATTTTTATATTGCTACATGACATTTGGGCAATTTGATAATAAAGCAAAATTTGACGCGGTGCAGGGAGGGAAGAACGTGTGACACGGTTTGTCCAATCAGAGACCGCTATTCAGCATGCGGCTCGTGCAGCTGGCGCTATTGTTTGTGTTTAGTTTTGCATTGTAAGAGAATTGTCCAAAAATATATATCTTAGAACATTAGCTGAAAGTTAGGTTTTAATGACAGAAACGAATTGCTGTAAATCCGACTCCACGAAGTCTTGTCTGCCCTACCCCTAGAGTGTAATTCAAAATCGCGTAGGCGCGGAGGGGCGAGGCGGGCCGCGAGTTGAGGAGCAGGTGGTTGTAACATTCGCCACCGCGGCTGAGGCTGGCCGGCAGAGCCGGACAGCAAGCCGAAGCTGCAGTGGTGAGCGTTAAACCTATCTGCGACGATAAACTCGCGTGGGACCGCCGGAGCCCCGCAGCGCCGGAGCCGTGGCAGAAATCATGCCTGCTGCAAAAAACTGAATTTACCTCAATGACGTTCCAAGCTTTACAAAATCTGACTGATTACTTAAATTGTTAAACATTTAGTTTATTTTAAGTAACAATAACAATGAAAAGTTACTAATTAAATTTGTTTGTATTACTCTGCCCAAAGGGCGAAGTACAATATGTAGAATGCCAGGTCAATTTGATTATTTGAATGAACATTATTAAATTGCTCTCTCAGATTGGGCATTTTTCATAATGACCGGACATTATGTATAAGGCACAATTTATCATTTGGATCACAACAGATACACCAACACGATACAGTACTCGTTTACATACGAGTATATCATTATAATCTTAATTCAACGAGCTAATGAATCACTTTAATCGCTGATGATATATTTTATAGACGGCTCTATCACTTTGATAATCTACATTCCACAGGTTATTACGTAACAAATTGCACGTCGTCGTAGATATTTTACTTATACTTAATTTAGACACAAGATTTTGTGATTCCTCTACTTATATCTAATTAATTAACTGCCTCAATGGTCTAGTGGTCGCATAGCGCGACTGGCGTGCCACGGGTCTCGGGTTCGATTCCCGGGTCAGGCTGATATCGCTTTGTACTTGTACTTATAGAAACTTTCACAAAGCAGCCTGCAGTTTGGAAGTTGGCGGTGTTACACCCCCGTGCTTGGGAGGGCGTTTATGTAACGTAAGCCGGCAAATGCTTGTCAGTAGTAGTAGTTATAATTCCAAGTCAGAGGCCGTCAGGCGGATTCGAAAAAACTCTGACTCTAGGGCTTGTCAGGTGATTAAACTTGTAGCTCACTCGATAAGAAGAATCTGGATTTATATACATACATATAACATTTCAATTAATCACGCAGTTCTTGGAATATTGAAGACATAGATTCAAATGGGTGTAATGGTGTACCTATAGTATATTTCTTTTACAAAATTGAAAATATTTCTATGCACTGAAAAATTATAAACTAAATTGTACATATTTTTATCCAAACCAGGGGAGTGTTTGATTGGATGAAGATTTATAATCAGGGCTGATAATATTTTCTTCTGGATTTCCCGCGTCCGCGTCGGTGCTGTTAAAGCCCCGAAATTCTCCGATATTTTTCCAGATCATTTTCTATTTTGAAACAACATACATCTTTCGTTATTATTCTGCTAAAGCTGTTATTTATTAAATGGGTAAAACTCTGCAAGATAACCTGTAGCGAACTGGACCTGCAGGGCCCGCTGAGGTAATAAGTAAAATATTTAGACACAGTACTAAAATAGTAGTGGAAAAACACTTCCCTATAATTTCCTGTTGTTAATTACAATATTATCGTTGATAATGTTAAATTTTTTATCTACTAATTGGTCCATATTGATTAGCTAGACTGTGGCAATATTTAGACGATTACCTAAGCCTACGAATCTATGCCGATTCCTAGAAAACGATTATCGTTTAAACTAGCTAATCTAATAATAGAAAGGTTAAATCGCAGAGATGACCTGTCTAAAAATGTATTAAAAAATTGGTAATGAAAATTAAATTATTAAATGCAACTTGTGCACATACTTACAACGTGTTTGCACACACGTTTAGCTTACGATGAGATAATTGCTATAAATTATACAATATCAATAAATGATAACAATGACAACGGTATCGACAGAAGCCTTTTCATAGGTGTACTTAAAAGACTGACTCTGGAGACAAACAGTACTTATAGGCTTAGTTCTGACAGACATCTTCTATCTTTAGCGATGGCCCTGTTCATCTAATTTGGATATCAAGCTAGGTATACTATCAAACTCAAGAGACTAGGCCGATATCCGATACAAAACAAAGGAACGATTGGCGTGATTTGATACGATAGCATGACTTTGACGAATAATAATCAGATAATATAACGTATAAATAGAAGGTTCTGTCAAAATTCATGAACATAGCTGTTGTAAAATCAGTTGATACTGCAATTAGTGAATTCTATTTATTTATTATTTTGGAAATAATATTATGTAAGTACACTTTGTATCACGTTTACTACCATGCCAGTGTTAGAGTTTTTAATAATATGAAAAAAGTGATCTTCTCATCATAATTTTCCGTTTAAAAAGAGTTTACTAAACCGTAATTTAATATTCTTCGAAATGTGTTCCCAGAATGCAGCGCCCAGGATACAACCAAGGATACGGCCCAGGAGGCATGAACAACGGCATGCCCATGCAGCCCGGTGCGCCAGGTGGCCCTGCCAGGTTCAACAACCCGGGAGGCCCGACCTACGCCCCTGGCTACGGCCAGCCCATGGGAGGACAACAGCACCCTCAGCAAAACTTCCAGCCGAACGCTGGCTGCTTTATGCCAGCAGCCACAATCCGCAAGATCAGTAATACGACGCCACCACAACGTTTTGACCCATCCTTCCAATAACTGCCTTTACTGAATCTCTGCCTGTATATTCCATAATTATTTTAGCATAAGTTATTGTTAAATTATATGTTTAAATAAGTTTAAAATTAAATAGTTGTGCAACTATATTTTATATTTTCTTTGCAACTCATGTCTTTTGTCGTTCTCTGGAGCCGAGTAGAGATTGCATTCGGTAGATTCGTTACAATATGATCACAAAGGCACTTTTATTTGACCTTTGCAAGGTCTAGAGGTTATGGAGCCAGGCTCCAGTACCAGAATAAGGTTGGAGATGAGCCATGTCTTTAAAGCCAATATAGTAGTCTCTTAATAATATTCTAGTGGTATCTAATAATAATCATATTTTAGAATGAAGTGGCACCTAAAAACCCAACAAAATAGTGTGTAAAAGTATGTCACACAAGAAGATCATTTTTTTCTCAAATCATTCTGGAACAATCTTTAAAAATGATAACATTCTCATCTTTTTTTTGGGTTTTAAAAACATAATCTGATTTCGCTTAAATTTTTCGCCAATGATTGATATGACAAAATTAAAAAATGAACGTAATTATTTGTATTTACAGCACCTATAAATGTGACTAGGGAGAAAGATACCAGCTGCGGTAATAAAGATAACTTTATCAAAATATACAGCAACACATTATAGATAGATTTACAATATAAGTGTCTTCTTCTATTACAACTCCAGTAAAAGATAAAACAATTAATAACGTGGAGTGGATATGCGTTAGTGAAAATCAGCTGGGGGCAAGATATCCTTTTAAATATTATTAATAACTAGCTTCTGCATGCGGTTTCACCCGCGTCCCGTGGGAACCACTTGGCGCACCCGAATAAAAAGTAGCCTATAGCCTTCCTCGATAAATGGGCTATCTAACTCTGAAAGAATTTTTCAAATCGGACCAGTTGTTCCTGAGATTAGCGCGTTAAAACAAACAAACAAACTCTTCAGCTTTATAATATTAGTATAGATTTATTATATTTATAGATCTCAAGCTTTTCTCGAGCGTTAACTCAATATCGGAGCTAAGTCATCAGTTTTCAAATAAGCAAACAAAATCATGAATCAAGTATATAGCATTTTCCAAATTTATTTCTGAAAAATCGTGATAATGAACATAATTTTGTTTTTATAATACATATCGTGGTACGTGACATTTTAGTAGATATGGTGAACATATATCTTAAATCAAGATTACCGGTGTACGATAAACCATGCCAAATGGCCACTTAGAAGAAATTCGGCTGTATTATCTATACATTATTATTACATACAATTAAATAATAACATTACATTCTTAGATTTCCACAGTATGTTGAAATAAAACCCCTTTTTGTGGTCTAGGAGAGAAGCATTCGATGACAGTTGGCTATGATCAAAAAGTTAAATTATTAATTTTATATTTAGTACCAGCTTCTACTCGCATTCCGAGGGAACCACTTCTTGCACATGGATAAAAAGCCTTTGTGTTTTTCTTCTGATATATATGTATTAGGCTACATTACTGCCAAGTTTCACCAAAAGCCAATCAGTTTTTACGTGTAAGAGGAACATTTATACATTCATACAAACTAGTCGTTAGTAGGATGAAAAGAAAGCATTATCCCAGCAGTGGGACAGAAAACGGTTTTGGTTATTACTAATCGAAATTAATTGGTGTATTTATTTATTACATAAAATATTTTATGAAACAGATTTAAAATTAAAAGTGCCAATTTCAGAGGCTGCAGAGAAAGCTTTAGATTTCTGATAGAAAATGCCATTTAAAGTATTCAAAATTAAAAACATTTCTATAGCGTCATCTGTAACATAGCTATCTAGAACTTTATCTGTAACTTCTGGAACTGGACATAAGTGCCCCACCAGCGTAGAGAGCATTATCCAAGAAGGGCTCTTCATATAGAAAAAAACCTCCTGATGATTCGTGCCAAGGCCAAGTACAGCTTTCCGAATAAAGTGCTTGGTGGGCCTAGGTCTATACAACTTAATTGCAATTAACTTGGCAATTACGCTATAGACTGAAACGACGAATCCATAAATGATATTTATTTTTCCAAATAAAGTCCACATGATTAATTTGCATTTGTTATTGTTAGGTATAAGTTGTTATTTCTCTGAAACAATAACCTACCTACGCATTTGTGTCCTTTTTTCGAAATCTGTCCCACTTATTTGTTATTGTTGATTCAAAGGGTTATCTAAAACTAAATCATGATTGATCGATTGTGTTATTGTCCGTGTGGGTAAAAACAGTGGCGTTCAAAATTAAAAAGTAAAACAAACATCTATAGACGTGTCTGTGTAATATTTACCTATTCTGTCTTACTTGATTTCTCAGAGAACAGTAAAATAAAAATTTCAGTTGATGACATTGTTTTAATTTTTTTCACACTATCATGGTACAAACGTGTAAACTATATTATTTCAAGCTTATATACAACTAATATACTGCCTCGTTGGTCTAGTTGTCGCATAGCCGGCTGCTGTGCACGAGGTCTCGGGTTCGATTCCCGAGACGGGCCCAAAATCGCTTTGTGGGTTTTCGAAACTTTCACAAAACAGCCCGGAGTTGGAAGTTGGTAATTGATACACCCGTGCATCGGAGAGCACGTTAATGTCGGTCCTGCGCCTGATCTCTCTCCTGTCGTGTCGGATTTTCCGTCCCATCGGGCTATGAGAATGAGAGAATAGGGAGTGCACATGTATCTGCGCAAATGCTTGTGCATTATAATATGTCCTGCGCAACTGGCTGATCTCCTTAAATGAGAACAGCCGCCGTGGCTGACAATCGATCTTGGACGCCATTATTACTACTAATATTACCTCTAATCGCCAGAGATTGTAATTGTAGCAGGAGTTTGTCACAGTTTTTGAGGGATGTCTCATGGAATTTTGACTTTCGAAGGGTTTTTCAGCCTGTATGTATAGATGTGCGTTGCTTTTACGCAACACCTACTGAATTTATTTTAATAAATCTTCACAGTAATATTCCTAATATTACATTAACATAATCTTTACATTCGAGCACGGGTTTAGTTCCCTCCTGACAAAACTAACGGATGAAAGCGCTGGCCGAAGCTAAAATACTAGTTAATACTATGCATAAGAAAGATAATCATTCACACTTAAGGTGAATGCGACCACTAGAAGCGGGAAATTCAAATATAAAATGGTTTCTCATGTTTTACCTAAGTTAACATTCAATATGAGGCGTGATCTTATGATTGGCGGTTATA
>NWSH02000601.1:6827185-6858390 GCA_002382865.2 Heliothis virescens | reverse complement strand
AAGAATCACGACGCATCTATCGGGAAGAGGAATCACACCATAATTTGTGGTTCATGTAGGCTAAGTTACCTATATCAGACTCAATAGAAAGTTTCAACCTATTTTTCACGAAAATATAATACAAAATTTTGTGAAACACGCTGAAGCTTCAAGAGCGCTTCAAGACAAATGGAAACAAACTGATAATATTGATATACAATAATTCATAGGACTACAATAATTTACCGGACCACAATAATTCGATATAAGTGTCAATAAATAGAGTTTGTCCTTTTTGAAAAGTCTGGGATCCAATCCAAGAAAGAAGCGCTGTCACTATATGTGTTACCTTCAAAAGTATCTAGGGCCTCAAAACAGTGTGGTGACAAGTGCAAAGGCAACGTGTGCCCAGAACACTGTGAAAAAATATTTGCAATAACTTCTTGTAATTATCTAATGATTGTAATAAAAAGGTAATTGTTAAAGGGAAATAAAGAATTTAAAAGATATTCATGAAATTTTATTCATTATATCTTTATTTTTGTCTTTAATACTACCTTTTTTATTTAATGTGTCCATTAGACACTTCTGGTCATTTACGTTACTAAAGCATACTGGGTTGTTAAGGGTTAATCTAAGTTTATTTATGACAATTTAAGTTAATATATCTCATTCGAATCATAATTTTCATTATCCTCTTTTGTACGGTTTATACATAAAAATAAGTCATTCATTTCAATAAATTATTTAAATTCTATTCTTTCCTACGATTTTATTTTATAAATAAATAAATTGCTCCTACTCACTACTACCCCACTTACCGAGGGACCTATTTCACAAGCTTGTATAAAAAGTAGCCTATTTGTTATTTTGATATGCTAAAAAAAACATCAACATCTATTGGGCTGTTTTGCTGTGAAAGAGTAACATTCGTACAAACTTCGCGAATATAATATTTTAACAAGATTAATATTGTATTTAGATGTTTTTCGAGAAAACATATTTTCATATTAAAATGGCAATGAATGCAGTGATTATTTATTTACCAAGCAATATCAAGACTATGTCAAACTATTAACCTCTATAATGATTAATTTGCAGCTGTTTAAGGCGTGCAATTAGTTTTGTTTTCGTCAAGATTAAGTATAAAAGCCGGCTATGTTTGCCAGTACGAGAACACAGGCACGTATACAGTCTTAATCATCATCAATAACTAGAATTGATAAGTGATTCAAGATAGTTTCACAATACGGATCAGTGTCATACACTTAGGAGGAACATTTGCCTATAAGTACTTTGTAGAAATGGGATTGATTGAAAACATCATCATCTGTTTAGCTTTCCTTCCAAACTATGTTGAAGTAGACTAGACTAGAAGTAGTCTAATTGCGGAATTCAATATTCTGTCTATCTTTGGATTTGCTTACTAGAGATAGGAATATGACATTACTTGTATGGGGCTAATATCAAAATTCTATCTCTAGTAAGCAAATCCAGAGAGATTATTGGGATTATTGGCCGTTAGAGTAACAGTGTTTTGGTGGATGACAAATTAAAAATTAACACTTCCAAAATTGTTCAATCGAATAGGTATGCTAAATTGAGCCGCTAAAGTAAATGAGGAAAAAAACTTAAAATCTTCGTTAAATAAAATTAACTGAAGGCCTAATGTACCTCTAAGAAATTTTAAGAGATGTGTGATAAGAAGTCCATTGGTATTGGTTGTTACCACAAGCAAAGATTGATTATTTGAAAGAATTACCATAGCCCTGGTACAAGAGGCCTTGTGCACCTGGTAAGTATACAGGGTACACAAAGGGCTCCAGAGCAAAGGAAGGCTTTAATCAGTAAAGTCTGTGGTACTGTGTACAGGTGTCACCTACAGGCTCAAAAAATGATTCTTCACCACAGATATGGGAGGGACTAGTGAAACTTTATAAATTTACAAATATTTTTTTTTTATTGAGCTGAGTTTTCCAGGTATTTTCGTAAAAGTCCATCTAACTAATGTGATTGTTTTTTCTGGCTTATATTTTTGTATAAGAATATCAATCAACAAAGATAATTCTAAACATACGTTCTAATGTGGTGAGTGTGCTCAACATTATCAAGTTTAGGGTGTGACCTAATGTAAATCTCATCTTAAACATGTGCCTTAAGTACACCAGACTAAGAGTAAGTCAACAGGCTCCTTTTGCGGGCTCCATTTGGAAGAATATGGCACATAGACGTGATACCATTATGGTGGAAATACGAAGGAGATCAGCAATTGTTTGCACACTATTTGTTATTATAACACTATTTATGTTACTACTATATAGAAAAGTAAACAAGTAAAAGTAAATAAAAGGTAAAAAAAGCTTTTAAAATCAATTCAATAGCTCCCTAGAAATGAAATTTAATTACATACCTACTTTGTTTCGTGAAAACTGCGCCTTTGAAAATTATTTGCGCAATATTTTCAACAGCTACCTTAGTGTAAAAGTTAAAGATGCTATTATGTATGTTCAAGTGATAACGTATATATATTTTATGATTCATTAAAAACTTTTGTACCTGTAAAACGGAATTTAAGTACTACTTACAATTACAAAAACCGGCCAAGTGCGAGTCGGACTAGCACACGAAGGGTTCCGTTCCATAATCTATGAAAAATAAACATACTTATTACCTAAAATTAGCCAAAACACAAGGTTTTCTCAACAACAAAAAATAACTTTGTTTTTCATACAAATATATGAATAACAAAGTTATAATTTGCGGTTACTGAAACAGTGCTATATCTCAAAAACCACTGACTGTATCTTGTTCAAACCAATTTTGGTTGGTAGTTTTTATTGAGATCTATAACATAATTTTTTTTCAGATTTTTCACTTTGGTAATTTAAGAATTACAGGGGGGGGGACACACATTATGGCACTTTGGGAATGTCGTACTCTAAAATGATTGACTTTAGGAAAAAATGGTTTAAGAAACCTCGGTACCATTTTTTAAGACCTATCTATAGACACCCCACACGTATAGGTTTGAGGAAAAAAAAATTTTTAGTTTCAGTTTCATGTATGGGGAGCCCCCCCTAATATTATTATTTTATTGTACGAAAATCGTAAAGCGGTTAGTATAATACATCTACCTACCAAGTTTTAACTGTGTAGTCCAAATAGTTTCGGAATAAAGTGGCTGTGACATACGGACGGACGGACAGACAGACAGACAGACAGACAGACAGACAGACAGACAGACATGACGAATCTATAAGGGTTCCGTTTTTTGCCATTCGGCTACGGAACCCTAAAAAAACTAATATCGTCTTTTGACGGTCAATGGAGTAGACAAGCAAAAACTAAGTGTACTATTCCCTTAAAAACAAAATATATCAAACGACGTCTTATTCGCCGAATATTTTATTTTTAGAAATAGAAATATTTCGAACATAGGTCATATATTCAGAATTGAACCAAACTACTTTAGCCGAACTTTCTAAAAAAAAACCAGTGCTTTTTCAATACCGGGCTAAATTGCATTTATCTACTTTTCTCAATGGTTGTGAGCCTTTGCACTCGCCACAGCAATCACTTTTTTTGCAGCATATCTGAGAATTGTAATAGGAAACTATATCAATATCATATAAGTAATGATATTTTAGAAAGGCTCACAGTGTACAATATTCTACAAGTTTCTGTCAGGTATAGGAATAGTTCAGCTGTTTTTAAATAGATGGCGTTGTACTTTTTTTGGACGTTTCTGTATCACGATGTTAAGAGTCTCCGCCATGATATGAATTTATGTATAACTGTGTCACAGACTACGACGTGCCTATATTAACCTTATAGGCACGTCGTAGTCTGTGACACACGGAGGCGCGCGCGATAGTGCTTACACTGAGCGGCGGTACCCACACTGCAAGCCGCTCATACACGCACATTCGGCCCCTTAGACTGGAATGTGACCGGCTAGATCTGGAAGCGCTACAGTCGGGGGTCAATACATCCGTTGTGCAGGGGCGCCGAGCCGACATCCCTGTCGCTGGTCGTCACCCGCAGGTCCTCCCCCGGGAAACCGGGGGTCTCACCCTGCCGTGACTTAACCGCCGGGATGTCGTGAAGAAACGGCAGTGTGCTGCCGTCTAGCCCACCTGAGGGAAGTAACATTCCGGCCGCCTGCTGTCAGACTTTCACCCCACTTGTCAGGGTCAGGAAATTCATTTCAATGCAGAGGCTTCAATTAAAAACCTTGGTATTATTCCTTTTAAATAAATTTTATTTTTTATGTCCTTTGGAAAAATGTTTTTCGCTGCCTTATTGCTACGCGTAGTAAGCATATAATCTTTCTTCAGCTACACAAAGAATAGGACACACTATAGAATAGAAAACTGCAATACCTCCAGCGCACAAATTTGCATTTATAATATTAGTAGGAGTAGGCTTCTATGGTAATATTAATAGGACAGAAATTAGGATTCATGTATCATTTCGTATGGTTTAAGAAACACACAATTTCTTGCGATACTGTTATTGCACCCCATCTTGGACTTTCCTTTCTGCGCCAACAATTTTTAATGACCTCACATCCTCTGAGTGTAGCGGAAGAGAGTACCGATCAGACTTTTACTGACTAAAACCCACCGTGTTCCTTCGGGAGCCCTTTGAGTGCCAGGGCCGCGGTAACTCTTTCGAACAACCCGCAGCCCCGACGGGCTCTGGCCCTAGTGGGCCCCGCAGGGATAATTACAGCCTTGAGTTTGACCAGGATGCAAATCAACAGCTTGTATATACAAAAAATCTAAAAACACGTCTATTTTCCTCAAGCTTCTATCCCGAACGTATTTACCGTACTTGAACTATTTTGTTAAATTTCCCATTTTAGATTTATCAAATAATCAAAAATAAATCTGCAATCTCATGTTTCCAGCTTCTTGGGTTTATACGTTCTTAACACAAGTACTGGCATTTACGTGGTTATCATCATGGGTAAAGAGACGTTCACATCAACCAGCACGTAGCATGCCCAGACCAGACATTACCAGGTAACAGTTTTCGGATATAGCGACGGAGCAACCGGCATGAACAGATACCGCACGGCAAGCTAGTAGAAAAAAGTTATAAAACAAATAAAACACTAGCGTCTGCCGACGGCTTCGTCTGCTTAATATTTATGAAACGCGTTTTTGCCGTTCCCGTGAGAATTTCGGGGAATCCTTTCTTATCTCGGGTGAGAGTCTTAAGATGAACCGCTGTGCAAAATTTCAGCTTTATAGGTTCACTGGTTTGGGCCCTACGTTGATGAGTCAGGACTTTGATTTTTTTATATGTATACAAAATGTAAATAATAATAGTCGTTTGAACATCTTTGGCCGTCGTTACAGGTTATCGCGCTTGTCACGCTTGAGCTAACGTTACAGCCCGTCTTACCAATGAGTATCACAACTCATAGCAAAATTTTCGGTTGTCTTGTGAACATGACCTTAGACGTTTATCAGTGCCATCAAGAAAAGCGGTAACGCCCCAAGTATTATTCTATCTGTCTCTGTTATCCGATTGGTCTTTATGACGTGACGTAGTTTCCATAAGATGTCATTTTTTACGCCCTCGTAGCATCGTACTGAAATTCTTATTATTTACTTAAAATATATTTAAAACTATTGTTGAAACAAAAGAATCTAGTTTAAGGTTTGTGATGTTTTCGGGTGGCTCATCGTCCTTTCATCTTCTAAAACAGGGGTTACATGATCAGTCTGGCGTCATTCTGGCATCAGTCTCAGACTGACGGACAAAAACCACGGTACATTTTGGACCATCAGTCCGTCAATCAACCGGTTACACTATCATTCTCCCATCATTCTGACCAGACTGATGGAATGGACTGACGCCAGACTGATCGTGTAACCCCTGTCTAAGAGACAACAGGCCCGTTTTCATTTGTTCTGAAAAGTTTTCGTCAAAAAAAACGCCGACACCGCACGGATGTATTTTATATTTGTTGTATAATTGCTTATAAATAAAATGGATGGATATTACTCTTGCAACAACCCACGAAATATTTAATTTTAAATACAAATAACACAGATATTTTACCTTAGCCTCATCAGAACTCTTCAATAGAAAAATATTTGGACACATTTGTTATCGGTGGGGAATCATCAGATGACACTTCCCGCTGTGGGTGCAGCGTGCGGGAGTGTCAGACTTTTTCTGACTAAAACCCACCGTGTTCCTTCTTGAGAGCACTGAGAGAACTCTTTCGAACCATCCCGTAGCCCCGGCATCCTTTGGCCCTAGTGGTCACCACTGAGGTTAGCTGACTCTCCTGGGGAGTGGAACTTGGAACAACGCATACCATCGACACGGGGTTGTCGTCTCTGTCGTCAAAAATATTTTGACTGAAGAAAGCTGTGCTCATAATAAAACCACAAGTACGACATAGATAAGTACTTACTAATTCTATAAAACTAGTTTATACATGGCAATGTGTAATTAACCATTCACTACGGATTTTCTTATGATAGTTATTTTTTATACAAGAGTGCAAAGTAACCATGTAACGCATACTCAATTTTGTCGATTTTAAAATTAGACTACTAAGTGTTAGGGAAAAATTCTAGAGAGAACAATTTTAGTAATGAGATAGAAGTGAGTATGTTTAATGATATTTTAAATTCACAAACTAGTGCACACAATGTTCTCAATTCAAATTATTTTATCCTCTATTGGATGAAAACGACTTTTGCACTCGAATACTGTAGAGCTAAAATACTCTTTCGGAGATGTAGGGATGAAAAATAAAATTTCTAGCGACTTAGTAATGCAGAAACTCTCCTTTCAGTTGATAATGACGATGCTCCAAAATCCCAACTGAAGTGGGAGCCCCCACTTCAACTTAATACCTAACGCTTGACTCCCTAACAACGCTTTCACACTGGCAGATTTTTTCGCATGTAGCATAACCGACCATAGGTATACGACGCGGTAAATTCCGCGAGGCAAAAATATGTCACTCGGTTTTAAACGTCGTCTTTGCACTGGTAGTCAATTGTTTGCTGCGAATACGAACTGAGTGATGTCGCTAGGAAAACCCGAGCTGAAAATCCTCTGGTGTGAAGACGTCTTAGGTACCTACCTAACACCTGTCGACACTCAGGTAGGTACCTTCCTACTGTCGACTCATCAGTTGGGCGAATCCAAGGAAATTCCTTAAAAGATAAACGATGTTACAGTATAAAACTAAAGTGTATTTTTTATGTAACCGGTAAAAATGGATTTAAACTGATATTTTCATTTTCTGTTGGAGAAAAAATCAGACAACCTTACTGATTCATCAACGGAATAAGATAGAAGATACTTTTTAAAAAGACATTCGTAGTTAAAACTAGTTAACTAAAAGCTCAAACGAGATTATGTTATAGTACCTATAGGTATTACCAAAATAGGTTATTTATGTTTTTCAAACTTTGATTTAATAACTTTCCTGTCCCATAAGTCAGTTTTACTTTTGTGTCTACATTGGGGACAGTGGAGTGCTATAAAGTTGCATTTAAGATAATTTTTATTTTTATTTGTTCAACAGCTTAAATTGATAACAATGTTTCATCGCGAGGGGTTTTTTTTTGACGCGTGACTATAAGGAAAATATTTGATGAAATAATACTTACGTTACAATATTATATAATCGACAAACTGAACTTAGGGCAAGTTTTTCCTAATGTCATAATTATCAGCCATTTTGCGTTTCTTTACGGCTTACCCGCTTCTTGCATTTGGTCATTTGTTGTTCATAGAATTACCATCTGCCTATAATAGCCTTTTCCTCGACTGCTATGAGGTATCTAACTTCTTCAAGCCGGGCAACACGATACCTTTTGTTATGACTAGTATTGAGACTTTCTAATTGCTTAAGTAAATGATATAAATGATGGACCAACCGCACCAAGCGTTGATTAACTTCTGATCAGTCGACCAATATTGCTACTTCTTTGCCACAAGCTTAGACTCTGTCCATAGCCCAGCAAATTCGATTCATTACATTATCACTATTTTATTAAATTATCATCAAGATGAAGATGGTTGGTATTCGTTGAGCTTTCAACTACGATTTCGACTCGAGGCTTTCGTTCATCAGTGGACGGCACTGGGCTGATATGATGATATTATCACCAAGTGCCAAAATGAAGAGTATGGTGTTCTATATTGTGGGAGTCTCGTAAGTGAGGTCGCTAGCTTGCACGTGCATATACATTGTTGGTACATACCACCTTCGCTGCCTCAAACTGAAAAACATTGAATTCAAATTAGGCTGATAAATCAGCACTTTTCTAACGTCAAAAACTAAAGGTAGCCCCGATAGCGCCTACCCATCACTTTTTATGTGTCTTGCTGGAAAGAAGAAATGGCGCAACAAACTCTTCAGAAAAATACCTTTATAAAACGCCTTAAAAGTCTTTAATGGATGATGAAACCGGATTCGTATATATTTTTTTTATTTATTACAAGTTTGCGCTGTATCATCCTTTTAAGATAAGATGTAACAGCAGGATAACTAAACAGACAAAAATTATCTATAGACTCATTTAGTTGCAGGTGAAGTCCGAAACCAGGCGTACATTGGACAGGGACTACACAAATTGTATTTTAATTAATCGTTCTTCTTCGTCGTTCCCTCATAGATTAGGACCACGACCATAAATTACATCCTTCCATATACAAAAAAAAATCTTTATTTCAAACCCAATAGTAGTCCATACGTTGTTAATGAGTTAGTAACAGAAAATGCTTATATGCTATGCTATGTTAGCGTTATTAGTACTTAATTACATAATCCTATAGCTAATTCCACCCAGTGCCTTTGGATGGGACAATCCGGCCTGTTAGTAATCATTTTCAGTATGTTACGAGTGTTACGCAAGCGTTGCAGTAAGGAAGCCGCCTTCTTACGCGAAAACCATCCGTATGGGCTGCAGCAAACATTCCCTATGCACTGCACCGACGCGGCAATCGTATCAGCATTCTGAAAACGTTGTTGTATTGTAAGCGTAGGACATTATAAGCTCGGTTCGCATATGACACCCACAGGCCGCTCGAGTAGAAGGACTGACAGAACGCCTTAGATAAGCTCACCTTGACGTCTGTCGTACAGCGAGCGAACCTACGGGCGAGCATATTGCCCCGAACCGCTAAAGCCCTGCCCTCACGCTCTATGCGCGCATATAGAACCGTCTAACACCGCGTGAACTTTACGGTGGAGATTGCCCCGAAAATGCTCTTGGCTGCATCTGACCACCTGGCTGGTATACGTCCCTTGTGAAGTTTCCTCTGTGCCCCTCGAGACTGTACTTTGAAGACCGCATTATGTTCAAAGGAGTTGAGGGTTCGGTTAAGGCAAATAGAGGAGAGCCTGTCGGTCATGTGTAGTGTGATGTCTATTGATATAATTGTTCGTATATTTTGAAAATTTTAACGCTTCATTGTCACCCACGTCAATAAATCTAAATTAAAACATTTACAAAATGCATACGTGTAAAGTATAAGTAGAAAAATCCCAAACCATTATAACATTAGGTACTAGTGATGTTGAATATTGGCAAATCAACAAAACAACTGCGACATACTTATTGAATTCATCAAAATAAGACAAGAAGAAACCCAAGGATGAGTAATCAATCTAAGACATTGGAGATCAGGGAATCCCAAGTGCAAGCAGCTTTTACTACAGATAACTTCTTCAAGATAAAATGCGGACAGCTGTTATCTAGTATACTGCTGTATTTATAAACTACAAACACCATCAGTTCTTCAGTAACCACATAACTGTTAAACGTGAAGTGTTCTTCTGAAAAATAAATAACTATAACCAGGTAAGCCACTTGGATTTTATTATTATTAACCACTAAAGTGTTAATTGTGGCATCTAAGTAATAAATATATTAAAATTAAAAATTTCCATATAACTGTGTTCTGGACATCAATTACTTACCAAAGTGGTTTTTAGTAATTTCTTTCAACTTTAGTTTGTGTAGATTTTCTCAGGTCCTGAAAAACTTGAAAAATAGTTTTAACTTTAATGAAATGCTTGGTCAAATATTTTAGATTTAAAGTCCAGTTTTTCTGAAGATGTTTTCCTTCACTTCTACTCGTTGTATTTTTCAGTCATTGTCCAAGATATATTTAGAAAGTTACATAAGTGTCTAACCTGGAATCAAACCCGAACACTCGTACTTAAGAGACAGGTGCTTTAATCACTACATTAAAATTTACTCGATTACAAATCTTAACCCTCATAATACAATTTGTAATTACAGTAGAGACCCAGAGCCTAATTATATTAGGAGGTACTAATTAATTTGTAATACGTACCTAATCCAATATTCTTAAGATAACAGCAAAGTTGAATGTTATTCGTGTATGCAAGAGGAATAACCCATCTACATTAAATCCAACCTTGAATACTGTGCAAACTCCTAAATGAACGCAAAGGATATATCAAATCAAATGACACAATATCTTGCATCAGTACCTAATAATTCGTTTTCTACGTGAGATCTTTATCTATTGGATAAATAAACTTGTTCTTGAAACATCACAGACAGACAGACAGGTGTTGTTAAGTAAGACATCACGCCTCTTTGTGTTTTGAACAGTTTCGCTTATATGTTATTCTGACTTATAACCTTATTAATCCTTATCCATGTTGAAGTTTTTGAATGAATTGTTAAAAGTTCAATCACGGTCATCGTAAGTTCATCTAATTCATATTTTTCCTTCGATTGTTCCAGATATGTCCGGCCCAGGAGATAAGAGAGAACAGAAACCCTACCACCCTCCCCCATACGAGAGGCCTTATGGACCTCCCGATAACCCTAAGGATCGTCCAAGAGCTTAAACTCACAACTCCAATAATATTCAGCTTCATAGTGTACATATTTAAGCTTATTAATAAGTATTACTCTTATAATAATATTCCATGTTTGTCATTTCGGAGGTCCACGTCATTACTTCATAAGGAATTATGTTTTGTGGAACCGAAGTAACTTCAAGTCAAAACTGCGAGACTTGGACTATCTGCTCCCTGTCTTGATGAATCAGATATCCTCACGGCGGGAGTAGTTATGATTCAAAATGTGGAGAAGAGCTGACCAGAGCGCAAATAGAGTCTGCCAAAATGCGCATTGACTGATTGATTGATTAATTGACTGTGTAAAAGTTCACCTCATAGACCATTTGATAGAAAATATAGGTCCACCAAATATAGGTTGCACCAAAATTGAAAACGAGTACATCACCTCCAATCTATCAATGTTGGAAAAACCACATCATAGCATGATTTTTTGGGAAATACCAGAAGAGATAGATAAACTCGAGATGAGAATGTTTTGTTGTGATCAGTTTAAATTGATTGTTCATTTATCAATCACAAAATAGATACTACTGAAGTGATAATGTCACGCTTGATCCAATATCATTATCCAATTTATTTGTAAGTAGGTGTACAGAATGATTGTTATTGAAATGTTTCGTTGTTGTTTGATTCTTAATCTAATTAGTTTAATTTTATTTGTAGAATCTCTAATAAATGTTATTATTTATTAAACAATAAATAACTGTATCATTTCAAATACTTTTTATTATTTCATTAAAAAAATAATGAAGCCACAATAACCTGTCTCTTCAATAGATTTTCAACCTCTTCCCAAAAGTGGAAGGTTAATGTGTGATTGGTAAAATTTGACAGATTCGAGTAGGTTGGTCTGCATTCGTCTGTACAGTAAGGTTCATATACACACATACGAGGTCACAATTGCAAAATGCAATTCGTTTTGCATCAAACTATAACCGAACTGGCCAGCAGCCTCTAACAATAAATAACATGGAGTAGTGCATTGAATGACTGGTTCATTGTGTTTGAACCTCTTTGGCAATCTACCAGGTTGAGCAACGAGATGCCAGAAACATCAAAAACGCGACCGTACCTATTCTATAATGTCATTGCTTTCACACTATCGGATTTTCCGTATTCGAGCTACAACAAACAATTTTTAACCACTGATACAAAATAGATTTTCGCCTTTACAATACTAGCGTGATACTCAATTAAATTGCTTTATGATTTTTGTACTTGGTGATTGTTTTAGCGAAAGCTAATATTGGATTTAAGACACAGTATATTGGCACTACATCAAGAGCTCAATGAGTCTCGGCTGTCATTTGACCACCTTTGGCAATCGTTACGGGTTGTCAGAAGCCAGAAAGTTTGACAATCAGTCTTACCAAACCAATGGGTATCGGGTTGCCCGGGTAATTGGGTTGTGGAATTCAGACAGGCAGTCGCTCCATGTTAAACACTGGTTCTCAGCTGCATCCGGATAGACTGGAAGCCGACCCCAACTTAGTTGGGAAAAGGCTAGGCAGGTAGTATATCGGCACTACCTTGCTTAACGATTCCGGGATTTTGGTGCATAAATTTTTGGGCAGTGTCCTTTCCTTAAGAAGAAGAAGAAGCTTAAGTATTGTAATGATGATCTACATAATCAAATATATTTTTTATGACCACGAGGTTAGAATAGAAACCACATGTTGCATATACAGAAATATTATTATTTAAATTATAATCTACAAACTGTTTTCCCACGGTTTCGACCGCATCCCGGAGAAATTCTTCCCGTGTCTATTTCAAATGCGCCCGATATTTCCAATCTGTGAAATATCAGGAGCCAGGGGCTCACAAAGAATAAAAATAAAATTTTATATGTTAACGAATAGTTCCACCTCAAGCCGCGCCTGAACGTTTATTTTGCGATATTTAAACAGAAGAAGTATACATATTTTCTGCAAAGGTCCTTAAGGATTTTTATTACGTTCTTCCTCACAGCTAAAACACTCAACTGAGTCCAAAGCAGGTGAATGAAAAGTGACGAAATAAGTGGTTTTAAAAGCATTTTAATTCAATCCACAACACAACTTAACCTACAACATATTAAAATAGTGGGCATATCAAGGTATATGAAGATTACAACTAGACCTATGACTTAGAACATTTGTATCAGAATTATGCTATAAGTTATGACATTAAGCATAGTACCAAGGAGCATAGAGTAGCTCAACTTAAACAGGCTGCAAGCTGTGAACTGTAGGCGATCATTGCTGACTAGTTCTTTGAACATCTCTAAAACTGGCTTTCTTGACGGCACTGAAAGAATTTCAATTTATATTAGATCAGATAAAAGGAACCGTTTTATCTTAGTAAGCTTGTAGACTTTTTTGAAGACTCATATTTTTGCACACGAATTTTGACTGTAACTTTTGTTACTGTGTCATCAGCACGTGCTTCCATAATATAGAGACAAAGTTGCTGTCATGTTTACCTACAATAGTACTGTAGATTGCACACGGATTGTTATTATAAGTAAGCAATACAAGTTACTGCATATTGGTTGAGTTTCTATAGAACAACCGTAGAGCAGGGTGCAAAATTTCATAATATTAAATTAACTTATGAAATATTAGACTTAAATTTTTCTGTATGGATAAAGTTCAGTGCAGTTACGGTAAGTCATTTCCATTTGGTAAAACGTTTTGATTGTAAAGGCCCATTTACACACTGCGATTTCATTACCCCTTGCTTGCCATTTGCAATAGGTAAATGTTCGCCTGGCAAATATTCTAGCAATGGCAAGCAACGGGCAATGAAATCGCAATGTGTAAATGGGCCTTAAGTTTAATACTTGCCACATCTAAAGTCTATCAGGCACTTGATGATCAGCGTAGTAGTCTGATTTACTTCTTTAGATATTTGGTCGTTGATGTAACATCCGATGAAACACCAAAAGAAGGGCAAAATAGTTTGAAGTATAACTAACCATTTCAGTGTCACCTAAAATCAAAATTGCTGAGTTACTATGAATAGATTTTGTATCATTAACATAAAATGGTTTTTGGCATAGAAATGTTACTCCATTTGGCGGTCCTAGGCTGTCATTTGAAAAATTTTGGCAGTCGTATCGGGTAGCCAAAAGCCTTAAAGTCTAGCAACCAGGCGTAAGGAAGTCAGAAAAAAAGTAATTTCATGTAAAACAGTGGTAGGTACTCAGCTGAATCCGGGAAGCCGACTAAAAAATAGTTGCGAAAACTCTTGGCAGATGATGAAATATAACTATTTTTGAATCATGAAAATCACGTGTCTACCCTAGTTTAGGTGTACCTAATCACATGCATAAAGTGTGTTATCAAAACCTTTCAAACCTTATTGGTGGCGATGACTGTAACGCCCACCACTCCACTTGTGAACATTATCCAGATTGATATGAAAATCTGTAATTAAAGTCGACTTACTGTAATTATTTACGTATATAAATTAAACAATAAGCGACGTTTGAATTTCGTTGATTTGATTGGTGATCAATATCTAGAAAAGAAGCGATTATTGTGTAATTAGTGTGTAAGATAGGTACAGACAGCAGGTTAACCTACCCCAATCTATCAAACCAATGGAACATTAACCTTCCACTATTGTAATAAGGTTGAAAAGGTATTGAAAAAATCTGACAGATGGAGGTAAGCTAACGCCTGTACATACTAGGGGTCGCAATACCGGACCATTTTAGCAATACCGGTATTTTCGGTATTGGCTTCGGACCAATACCGGTATACCGGTATTTTCGGTATTTCCGAGATTAAGCCAAAGTTAGCAAACACACAATGCCGGATTTTTTGTGGAACCCGTCCGCACCCTCCAATAGACTTGAAAAGTTGAAACTGATGTCATCAGAAACGTCTCGTTCGGTAGATCATACTTATCATGACGATTTACTCCAAATTATGGGCCTTAGGTTAGGTTAGATAACAGTTTTTTAAGGTTGTTAACAAATTACTAAGAGTTGGGTGGGCCGATCTTGACTATTATTTTTCTAATGTAGAGAAATTACAAGGTTTTTATTTGTTTACATTTCTTTACATATTATAACAGTTTAGTAAAAAAAACTTAAAACTAATACTAAAAGGCGTCGCAAAAGTCCTCCCCATCGCTGCCAACCCGGAGCGCGCCCAAAAGGCTGACAACATTGCCACGCGGAATGGCAATGCTTAATCTTTGACCAAGGTAATAGCCAGCCCTTTGGTCACGGGTAGCGTCAACCAGCCGCCTAGAAAGTTCTTTAAATAATTATAGTTAAAGAACTTTCTAGGCGGCTGGCCCTCGGGTCGTGGGCATTCGGATCCCACGACCCGAGGGTTTCAACCCCAAACGGTTCGAAAATATAGTTTCCAACAAGTTTGAGGTTCTCCGCAGCCGCAGCGGCAGCAGCAGCACAACACGCAGAACTTGCCAGATGGAATGGCGTAAGAGTAACGACGCATGTCGCGTGCCACACTAGAGGCCTACCCATCTTCCAAGGGAATAACGTCATGCCGTCTGGTCTCCTACCGTCGTCGCGTGCCAAGCCATTTGGGGAGAGTGAGTGAATAGGGAGTGCACCTGTGTCTGCGCAAATGATTGTGCACTATAATATGTCCTGCGCAGCCGGCTAATCTCCTTATATGAGAACAGCCGCCATCGCCGACATTCGGCCTTAGACGCCATTATATTTGGCAATCGTTACGGATGGTCAGAAGTCAGAAAGTCTGACAACCAGTCTTGCCAACGGGTATCGAGTTGCCCGGGTTAAGTTCCATCGGGATGTGACCAGTATTTTTAAACCGACTTCACAAAAAGGAGGATGAGCTCCCGCGTGTAATTTTAATTGAATGGCGTGTAACTTTTTCTATTTGTGTTTGTCTGTTACCTATTTATTTTACTAAAACCGAAAATACCGAAAATACCGGTTTTTGTGAAATGAATACCGGTATTAGTTAGACCTGAATTTTGTCCGGTATACCGGTATTTTCGGTATTCGGTATACCGGTTTGCGACCCCTAGTACATACTTGCACATATAGATGCAAACACAGCCTTGCTTGTCGTCACAGCTTAGTTACGTCCACTGCTGGATAAAAGCTCTCGAGGTGGGGGGGAGGGATTTGTCCATACTCATCATGCTGGGCGTGCGTGTTGGTGAGCGTGCCTTATGTCGTATTCAAGCGGAACTTACCTGCAAACCGTAGCACTTTTCTAAGAGATGAATGCAAGTGCTTAAATCGTCATAGAGTTTGCAAAGAAATTTCAAATCGAAATGTACGTGGTTCTCAACTTCAATAAACTCTATATTATTAAGAAATATATACTTGATCGTGAGTCTTTTTCCCAAGTTCTCCCTATATAACATTTTAGGGCCTTTATCACTATACATTGATAATCTTGATAACTGCTTATTAATTACTTTTACAAGTGCTAATATGAAAAACAAGTGCATAATCAAATGCATGGTAGATAAAAACGTTGGGATTCTTATCACAAAAATGTAAGGTGGATGATTATATATGATTTCTATTACTATTAAAATGATAAATATGATCATCGGTGTGAAATACCACACGTACATTTTGTACGCAAATAACTTAAGAACCTTGTTATCTATATTTACGTCTTTGACAATGGCTTCAAACATTTCCTTCAAACATTCAGATTTTTTTTCACAGTTTAACAAGTTGATTACTATAATAAGGATATTCGCAACTAAATCGTTAACATCAGGTATAATTTTCATATCATTTTTTATATCAAAATCCAGTATTCTTTCTTTTGCAAATGAATAGCTGCTTATTAATCCAACCGCTATGGTTATGGCCCAGAGTTTAAGCCAAATATTAATACTGGATTTAGGCAAACCAAAAAGATTGCAAATAAAATTAAACGGACGGAAATACTCGTAAAACATTTTTGGTACTGTTGTATGACACGAATGCTGTCGATTCACTAATAATCGTGACGACAATGGTGGAAAATCGACTTCATCAAAAAGTAATTAAAAATAAATTAAAACGATATTACTCTGAGTGACCGTTATATTAAATATTATCGAAAAAAAATCTATATATCTTCTATATACATATAATAAAACAGTAAAAAAATCGTGTCTGTACATTAAATATTTTTATCAAACAAAATATGTAGTTTTATTGGGGAATGACAAAAGATTAAGAATTCGAAAAAAAAAAATTGTCTGTTTGTATGTTTGAATGTTTGTCTGTTTGTCTGTTTGCACACGCTAATCTCAGGATCCACTGGACGGATTTTGATGAAACTTGGCATACATATAGCTTATATATCAGAATAACATATAGGCTTCTTTTTATCCGGATACGGGAAATAGTTCCCTCCGGAAGCGGGTGAAACCGCTGGCGGAAGATAGTAGCAAATAAATAACGCAAAAAAAATTCAAGCTAAAACACATATTTTAGATAACCAGCGGGTCTTAATCGCGATGAAATTATAAAGGTTTACGATACCTTTTTTCTCCCGACTTCTCGACTTCTTCTTCTTCGACTTCTTTTTTTATTTATTAATACAATTAATTATTAGTGCACCCCCCTCCCTGCGCCGCGTCCCCTCTGTCGCCCTCTGGTTTTTCTAAATAAATCTAAATTCTAAAACATAATCATACCAGAGGCAACATTAGTTCAGACTACCCAAACTTGTGCTGCTTTTGCTGAATTTTTAATGCAATATCAACCTTATGAACTTAAAATTAGAATACATTTCGTATCACCTACAAAACAATCTTGGCTTATTTTACTTCAGATAGATGCATCAAAATTACATTTATCTCTGTCATATTTATGAGTTATCAAATGATGCTGTCCCTTTTATTTCGAGCGTGACGTCATTGGCGTGTCTTTTGTTTTTGTTTAAAATTTCGAATAGTTCTGTTTATCTTTTTCTTATTAATCTATCTATCTCTTTCATTTTGTGCGTGACGTCATTGGCATGTTTTTTGTTTTGGTTTAAAAATTGAACAATTTTTATTCATCTTTTTCTTACTAATCTATCTGTCTCTTTCATTTCATGCGTGACGTCATTGACGTGTCTTTTGTTTTTATTTGAAAAATCGTTTTGTTTGTCTTTTAAATGTAATCTATGTATCACCGGAAAATAACAAGATCCGTAAGTTTATCAATTTACTAGGAAATTTATAAACTTCCGTAAGATTCTAACATAATATCACCTAAACTGTAAAAAAATCGTGTCTGTACATTAAATATTTTTATAAAACAAAATATGTAGGGTTTTGTGAAATGAAAAAAGAGTAAGAATTCGAAAAAAAAAATTTGTACGTTTGGAAGTTTGTCTGTTTGCACACGTTAATCTCAGGAACCACTGGACGGATTTTGTCGAAACTTGGCAGACATATAGCTTATATATCAGAATAACATAGACTACTTCTCATCCAGGTACGGGAAATGGTTCTCTCGGGAAGCGGGCGAAGCCGCTGGCAGAAGCTAGTCTTTAATAAATTGGAGAATGAATTGAAGCTAATTTCATTTCATTAATAGGTATATTAGGTATGCTATACTGAATACAATTAGATTATTTTTTATTAACCTGACACAATACTGCCTGCCTCTTGGACAATTTCACACTCATTCCCATTCAGCAATTTGTGAATATCTGAATAGGTACTCCTTTTTCATTTTTAAACGGTTTTTTATAACCTTATAATATTATGTTAATTAAAACAACAATAAAGTCATTTTCATTTAGTCGTACCTATACGGTGCTAATTAATACCTCTTATGACAAATACTTATTTTCTCTTAGAGGTACACGTTTGATGCGACAGATGGCGCTACTAAGCATGTCAAAATTATTTGATACTTTATCCCTCTTTTATTGCATTTTTTTATATATATATTTCGTGTTAACAAAGGAGCCTTCGGGTTATTTTATATAGACGAGATGGTTTGGTTTTCTTGCATACAATATTTTGGATGGAAGGCACTGAAAATCTGACGGGTTCAAAGTCTGAATATGGAACTTCAGATCTTTTTAATCGATCATCAGAAGTGACTGTAATCAATTTAAATGGTAACCCGTACCTGCCCTTATTTCTATTTAATTTGGGGTCGGCACAACATGTTTTCTTCTTCCTTACTTTTTTTTCTACCGTCATCACATAAGCTACATAATTTCTAGCTATATCGACTTTCATCGTCATCTATCCATCGTCTTTTTGGTCAACCCCTTCTCCTATATTCTTACAAAATTACGAATATCTCAAAACCTTGCTAACAACATGATCCTCGTTCCTCCAAATCGCGTAAGCAGGCAGGTCCCAATTCCCATAAATAGTAGCTGGATCAAATAAAAATATTCGTAGAAAATGCATGAACTTCCATATGAATAAGTATAATGCCATTTATTGGGCAAAATTATTAAGGTCAATAAAATCTTCTATGTTTATCTACACACCTACTTTTAATTACAAAAAATCCTTCGATAGACGCATAAAGTTTGAGTAAACGAATGGTTCGATATCGCTAATTAATTTTTGTTGTGTTAGTCACAATAATTAGAAGGGTCATTCAAAAGTAGAAAGAAAAGTGGTACAATTTCACTCAGTCAGATAGATTACAATAAAATCCACCTTTCAATACATTCTGCGTCGAATTCGAAGTAGGAACTCGTTATCTTATCGTGAAATGCGTTGAAGTCCTAGCCGATATGATAAAGGCGTGAATCAGATGATAGGTACAAATAATTGATAAACAACAGAATTGTCCAGTAAAGTATCGAACCTGTGAAAGGAACTGTATCGTTTATTTGTTTATTTTCAAGAAAAAGAAATACAAACATGTCTCACAGTAAGTGCTGGAAATATGTTTATTTATATTGTATTTTGTTAAAATTTGTTTTTATGACTATAATTTTAATTTTTGATATCAAAGTGATACGTGCGGCCATTATTTCTGATAAACACTTGATTTCCATTGTCTAAAATGTAAAATCAAGAAAAAAGCCTAACTTTCAAATTGGTCCCCAAACTATATTGAGCCGTAACGCGAGACTATAGAACAAACATTCAAATATCCCAATACGCAAATCCACTGTCACATTTCTATTTTATTTTATGACGTTATTTTGTTTCTCCTAATTTCAGATCCACCTTACGGGCCACCTCCTCCATACTACACTGCTCATGGACACCCGCCACCTCCCGGAGGATTCACGTATGTACCAGCACCGGTGATGATGCCGGTCTACCACCCCCCGCCGCCGCCGCCTCCACCAGAACCCACCCAGCCACCAACCATCGTCACCAATTACATCTACCAGCAGCCACCGCAGCCGCAGCCTGTTATAGTCGAAGGTAAGATACCTCTTCGAATACCTTTCATAATATTGTTGAAAACATTGATGCAATCAGTTGAGATGAGTCATACATGAGAAACACTATCTCAAACACGTACACATCCTAAGTATTGGAATTAAAAGCAAGGGTACTTATTAAGATAAGAACGAAAATAATAAGTGGAACGATACTTATATTTATCAGTTAATAAACATTATTTATTAGATTTAAAAAAAAAATATATTTAGATTTTAAAACTTATTTATAGAAAGCGTTAGATTTGTAGAGAGCATTTGACACAGTAGAAAGGGGTCCCTCAGGGCGATGTGTCTCTCCTCTTTATTTAGTAAATTACAATAAGCTATGCAAAACAATGTATTCAGGTAGCATGGTACTCCTTATTTGCAGAAATCACAATTCAACCCCAACCAAGCAATCCGTGGAGTAACGTATTGTCCACCGCCGAAAAGGGATTGGCGACAGTTGGCAAAGGGTTGGCCTTGCTTGAAACTGGTCTGCGCAATAGGAATTCTAGTAAGAACTAGTCAATGGTTCGGTTTTATGGTAAATTACGGTCGCAGAATAGATTATTCTTATTCATACGTCAGCTTATGAGTAGAAACATTTTAGATCACCACGCTTCCCTATTACATGGTCTATGACACAATAGGTATAAAAATTAGTCATACTTAAATTTCTCGTTTCAGATATCGAGTGGGTACCAGCTACAACATCGGACGTTTCTTCCCTGTCCCACAAGGCTTTCGTGGCGGGTAGGGAAGGTTGGGATGGCAGTCCTCTCTGCGTGATCAGGGCACACCACAGCGGCGAGTTCATTCCGGGCAAACTGGCCATCAAACATCGTGCGGCCTACGTGCCTCACGGAGGAAGAGAAATCCCTGTTCATAACTTTGAGGTATTTACTTTAACTATATTTTTATACGAAAACTTTTAATGAATTCTAACCATGAAACTTTTGGAAAAAATGCTGTTACTGATACTCCATGAAAAAAGCTACATAACAAAATGTGTCTAACTTTTCAATAATTTTAGCTTGTACAGAGGAAGCACCAATTCTGTTTTATCTAAGGAAGCTTACATATTGATGCGATGTTACAAAGAAGTGCACAGTTATTTTCTTGTTATTTAATCTTCAGGTTCTGTGTGCTCCGTCCCACGCGATTCGCTGGCTGCCAAGCAGCAACGGCCAGGTTCCTGTAGGAGCTATCGCAGCTGGCAACACCCACAATGGTGAACCACTTTATATCGGACGTGTTCGGCACATGCAGTCTTTGACTCCCGGCAAAGTAAGTTTCATGATTTTCACGAAAGATATTGTTTTTATGTAAACTTTATTTTTTCTCGGACTTTATTTGTAAAATGTGCTATCTTAAGCTTTCTAATACATTTTACCCACTAATATGTACGAAGTCAATAGGTTTATTCATCTGTATTCGTATTCTACGATGCTAATGAATGCAGAGTGTGCAAAGCTTGACCCTGACCTTAACCCGGGTAATACAGGCTTCTAACAATATCGAGCAATGATTGTTCTATGTGTCCCACTAGTCAACATCAAATGGTCTCCATGCTCGATTGCTCTCTCTAGCTTGCCTTTTGTCTTTTCTTGCTTCCTTTGTTTTACTTATAGATTCATGTTAATATGAGCATGACTCAGTGTGAACACTAATCTAATCAATAATTTAATAAACCTAGACATCAACATAATATGAACATTTGTCATCTTACGTATATCAAGTTCATCCAATGAATCCTAAATTCAGTGAGGCATCTCAAAGAATAGGAGAACACGATTTTAGAATGAAATCCCTGTGATGCTTTTAAAATTATTTGACAAAGTAGAAATTAATGTTTATTCCATGAAGTTACAAGCCTCCATGATTTCTTTTTCAGGTGCACCCTAGTCACGGATGTTGCTACATTTCATTCGGAGGATCTGAAATTACTCACAAGAGTTACGAGGTGCTGTGCAGAATTGTTGGTTGAAACAGCTGAGAACCTGCATATATGACAACTATGAGAATAATTACAAAATAAAATCTAAAAAAAATAATATGTATTGGAAGGTTAGATTCGCTCTTTGTAAATTATAAGACATCTACATTATCTAAACTATCGTTTTCAACATATTTTTCGTAAATGCTGATACTATCAAATGTTTTAACTTTGATGAATTTGACGCCTTGTAAATATAATTTGTATATATCATCATCATCTGCCTAGCCTTTTCCCAACTATTTTGGGGTCGGCTTCCAGTCTATTGTACGTATCCATAAATGAAAACCAAAATTAATAAACTGATATTATGTATAAAGCGGAAGTCTGATTTTAAAAACATTTTAGAGTCAGAGAGCCCAGAGAGAAGCAGGCTATATGCTACCTTTTCTTATGTGCGCGAAATAGTTCATATGAGGCACAAGTTAAGCCACCGTTCCCATACTACTGCCTACATTTCACAACAGTTATAGAACCCTGTTTGAGATATCTCCATGTTCCTTCAAACAATACTGCAACCGGGGCAAAAATGTTTCAATAATTTTGTTTATCATGTGCAGGATATTTTTATATCTATACTAATATTATAAAGCTGAAGAGTTTGTTTGTATGTTTGTTTGAACGCGCTAATCTCAGGAACTCCTGGTCCGATTTGAAAAATTATTTCAGTGTTAGATAGCCCATTTATCGAGGAAGGCTATATATCAGGGTGCGCGCAGTAGTTCCCACGGTACGCGGGTGAAACTGCTGGCAGAAGCTAGTTACATCATATTTTAGCAGACCTTTTTTGATTATCATACCGTTTTCCCTTTCCTTAATAAAATTCTGCCTTTCATCCTCATCGCATCTTCATATTTAGGACAAAAGATCAAGGAGAACAAAATGTGAAATGTCTTGAATAAATTAAAGAGAGTTCATACCTTTATAATAAAACCATACGCATACATGTTACGTTTAACAATTTTAATAATACAAGAACTTTTCTTAAATAATATTAATTAGTTACATCACTAGCGCCGGGTTGGTTTTTCGCCTCAAACACACGCGTGTTTGAGGCTGTGCTCATCTCATCTGGAAGTTAGGCCCTTCGGTGACTGCACCGCCATCTGGTGGTGGGGGAAAGCCTCCATCGTTGTTGAAAGCTTGGTCCACTACTGTGACACCACCGCCACCATCATCCCCACAACAGCTACAGCATATACCCATTTGTTATCTGGAAATGAGAAATCAAAAGGATGTTATTCTTTGTTGCCAATTTTAAATGGTGTTTTGTCTTTATATAACGATGCTAGCAAACAGGGTTAACGTTATGCCTCTATGATATCTCAAAAATCTGAAAAATCCGTAGTTACAGATAACAGTACCCACATCTGGTCATGGTACCCAATTCTCACAAATTTAACCAATCAAACATTAGCCTGCCACTCTGAAATTTGACAGATTGTAGTAACTTGATGTGCTGTCGTCTGTACTGTATTGTCTTCATTTAGGTATACTAGTACTTCATTAGTCATTATTAAAAAATTGAAATGCACAATAGGTACCTATTTATAAAAATATCATTGTTCCAAATCTACAACAAACAAAAACTGATTAGATAGAGATACCACTGATGGGTAAGTCATCGAGAATCTACGATAACAAAGATAATAGCCCGAAAATATACTAATTCTGAAGTAACTACGTGAGGAGACGAGAGTTTGTCTAATAGGTACTAATATAACAAAGAGGAAACATTTTTTGTTTGTTTGTGCCATAAAGGTTTCCAAACTACTGGATCGATTTGAAAAAGTCTTTCACTATTGGCAAGCTAAACTATCCCCGAGAAACATAGGCTATATTTTATCTTGTTTCGGGCAGTAGTTCCCACGGGACGCGGGTGAAACCGCCGGAAAACAGCTAGTATTTGATATGTTAGCTACGAACAACAGACGGTTACTTTTATGTCTTACATAGCTCACAATCTATGTAGGGTAAAGACTATCTTCTATCTATGTCCCTATTTTTGAACTAATTGATTACAACCAGACATACCATCTACTCTGATCGACTTCAGGGAGAAAATAGAATTCGGAAATAACACAAAAGCTTTTTCAGCGACTTCGATAAAAAATATAAAACTTTTGACGTGGCTCAAAGACGTCGGTGTCCGCAAGTCTGTTAACAGTGTTTATTTTGCTACCGACTTTTAGAGCCATCCCCGAAGTTCTTTTTTTGAAGTCGGTTTTTAAATCGGCTTACAATGTAGGTATGTAGGTACTAAGCACCTAAGCTTGAGCTTTATGTTCTTTTATGAGCGTCTTGTGACACCCTAATTTTCGCAGAAAATGTGGATCGTGTTTATTGTGCGATTAGTCAAATTTGAGATAACAAAACGTTTAATAGAATTTAGCGTCCGTGATTTATAAAAATTTCGGACAAATTCTTTTTATAAGCCACTTGTTTATTTAGGGGAGCTTCTTATGGCGTCTAAAGTTAATCCACAACATTAGATAACATCCTAACCATTACATAATATTATGAAAAATAATAGTTTAAATTATCTATCTGAAACTAAAAACCCCAAAATACATAAGAATACTCACTTTTATTTAAATATATCCCACAGCTAGGCCACCACGTACTCCGAAATGTTTTTTATTAAAGCAGGCGACTTATTATGTAGCCCACTTGCTTGCCAAAGCGAAGCTAGCGTCCATTGCGATAAGATAATCATCGATAATAATTCAATAGAAAAAAACGGACGTACAGCATGAATCACTTAGGATGTAAGGCATTTTTAACATGAAATATAATTTCAGTCTTTGAGGAAAGTGACTGTTAAGATTTGTTATCACGCCAATTTGATATTGCTTTTAGAGTTAATTATATTTTTCTTCATAAATACTNAGGGTGCGCGCAGTAGTTCCCACGGTACGCGGGTGAAACTGCTGGCAGAAGCTAGTTACATCATATTTTAGCAGACCTTTTTTGATTATCATACCGTTTTCCCTTTCCTTAATAAAATTCTGCCTTTCATCCTCATCGCATCTTCATATTTAGGACAAAAGATCAAGGAGAACAAAATGTGAAATGTCTTGAATAAATTAAAGAGAGTTCATACCTTTATAATAAAACCATACGCATACATGTTACGTTTAACAATTTTAATAATACAAGAACTTTTCTTAAATAATATTAATTAGTTACATCACTAGCGCCGGGTTGGTTTTTCGCCTCAAACACACGCGTGTTTGAGGCTGTGCTCATCTCATCTGGAAGTTAGGCCCTTCGGTGACTGCACCGCCATCTGGTGGTGGGGGAAAGCCTCCATCGTTGTTGAAAGCTTGGTCCACTACTGTGACACCACCGCCACCATCATCCCCACAACAGCTACAGCATATACCCATTTGTTATCTGGAAATGAGAAATCAAAAGGATGTTATTCTTTGTTGCCAATTTTAAATGGTGTTTTGTCTTTATATAACGATGCTAGCAAACAGGGTTAACGTTATGCCTCTATGATATCTCAAAAATCTGAAAAATCCGTAGTTACAGATAACAGTACCCACATCTGGTCATGGTACCCAATTCTCACAAATTTAACCAATCAAACATTAGCCTGCCACTCTGAAATTTGACAGATTGTAGTAACTTGATGTGCTGTCGTCTGTACTGTATTGTCTTCATTTAGGTATACTAGTACTTCATTAGTCATTATTAAAAAATTGAAATGCACAATAGGTACCTATTTATAAAAATATCATTGTTCCAAATCTACAACAAACAAAAACTGATTAGATAGAGATACCACTGATGGGTAAGTCATCGAGAATCTACGATAACAAAGATAATAGCCCGAAAATATACTAATTCTGAAGTAACTACGTGAGGAGACGAGAGTTTGTCTAATAGGTACTAATATAACAAAGAGGAAACATTTTTTGTTTGTTTGTGCCATAAAGGTTTCCAAACTACTGGATCGATTTGAAAAAGTCTTTCACTATTGGCAAGCTAAACTATCCCCGAGAAACATAGGCTATATTTTATCTTGTTTCGGGCAGTAGTTCCCACGGGACGCGGGTGAAACCGCCGGAAAACAGCTAGTATTTGATATGTTAGCTACGAACAACAGACGGTTACTTTTATGTCTTACATAGCTCACAATCTATGTAGGGTAAAGACTATCTTCTATCTATGTCCCTATTTTTGAACTAATTGATTACAACCAGACATACCATCTACTCTGATCGACTTCAGGGAGAAAATAGAATTCGGAAATAACACAAAAGCTTTTTCAGCGACTTCGATAAAAAATATAAAACTTTTGACGTGGCTCAAAGACGTCGGTGTCCGCAAGTCTGTTAACAGTGTTTATTTTGCTACCGACTTTTAGAGCCATCCCCGAAGTTCTTTTTTTGAAGTCGGTTTTTAAATCGGCTTACAATGTAGGTATGTAGGTACTAAGCACCTAAGCTTGAGCTTTATGTTCTTTTATGAGCGTCTTGTGACACCCTAATTTTCGCAGAAAATGTGGATCGTGTTTATTGTGCGATTAGTCAAATTTGAGATAACAAAACGTTTAATAGAATTTAGCGTCCGTGATTTATAAAAATTTCGGACAAATTCTTTTTATAAGCCACTTGTTTATTTAGGGGAGCTTCTTATGGCGTCTAAAGTTAATCCACAACATTAGATAACATCCTAACCATTACATAATATTATGAAAAATAATAGTTTAAATTATCTATCTGAAACTAAAAACCCCAAAATACATAAGAATACTCACTTTTATTTAAATATATCCCACAGCTAGGCCACCACGTACTCCGAAATGTTTTTTATTAAAGCAGGCGACTTATTATGTAGCCCACTTGCTTGCCAAAGCGAAGCTAGCGTCCATTGCGATAAGATAATCATCGATAATAATTCAATAGAAAAAAACGGACGTACAGCATGAATCACTTAGGATGTAAGGCATTTTTAACATGAAATATAATTTCAGTCTTTGAGGAAAGTGACTGTTAAGATTTGTTATCACGCCAATTTGATATTGCTTTTAGAGTTAATTATATTTTTCTTCATAAATACTTTATTCAAATCTCTTTATTTATCTTTTTAATCCGCTCTATCAGGCCATCATTTATGATAGAACCAAGATTACCTCAAAGGCAATATTTCCAACGACTTAACACCTATAATTTGAAACGATTTTAATTTTAGTACCTATTTAATATAAAAAAATATTGATGACGTTGTAAACCTACAATTCAAAGAATTTTTTATATCCAAGTTTTACAGATGTTGATGATGTTTTGACAGCTGTAACCTGATAAAATTGAGAACACGTAAGAGATATGTTGCTATTTGGAAGATACAGACTTAGCAATTAGATAACCATACTGGAATTTTCTTTTTAGTAAGTTGAGGTGGCCTAGTGGGTAAATCACTAACCTCTCAAGTGCCTACGAGTATGTGGGTTCTATTCCAGATCAGGCAGATCCCAATGCAATTTTTCTAAGTTTGTATGTGTATATTATATGAGTAAGTATATAATTCGTAAGTACGTACCTATATCTTAGACACCAAAGGATCATTAAAGGTGAAGGAAAACATCTCGAGGAAATCTGAAATCACCAACCTGCATTTAGCAACCATGGTGATTAATGTTCAATCTTTCTCTGAGTGAGAGCAGGCCTGTGCCCCGTTGTGGGACGATAAAATGCTGGTGCTTGGTGATGGTGACTGATTTTTTTAAATCGAATCGATGTAAGTAACTGCACGAGACAATACTACACGTTTTTGAAACAATTGAATGTCCTAATTGTCGTCCAAACCGATTGTCGGTCATGGCAGCTCGAAGGAGATCAACACGCTGCGCAGGACTTTGGTAGTGCTCAGGCGTGCGCAGACACACACGAGGAAGTGCACTCTCTAATTTTGCAATGCGTGATTACTTTAATAACTTGTTTCAAATTCATCCACTATATGGATATATGGCCGATAGTTGGCCGACTATTTGATTGGCAATGCCATCAAAATTTTAGTCTGCGAATACCAATCTGCTCAATGTGCGCACTCGCATACATCTCCGTAGATACTTATCAAGCACCCGAGCCCACTCCTAAGACCTACTCTCTAAGTTTAACTAAAGGATAATAAAGAACTAATATGGTCAGTTACCTACGTCAATACTTTATTAGTCACATGTTTTTCGTACCTAATGTTTACCCTCACTCATGATGAGTCACCTCCAAATTAGATACAAACGTAGGATGCGCTAATTGGTCCTTCAATTTATTACGTTTATCATTATTGTCAGACCTGAAAAGATAGAAACAAGTTGAACAATCGCAGCTGGGGACCTCCTAGTTTGATATGAAAGTCTACTTGGTACAGTCGGGTCAACCCGTAGAAATATAATAATATAAAATACATTTGCTAAGTGCCCATTTCAATACTACTGGGTTGAAATCTATATAGGTAATAAGTTCTAGATTGTGTCATAATTATTTTTGGAACATTTAAGTATTTAATTAAATCTGTCATACAGACTCGTATACGTTTCTACCATGTAAGTACTTAGGTATTTCTCTTGGGGTAACAAAAAAAGTTGTTGAACTCTTATGGTATGGTTCCGTGTTATACTTTCATTAAAACAACTATAAACTAAACTATCTGTCGTTATAATATCATAGGAACGCCTTAAAATTCCAAAAAACGGCATCCCTTTAAACTTTCTGAAAACACGCTTAGGTACTTTTAATCGTAGTTATTATAAGGGAGTATTCTATAGATAAGTAATTAAAATAAAAATACTCAGTAGATTTTAGATTTTTTACTTACAAAATATATTTTTTTTCATACATAAACCCATTTGGTACCCATTGATATACAAAAAACTCATCAATGTTGGTACCACTCTTTCATTTCATTTGTTGATGCACCTCACTGCATAAATTATATTTATGCAGTAATGTGTGAACTAATTATTAAAGTATTTGAAATATATTACGTACAAGTTATCCTTCTTATTATATATTCATATGACATTATAACATGAATTATTAAATGACAATATTATGATTTATTGTTTAGCTACAACTTCGCACATGCCTTGCAGTACGTATTTTCGATAAATTTAATAAAAAATGCATATTTAAGACATATCTAAGAAAAAATTAAGCATTAATGCCATTGTATAAAATGGCTTACGTGAAAAGTTTTAAGTACATTTATTTACAACTGAAGTGAACAAATAGGTATTCGGAATACCAACATTATCACAATTACTAATATCTCCTATCTGAAACAAAAACTCAAGGAAAACAAAGAAAAAACGTGCTCACGTGCCTTTCTATTCAAAGATATGTAACAATAATTTTACGTAAGCTCTGCACCTTAATAAAAAGTGACATGTAAGAAAATTGAAATAAATAAATAGATAGGAAAGTGCTTAAAACTGTTACGTCTCTGAAATATTTCTCCATCAGTTTTCCCAAGACAAGAAATTATCATCTTTGGTGATATACAATTTAGCTGTTGATAGAAATAATACTATGATTCTAGTATTAAATACACAGGAGATCTATTTATTTTCTATTTACTTAATACATATTTGATATGTGCTTAATTAAAATTAATAACAAAATAATAATAGTTTAACATTTAATGAAGGTTGCTGCTGCATTCCATGGTGATAAAAATTATGCTAAAGGGCTTCAGAGGGGGATAATTTAAAAATCAGTACTACTATTTATACAAATATTAAAAAGGTTTCCCTATCTAAAAGGAGGGTTTCTCTGAGGCCCGCTCCACCACTATTAACTTAGACCCTGTTTCCGACTAATTCGTTGCAATTTATAAGAATACTATTTTCAATAAAATAAAAAGACATACCTAATTATTTAAGTTAATATTAAGTACAAAATAATATTGCACCAAATAGTAATTGAACATAAAATGAATTCTAAAATTAGGCATAAGTCTGAACTAACAGCGAGACAGTACTATGTTTCACTTTCGTAATGAAAAGAAAAGCAGGCATTGAAAACAATACTGTCAGTTAGTACAATATATGACTAATTTTATAATTATTAACGCTGATTAAAACAAAAGAACAAACACCATTATTTAACTTGCTTTGAATGGTAATTTGATTGTTATGGCTAAATGTTGAACTGATATTTGTGACTGGCCTGCACAACTGTGAAACTGAGTGCAAACTGAGAAACTGTGACTGCACATTGATCCAGTAAAAAAAAGTAAAAAAAATATTGGTCGTTGGCGGTGTACTAATATTTATAAGGAGGTGGTGGTTCGACTCGGGGCGCACTAGGTCCTGGCGGTGGTTGTTGGACGACAACGCGATTTTCCACAATCACGGTGCGTTTGTTAGAATCGCTGCAACAGTCGCAGCAACAGCAAGGGATGCAGCAGCAGCAGCACGGACGACATGAAATGTTGCAACCCATCCTGAAACATTAAATATTTTCAATTAAATATTACGAGAAATAAAGATGGCTTTTCATTTATTAGGAACTGTTATTTAAACTAAAAAAACTCGGTTCTCCATCTAAAAACTGATGATCGTTGACGTTGTGTGCACTGTGCATCATACAGTGAAGTTAGGTGAAAACAATGATTCACTAACAACAGATTACAAAATGTCAAGGACATTCACTGAACACTGAACTGGTAAAGTGTAAGCGCACACGCATGATTTTCCATGAGGAGACACAACTATGCATATGCAAAATAAGCACTGCTTATGCATTTGTCTTGGAAGACGAATTGTTTTGTGGTAGTTTGTACGAGGAACTGCATGTTATGTGTAAGGTTATAAAATACTAGCCGGTTTCCCGCGGTTTCACTCGCATCCCGTGGGAATTACTGCCCGTACCCGGATAAAATATAGCCTATGTCACTCGTGGATAATGTAGCTTTCGAATGGTGAAAGAATTTTTAAAATCGGTCCAGTAGTTTTTGAGCCTATTCATTACAACCAAACAAACAAACAAAC
>NWSH02000601.1:6774944-6822755 GCA_002382865.2 Heliothis virescens | reverse complement strand
CGCATCCCGTGGGAATTACTGCCCGTACCCGGATAAAATATAGCCTATGTCACTCGTGGATAATGTAGCTTTCGAATGGTGAAAGAATTTTTAAAATCGGTCCAGTAGTTTTTGAGCCTATTCATTACAACCAAACAAACAAACAAACAAAGTTTTCCTCTTTATAATATTAGTATAGACTACTACACAACCATATAGCAACTATCATACATTATAATCTAACTATGATCTATATTTAACACTGGATTGCAAAATTCTAAGAAAGAAAATTCTCACCCGAAAGAAAATAAAGTTTAGAAACGTGTATTGTGTATCTTGGCACGCTCTGCAGCCTAAACGGCTTGCTGAATTTTAACAAATGTGCTCTTTCATATCACAATTAGTCATATATACAATAGAGGTTTATGTTTATATCAGATAGCAGCACTCATCAAGGATGACTCATATACAAATTTTAGCCCGAGGATGATAAATAAGTTATCTGACCTGCTTTACGCATGCATGATCCTGTGAATTTTGTATTAAAGGACTCACTTTTTCCTTTTGTATAATTCAACTTACATACCTACTAAGTATATTTTCAATTATAGTTTCCTCAAGACGGTTATTCCTTATTGTTTCAATGTTTGCCTATAGTGTTAGTCACGACTTGTATAGATATCACTAAATGGGTAGACGATATAACACATAGTCACAAGTCGATGTTAATAGAATCGAAGGTTTGTTATTGACAGTACTTACAGTAAAAGTAATTTACAGAGTTTTTGTGAAAAAAATACCTATTGTTCATTCGGGTAATAAAGAGGACAACTAATTATTGCCTTCAATTTAATTAGCAATAAGTACCAGTTAAAGTCTATTTAAAGATAAACAGTAATAACTTCATGTTGGTCTCCCGTGGTACGTTAATAGTTCATGTCGCATAGATACCGAACCCGCTTTTCCATATTTAGGTATGTCAAGGCGTATGGCCAAGGGCATAGTAAGTATTGTCATGTATATCAGTGTACACCCGTCTTCACAGATATAACATCGAGTGTTGTCGAATAATTAATTGATAGTAAAAAATAAGGGGTTTAAGAGTATCGGTATCTTATGCTGGTACTCTTATTAACAATGGGTAGGTAGATGCCTACTTAGATTAAGGTTGTTATTTGAATTTTGAACAATTCAATAACCGCCTTGTAACCATAAAGATATCAGGCGGTATCAATGACTTATCGATATTAGAATGTTTATCAAATGTTAGAATGATACCTAATAATTAAACTAATACTACTTACATGCCTTCTACCACCACCTCAAAATTTACAAATTAATCTCCAAAGCAAAATTATTAATACTAAAAAAATAAGATAAAGGTCGTCCACTACTCTTACCTTAACTAAAGCTTTTCATCGGTACATTTGTGAAGCATCAGGGGGATATCCAGGGTATCCTTGTGGTGGAGGGTAGCCGGGGTAACCGCCTGGGGGTGGATAACCCCCGGGTGGTGGGGGGTACGGGTAACCAGGTGGCGGGGGCTGCTGCTCGTAGATCACCGGTGGTGGTTGCACCACTGTCACTTGTTGTGGTGGGGGTTGCTGTTGCCCGCAGGCGTTAGGACACAGGCAGGGCACCAGGCAGCAGGCACTCAGCGCCAGACAACACGGGTTACAGCAGACTTCACAGTCGCCACACTCGAACGAAAGACACAAACCCATCCTCACGCACCGTTGTCTTTACTAAAACCGATACCAATCAATTACTTATAATTCTACTCCAGCACCTGCATCAGTGTTAGATAACAGAATGGTAGTCAATAACTAAATATTCTGGTTTTAAACAGAGTGGAATAAGTACCAGCCTTTGTTGCTAAATGACAAAATGGCGGAGTGTTATCATGTACTGCTAAGACTCTTATCATATGGTGTTATCTATTGATAAGCATAGTTGAACGAAGTCGTCCATTGCTCATGTAACTATCAGGAAAATATCTGCGAAATCTTGGAAATAGAAAAGGATGTGCATGCCTACGTCAATGTAAACAATTAGTCACCAGTCAACCCCCTATAATTATATAAGAATTTAATGTCAACGTGAATGAACCAATAATGTGACTAACCAATTGATTACCTACGTATTTCCGATTTTGTTCAGACATTGAGAAGTAGATACGAAATGTAAAAAAAACAAAGGTACTGATGTACTCTTACTGGTATCGTACCTATTTATGGGTGAAATATTACCGGAAATGTTTAATATTTTTTCACTGAGTGACTACTTAGCTAGTTATCATGTTCCAATCTGTCCTAAACTGTAATATCTGATGTGTCACTAATTTCCTACATGAGGTACCTATATTTCGTCATCTGCTATTAGAAACTATATACTAAGTAGTTCCTGGTTGCTTTACATCAAGGAGTTAAAGTTTTAGTTGTTTCAGCTAGACGTTTGGACAACACAAGCAAACTAAGCTAATGTAAAACAACACACAACACATAAAGTAAGTACAGACTTTCTGCAATAGATTTTCTACCTTATCACAATGGTGGAATGGAGGTTAATGTTCAAATGGTAAAATTTGACAGATATACGTTGACCTGCTGTCGTCTGTAAAAATCGGGATCATCATGATCATGTAAAAGCATTTTCTTCATTCATATTTTAGGAAGCTTCCATTCAAGAAACTCGATTTTTGTGCGTCCCTTCGTATGCGAGTCCGATACACAAGTAGCCGGTTGATTAACTGTTGTGTCTACTTTGTGGACAGTGAAGGGGTTATATTATATTTTTTTATTTTTATTAATATCTTTAACATTTCAGCCCACAAATTGGAAAAAACCTGAACTATTTTCGTCTATTTAAGTACTTATTTGGAGACTCATAACTGATAAAACTTTAGGAATAATATAATAAGCGTGATTCCGATAATCGATTAGGGAAAACCGAAATCTTTATGATCTTAAGCTTGTTCAATTAGATAATGTTCAATTAGTAGTCAGTTTTATAAGTATATAGGTAGTACCTAAATTCCAAATTGTTATTCGTTTGCTTGATTAAACATTTATACTAGCTGTTGCGCCCGGTTTCACCCACACGAATGTCTCTGTCACCCCTATTTCACCCCTTTAGAAATGGATAGTCCAGATAATAGAATAGAATTCACCCAAACATTTCAATATCAGCCGGAAATCTGTATGATTACAAAGAGTGACTTAGGAAAAAACGCTCGGCTTAGAATATTATCAATTAGGTATTATGTTGGTATATATTCATTTACAGGCTTAGATACTTTGTTATCAATATTCGTATTAAAAGGCAACACGTGAGTCTATCTATCGTACCTTGTACCTATAGGTACCTTTAAATATAAATACTTAGATAAAAAGTTGATCAAATTAATTATACACCCATTAGTGTAATGGCAATACAAGTCTGTCTACTAATTACTTACATTAAAAGTTTCATTAGCCCACGTAACTTGAAAATGACACAAAATATTAATTTTAATTATAACGTTTGGAATGATAATACCTAAACAAACAAGCCTAATCTCAGGGGTCTACTACTACTAACTAAAGGGCATTCATGTCTACTCTACAAGTACATACTTACCTGCATATTGAATCTTGTCACCAACTGTTACATATTTATTTACTGTTATGTATGACGCTGATAACAATTAATAGGTATTAAAGTACCTATCTAAAACCTTTCGTAAGGTAATTGAATCAAGCATTAGCCTGACGCATTGTCATGACGTGGGATGTGGGTATTCTTCTAGTTTTCGTACTAATTTGTCCTGGTTAGCAATACAGTTGATCTTTCGTGTTTATCTTAACCGAATTCCGTTGCAAAAAGCAATGGTAGTACGTACCCACATACCTACTATTTTTAGTTACCTAGATACATCTACAGGAATAATTTCATTAATACGTTTTAGATACCTACCTACATTTCAATGATAGTTATATGTATAAACTTTAGGATTATTATATTTTAGCATATCAACAGGTTCACTAATTAATACATTAATTCGTAATGGAATGTAAACCCAACGAACATAATGTTTTAAAATGAGTAAGGAACATGTATGTAAGCTTACATTACCCCATTCCACGAAAGCTGATAAATAGTTAATATGAATCCTACCTATTATCATATAGCTTAAAGCACCTGATAACCACTTATTACATTTTGAAAGTTAGTGGACGACCAAAATTAATATTCTACTACTAAACCAGCCCAGCCCACACCTTAGTTTAATAATTAATTAAAAGTTTTAAAAATCATACCTGTTATTTTTATCAGCACTGTCCCTTTTTAACCTCCAACCAAACACAGCGGTAAAGAATCAAAAGTGAATGAATCAGTTGTTATTAGGTTGCAGCGGTTTGTCACACTGCCGCGCGGGGAAATAGTGCTATGACGTGAACGTCTGCGCAATACGCTCTGAAGTAAATAGAATACTCTATCCCTTTCGCTCTAACGTGAAAAACGATACAGGTAACAAAGGCAGGCGACTCAAAACTACAGCGTTGGTATCAGTAGTTGTGAAAATGAGAGCAATGTCGATTCAGCCTTGTTGTGTTGCACGTAGGGAAACTGAACTTGCCAATTTACGTGAAGAAAAACCCGTGAGACGTATTCGTCATGAGGGTAGGTACCTTAAGGTGCATGCTCTCCTTAACAAGGACCTACATCTACATTTTCCAAGTATGCGTTTCAAGACGGATCGATGTAAGAAATTAAAATAATCCAACAACGTTCGTGCTTTGCTGACCTCACATTTACATTTCAATTAAAACAATTTAACATGCAAGGTTGAAAGTGGTTTTGAGACAATACCGTAAAAGAGTGTCAATAAAAATAATATTGTATGACTAATCAGCAGACGAGATGATAATAATCATGAATATCGATGTTATTATTATCTATATATTTTTCATACATATGCATGGACAATATTTGAAGGAACTTCATCAGGGGTGTCAGACTTTTACTGACTAAAACCCACCGTGTTCCTTCGGGAGCCCTTTGTGTGCCAGGGCCGCGGTAACTCTTTCGAACAACCCGCAGCCCCGACGGGGTCTGGCCCTAGTGGGCCCCGCAGGGAACTGGAAAAGTTTCTCTATTGGTCTTTCATGTTCCATGACAAAATTTGAGAAAGGAGACTCATATTCATACTTAAATTAAGTACTTAAATTGAATACTCGTAGTTCCCTCTAAATTTGACTAGAACTATGGGGAACAGCAATATTTTCTTAAGTTAACGTTCTATCACCTATCTGATCCCACACGCTACAACAGCACAGCAAGCGTTGATCCAGTACGGAAGAAATTATATGATGGACCAACTTTGATGTCCTATTATATGTAGATATCTTTTCTCCTGTACGAGATCAACGATTGCTATCATATAAAAAATAGGATACCGTATAAAGGTAGGTATTATAACGGTGAAAAAAATAAGATGTGTATTTTTAATAATTTCCGAAGTCACAATCAGTTTCTTCTTCTTCTTCAGCCTTGGTAAGATATTCAGGAGGCCTGACAGTCTCTGGTTCTCATTCTGTTATTCATGCCTGGCATAACTTCTAATTCTAGCGTCATTTTCTAGTCACCAAGTCACCAAACCCTTTATACTGTCTGTCTGACTTTTGAAACGAGTTATTGAAATGGTTAGCAATGCACAAATATGGAGTAAGTGATAAGTATAACTACGTTAATTTATTTTTTTAACGTATCGTCGCTATTTGAAAATGAACGGAGTAATTAGCACAAATATAAAGAGGGCTATGGTCCTTCCATTTCATGATATCCATTGCGCAGTATGACGAGATAAGTATGATTTATACTTGTGATCATGGTGAACAAAATTTAACCGTTTAGGTCCTTAGATCTGTGAAAATAAACAGTTAGACCGTAGTCTAGTGGCGGAAGAATTGGCAGCTCCACGGACTCACGGTTACTGAACACAAGGTTACCTGAATTTTTTGCTGTGTATTGTGTTTTTCAACGACAAATTAGAAGATATTAAATAATAGGAGATAAAAAAATCGTACGAAAATACGATAAAAACTAATAGGAGTGTTAAAGACCTGATCATGATAAATGACTATGCTACTGCACAAGGTTCCTACGAGATTTTTACAGCACATAATATCCATAAAGCCAAGTCGCTGTAATCACGGTAATCTGGATATCTTATCACACAATTGCGTCACACTCAATCAATGCCAAAAAATTAGACAGGAGCTCACTCTAGTGCGATAAGTGAACAAAGTATATACAAAATGTGAAAAATAAAACAAAATAGTGATGTCTTATGAAGACATAATAACTGTGCTCGCACCTGCGGAATCTACTAAGAATTTCATAAAATCTGCGAAAGTTACGGACAGTAAGAAAAGGAGCAATAAATACAATAAGAGTGAAACGAAAGATGATAAGGATGCGAAGAAAACTCTGCTGCGAAGATTGCCGAGTGTTCAAAGAACGGTGATCCCAGCGTTTGGTCGTTTTCGTAATAGTTTCCGAAAATTGAATTGTTTTAAGGATCATAATGATGAAGAGATTCCGATGATGGAGGTCCCGAGACACAAGAGTATAGACATCGGTGTCGGACTAGCGCGTAGGGTGTCCCTGTTTCTCTTCACGAGGAGGACAGTTTGTGTGCACCCATATCACCCTTACACGCCAGAACAAACTACAAGGAAAATCTACTTTGGCCAAGAAGACAAATAAACACTATCGCTTATCATTTCTAATGCTTTACTCACGATGTACCTAGTAGAATAATGATTTTATCTGTGAACATTTCTTGTTATTGTTAAGATACGGTTGTCATCGCTGACACAGACACTATGTGGATCTAAGAATAAATATTTACTTAATTTACATCATCCAACCTTTTTATATTACACTCGCTAGTCGCCCATGACTTCGTATAGGTGCATTTTGGGTTATCCAAAGTGGCATAAACTGGGCTAAATTTTGACCTTCGTAGCCTTTGTTTTAGTTAGAGTAATTTACAAGTTAACTATTGAAATTGAAAACAAATATGCACATTTTAGCCACGTATTTATGAATCTGTCAATTCCACCTTGACAACTTCAACTTGCCATTATTCTTCCTTTTATCGAGTGAGCTGCAGAGTTACCACCTAACAAGCCAGGTCAAAGTTTTCTCAAACCTTAGTACCTACTCCGACGTGAAATTGTAACAACGACTGCTACTGATTAGCTTTCGGAGACACCGGATTTACGTACCCCCCAAGCGCCACGGAAGACCCAGAATCATGGTCAACTAAGTTTTCATAGCAGATACTCAAATGTACTTACATACCATCATTAAAGTTTAAAACTGAGTACTTAGGTAAATCTAATTGATGTTTGATTGTTATGAGTTACCGACATAAGATTGACAAACTTCTGGAATATTAGATCCTACCTTTAGAATTTTGTTTTTTTTAATTCGCCAAAGTTCAAAGCGTCTAGGTAGGTATCTACTAACTTTTATTACGGACAAATAAAACAAAAACCTACATGCTTCGTTTCCGTGCCAAGTAAATTAGCCTTAAAAAATAGTCTTCAATGAAACCACAGGCCTGTTTTTGTGTGGTTTTTACCTTAACAAATAATGTTAACGGGATTTCATTCTTCCAGAGGTTTAACTTTCCCTATTTGTCATAGAGATATAGGCAAAATCCAACAGCATATATAAAAGAACTCTTAAACTTTTCTTTCATAAGTTAAGAAAGTGTCCTTACTGTCACTTATAAGTGTGCAGTATTGTTTTGTCTGATCAATTTCAACAGGTTTTGCAAATCAATAGTCGTTTGCCTCATCCGTTTTATAAAAACTCGGAATATTGTTACCCTTGACACGCAATAATTTGGATACTCTGCTTATTCTTGAAGAGTTAAACAGCCGAAATGACGCGAGCCATTCTATTTATTGTAATTTTATGTTTCGTGTCAAAAGCTTTTGGCAAAACATTTTCAGAATGTGAATTGGTCCGGGAATTAAGGAAACAAGGTTTCCCGGAGCATCAACTAAGAGACTGTAAGTAGAAATGTTTCTTATTTATTAACTGTATGAACGATGAATTCCTGATGGCTATTGTGGTTTTTAAAACCGCTGCTTGGGTTAGACTCGAAGAGCTCGTGGCTAAGTCAAAGCCGCGCGGATCGATCGATCATAAGGTTAAGCAACGCTTGGCGCGGTCGGTCCGTGGATGTGACCATCTTTCATAACTAAGTTCTTCCGTGTTTCGGAAGGCACGATAAACAGTGGGTCCCGGCTGTCATTTGAACATCTTTGGCAGTCGTTACGGGTAGCCAGAAGCCAGAAAGTCTGACAACCAGTCTTACCAAGGGGCCAGGTTGCCCGGGTAACTGGGTTGTGGAGGTCAGGCAGGCAGCTCGCCCTATGTAAAACACTGGTTCTCAGCTGCATCCGGTTAGACTGGAAGCCGACCCCAAAATAGTTGGGAAAAGGCTAGGCAGATGATGATGCTTGGGTTAGACAAAATAAAATAGGTAAGCACCCCTTAATATTTGGTGGTGTAAGGTGGCATTCCTTTCTACTTCTTCTTATTGTTCTGCTAATAAGTGTGAGGGAGTCTGCTTTCTTGCTTCTCTCCTCAACTTCGCTCTATCCATGACATCTGTATAGAATCTGCCATTCTACCATGTGATTCTACCGTGTTTTTTGTCACTACATGTCTCCATCTCGTTTTCGGCCACCTCCTAGAACTCCGACCAGGGATAGATGAAGATTCCTGTTCTAGATTAAACTTACTTGTTTGAAACGATCTGCAGGCGAGGGGCTCCATCTTAGAGTATACATCTATAATAGAGTGCGTCTAACAGGGTACGCTCCGGGTACACAGGTGTGAACATGCGCGATTCTCCTTGTCACCCTCAATCAGTGTCAAAACAGTACCCGTCACATCAAGTCACAGAGCAATATTTTATTTTAAAGTTAAAATGGTGAAATATACTGCGCAAAGCTGTAAAAAATATTCCAGCAAGCAAAATAAAAGATTAAGTATTATTTTTTTCAAGCAGTCATTACGTAGTATTTATTTAGTAATTGATTGATTCCCCAAAAAAAATAAGGGTCTGAAAGGGGGTTGCGAGAGACGCGGGGCGGGTCAGCATCACGCGTTGTCAGCGGCCATTTTTCAAATTTCAAATTTCATTGGAACATAGCGTTGTACTAAGTCGATTATTGGATACGATATGTTTTTATCGTGACTTCAAAAGTTGTTCACATTTTCAACCGAATTTAGAAAAGGCGGTTCTTACATTATGAGTTTGACTGTATGTATGTACGCGATTACCTCACGTTTGGCTGAACCGATTCTGATGCTGATTTGATGGGATTCAGCATAGTGTGTTCAGACTAAGAAGGTTTTAGGTGCAGACGCCAGCACATCAACCTACCTCAATCTGTCATATTTCATTAACACAGATTCGGGTAGTTTGACCTGCTGTCGTCTGTACCTAAATACAATAATAAAAAATAATTCCATTATAGCCAGTACTAATACTAATGTATAGGTAGGTATTTGTCTGGTATTTCTGTAAAAAGTCTTATCAAGATTTATTATAAATAACCTTTATTTAAGTTCCTACTAAAATGGACTATAGGTATCGTTACTCAACTCACTATATTATTTTGCAATTATTATTAAACCAAAAAAATAATTAAGTTACGTTAATGTTATAATTCTAACTATCGATATTCTTGCTGCATCTTAAGAACATCACTATCAAAGCGTTTTACCACAGATAACACACCTGCTCCCGTTCGGCACAAGGGAATTAAGATGACATTATCACTCTATAGGTTACTAATGTATACTCTAAGGGCTCCATTCATATGATAAGAGTTTTTTCTACTTAAAAATAAAAACTTTTCTACTTAAAAACTTGACTACAGGGTTTTACTAACTTAATATTATTTTAGGGATGTGCCTGATTGAAGCGGAGAGTAATAGGCGTACCCATGTAGTTGGTGGTTCCAACTCGGATGGGTCACACGACTATGGATTATTTCAAATAAATGATCGCTACTGGTGCAACAATGGCGATAAACCTGGCAAGGAATGCAACATACGTTGCAAAGGTATATAAACGTTAATAATATTTTCCTCGAGATTGTAAGTTTCGTTCTCGCCAAACAAACACAATGGCGGCTCACAATTAAGTTCCTAGGTAAGTATGTGCAATATGAGTAAAATTTGACCACATGCAATGTGCATGTGGTCCAAACCACTAGCGCACCTGTGCGATTAAGTTATTAGAAACAGACAACAGCTAGTCAACCTACCCGAATCTGTCAAATTTTACCCATCAAACATTAACGTTCCACTAATGTGATACGGTTGAAAATCTATTGAAGAAATTTGACATTTTTTTCTGTTTAGATCTCCTGTTGGACGACATCACAATAGCCTCCAAGTGCACTAAGAAAATATTTGGTGTCCATGGTTTCAACGCTTGGGTCGCATGGGTGAACAAGTGCAAAGGGAAAAACCTTCGCCCACTTCCCTGTTAAACCGTCGTGGTGGATTTCAAATTCTTTATCGTAATAAAATATAAACATTAGATTAAGCTTGTTTAGAACTAAGTAGGTACGTGGACGCTAGCTTTTACACAAAAAAATAACACCCTGCCTAAATTCCATTAACATGATCTACCTACATCATTTGACATATTAGTTACTTTACGAATAAATGTACTCAATAATTAACGTGAACTTTTTTATATCCCCTACTTACTTTTCAAAAAAGCAGATGCACCTAGGATTACCAACCATACCTACTGTTTTAAACAGTACCTATTGTACTGTTTTTCACCCAATTATACTTTTCACTGTTCAACAAAAATAAGGAACACAAAATACTGTTTTCAGCCAAGCTGTTTTTCAAATCGATTCAGTAGTTTTGGTGCCTTAAGGCAGGCCGCACACCAGGCATACATTTGTAACTCGATAATTGTAGCGCCACATTTGAAGCAGGACACATTTAACGCCCCCATATATTTGTTCGTGAGCATGCACACCTGGGAAACATTTGTAGCGGATGCGCTTTGTAGCGAGATGTTATCCGCGCTACACGAATTGAAGATCGAACATGTTCGTTATTTGTGTCGCGTTGGTTTGTAGAAATAAAAGATAACATTGAATTTTACGTTGAATTTATTGCAGAGGTCACGAGTAAATGCTCTTTGGCCGAAATATACTCTCTGAAACGGGTAGGTATCTTGTTTTGTTAAATTTTAATAATGGCTTGTGTGTGTTTTCAAACATTCGATAATATTATTGAAACTTTTCTTCGTCAAAATTAAAATTCTTGCGAAATTTTGAAATTCCCGTAAATTATGCAATAATGTATTTTTTCTCATTAATCGCCTCAACAAGAATTCGTCATCATCAGACGCTGATGTCGACATTCTAAAAGCCACGCTACAAATGTGCGTCTAATGTGCGCATATACAATACATTTGTAGTAAGTTGAATTGTAGCACAATGATTGTGGCAACACAAATGTTCAATGCGTGTAGCATGTGGCGCTGGTGTGCGGCCTGTTTTAGCCGGGCCAGACTGATGGACTGAACTGACGCCAGACTGATCGTGTAAACCTTTCTATAGGTTATAGGGTTTCCATCATCATAATATGAAATAAAAAAAATTGAACAGATTGTGCTAAGACCACAGATATATAAATATAATATAAATAGTAGCAGGTACAAATATGAGTAAAATACATATTTGATGCAAGTCACACGTGTTGCGTTTTATGCTCATTGATAGTGATCAGAGTAATGGCATAGACCGCATAAAAAAGATCCAATTAAAAATGCGTAAATTAGAGCGTCAAGCTATCGAATGTACCGTAGCAACGTGGCTAAATGCCATGCACATAAAACCTTCATGCTGAATGCATCTTTTGTTTTACATTATATATTTTAATTAAAACTTATTTCTAAGACAAATAAGTGGTAACATAGTTATATCGTAGCTATTGCGGTGCTTGCGAGTTCAGCTCGGGTAATAAGTTTTATACTTACTACTACTTACAAATACTTATTTTATTATATCATACTAGTGAACAAAATAATACCTTTGATCAAATCTCCGAGTTTACTAAATAATATGCGACAACAACAACACACTTATTTAATAAGGTGAGGTAATAATACTTCTTGTCATCATGTGTTATTTTAGAGGTATTTTTGAAGTTGATTGTATAAAAAAATAACATGATAGCAAAAAAAAATTAACAATGTAATCGTAAGTAATCCTAATTTACATTTAAAGCAACATTTCTATAATATTTGATAGCTCACAACAATAACATTAGCTAAATATGCTCAAATAAACTACACAAATTCAAGCTTATTTAATGCAATAAAAGAATCAGTAATACTGACTTATCAGAATGTATGGTAAGCAAGCATTGACAATGTCATTTATAACACCAATTATATTGTGGTATGTTCAAAGAGTATTGAATGAGATTCATAGTATTGTGTTGTTGATATTTTCTTCAATTATTTTCCCAGCTCTTTATTCCTGATTGTCGATGCTTCGATTGCGTTGATTAATGTTGCCCTGTAACAGAAGATTAAGTCATCATTAAGTGCTTACAAAAAAAAACAGATCAAATAAATATTTACGGTTAATATTGACATAGGTGTTTCTAATGACTACATTCAAAATAACGAAATTATAATTTCTTCTAAACTGTGATGTATAATGTCCAAATTTGAAATCATTGGCTTACAAGGAACAAAATACTTACCGTAATCCGCCCTTCTCAAGTTCAGTAATACCGGCTATAGTAGATCCGCCAGGAGAACAAACTTCGTCCTTCAGCAGTCCTGGGTGTTTCCCAGATTGCAGAACCATTTGTCCACTGCCAACTACCATCTGTGCTGCATGGCGTAATGCCATTGCTCTTGGCACACCTTGTTTTACGGCCCCATCGGCCAGTGCTTCAATCACAACATACATCTGAAACATTTTAAAATAAGCATTATTTCATCTTTCTCATGTCTTTAGACATCTTCTTCTTATATATAAAAATGAATCGCTAAATGTGTTGGTAAGCGCATAACTCAAGAACGGCTGGACCGATCGGGCTTATTTTGGTCTTAAAATGTTTGTACAGATCGAGGGAAGGTTTAAACGATGAGAAAATATGATTATATAAAAAAAAAACAGGATCCGCGTACGAAGTCGCGGGCAGAAGCTAGTCTTAAATATGATGTCCGTGAAAGAACGAAGTGAAAGAAGAGGATATGGAAGGCGGAACCGTCACAAGACGGGAGAAATGTTAGGAAGAAGGCATCTCACATGAAGATGTGGTTTTTAATTTGGATGCAGTTATATTTTTTTAAATAAAGGTAGTCAGAAATTAATAAAATAATGTTATATTTAATGGTTGATCTAAGTTGCTTTATCTTAAAGTACCCAGAATTTGCGTTTGAAGTTAATTAAGAATGAGAATACTTACATAGGCTGGTGCACAAGCAGTCAAAGCACCCAAGGAGTCCATTAATTCTTCTGGAATTTTCTCACAAAGTGCAGAACCACCCAGAAGTTTTTCTAGCAATGAGCATTGCTGACCACTGACTTTGGAATCTGGTGTGTATAAACATATTCCAGCCCCAACTGTCATTGGTGTGTTGGGCATTATTCTTATCACATTATGTTCATCACTGTTTAAGTACGATTTAATGTTCTGAAAAAATATGAATTGGTAATTAGATTCTGTTTCATGATATTACTAGTGCCACTACCATTGGAAATCAGCTGGATTGATGATTTGATTTTTTTGTCTATAGTTTATAGTTTGTCTATAGTCTAAAAATATTTTTTAAGTGAAGTGACATCCTTCCTTCTTTGGTTCCTATTTGTTCCCACAACTTAAAAAATAACCAATTAAGTATGTAACCTTTGAGCCGTTTGGGGTTGAAACTCTCGGGCCGTGGGGTCCAAGTGCTCACCTCGTTTTTAAGGAATTAGCTAAGCGGCTTGCTGACACTTCAAGCGACCCAAGGGCTGGTTTCTACTTTGGACAAAAAATAAGCATTGCCATTCAACGTGGCAATGCTGCCAGCCTCTTGGGTACGCTTCCAGTGGGCAGCGATGAAGAGGAGTTTTTTGATGCCGTATTTTAATATTTATTTCATATGTATTAGAGTATTAGATTAGATAGTAAGGTATATGTAAATATTTAAGTTAACTCTTTAATTAAGTATTAAAGATCTGGAAATTAATATGATGTTTCATGATGTCAATGGAGTGCCAAGAGTTTGGAGTTTATCAGTTAGGCTAGAAATTCATTTAAGAAGCACAGACCTTGTGAAGTTCTTTTATTTGCATCCCAGGCAACATAGACACAAACAATACTGGTTTGTCAGTAGTTTTTGCATACATCGGAATACAGCTGAGTGCGTCATGTAACTTAGTTACTTTCACCCCAAGGATAATAATATCGCAGTTATCATATACTTCACCATTTTTGGAGGTAACATTAGCACCCATAACACTCCAGTGTATCAGATTTTCAATGTTAGGGCCTGACACCCAAATCTTGGAAGGATTGTGGACTCCTGAAACAAGCAATACAGGCAATTTACAAAGAAGTATCCACATGCCATAAATTGATTGTTATTTTTCTGTAGACAGTTATTAGACTGCCATAGTCAACTAGGAACCCTTAAAGTTTCACCATGTCTGTCTGTCCATCAGTATATCTTTGCTTAATCTCAGTGACTGTTAGAATGCTGAAATTTGGTACCAACATGTATATCAATTAAGCCAAGTAAGTGCAAAAATAAAAATGAACTCTACATGTAAAGTGGGCAGTTATTTTTTTTTATTCCAAGCCTAGTGACTCATATATTGTTGAATAAGTACTTAAAAAATAATAGGGGTTTACTGAAATATTTTTTGTCAATGTTAATATTTTCGGAAATAATCACTCCGCAAGTTGGTCACATTTTTTTAAGGTTGAGTCAAAAGGACGAGGACTTCTATTATATATTTAAGATTAACCTTAGTTAATACATACCACTTTTTAGGATCCCTTTAACAATAGCTGTTGACATATTACCACCACCAATGAATCCTAAATTGAATTCCATGTTTTTTTTTGGTTAATACTGGTTGCAAAGTAAACAGCGGCGCGCCAAATTTAATTAGAGCCTGAAAATAGAAACACGACTTGGCATGTGAAATATGAATATCATAAATTAGTGAATTTGCTTTAATCAGGTAACGTTGAAACAACACTTTTACTAGGTATATCTAGATAATTTTAAAGATATATATAATTTTATTGGTATTCTCTAAAAATATTAATTAATCTCCAGAAGTTTACCTAATGTGCGACGACTGAACGTTACAGTAATATTCAAAAGGATTACTTGAAGTCTGCAGCTGATGAAAAACGATTTGAATTATGGATTTTAATCTAGATGTTATAGGTACACAATCAAGTCTCAAAAAATTAAAATCACTGGCGCAAAATTAAAATCAATTTGCAATTCAATCAATTTTTTTTAAGACAGATGTAATGACAACGTCATGAAATGACAACACAAGTCATTCACGCTTTGTCACTGTCAAGGTACAGAAACAGTGTCAACTGTCAAGAGCCGGCAAACCTGAAGTAGCCTCCACACAAGAATTTTGGAATGGGGGATAGTGCCATTCCATCCTCCACACTACTCGCGAAGTTCCTCATGAGTTACTCGGGAAAGTTGATCGGAGTCAATTAGGAAGGAATATAGCGAGGGAAAGTTGGCTGAAATGAGTGCCAAAGTAAGATGCAAGCCCCTCCGAACTCCTTGTATTTCTCTAACTACGGGCAACTTCGTGATTACTGTGGAGATTGTTTCGAAGTAGTTTTATTACCTCACAAATTAATATGTCTCTTGAGTTTTGGAGTCACACATCTTTTTAGGGTTCCATACCCGAAAGGGCGAAACAGGATCCTATTACCAAGCCTTCGCTATCCGTCCATCTATCATCAGGCTGTACCATATAAATCACGATAGCTAGAGTAAATAAAACAGAGATTAGGTATTTCTATTGCCCCTAATAACAAATAAATATTGAAAACTAAAATCAAATAGGTAAGTATAATCTATATAAAAACTATATAATGGTACGGAACTCTTTAACTCGCACTTGTCCAGTTTTTTTAATCTAATAAGCAACTCTTAAAAAATCTGTGCTTGCGAAACTGTCACGCAGAAGACTTGCCTTATTCGAAGACTGATAGCTACTATCATCATTTCTTACAGAAGGATTTTTATTTCATTTTTAAATTATACCATTTAAAATTTTACATATATTTTTTTGTTTTTGAAAACAGTTTGACCTAGTTTGCTGTACCTTCTTACTGACTCCAGTCTGAATCCACTCTTCTGGGTCTGATGAGGCGTCCGTTTGAAAACTTAGAGGAGTCATACCCTCGTCATACCGCACTGAGCGTCAGCGGAACTGCGAGACACGACGCGACGCGTCAAAATCTTAGGTCAAAATATTCTTTGTCAAGTATGAAATTGCGTAGTGTGTGTAGTTGTAGTGCAGTTCAGTTGCCGCTTAATGCGTGATGTCTTATACAATTTCATACATAGAATATTTTGACGCATCGTGTAACGCAGTTCCGCCGACGCTCAGTGCGGTTTGGTATTTTTGAGTCGATGGAAAAGAAATTACTCTCAGCATTGGCGTATTTTATGAACTCGTATGAACTGCAAGCAACGCGAAGTTTTATGTTACGAAGTACATATGCATTTATATGCCTATGCAAACGGGCTCTTGGTATTTGGGAATATTTTGAAATTAAATAAGAGGCAGCCTAGACGACGGGTAAATTAAATCCTTTAACAAATTAATTTGGTAATCCATCTTTTAAATTGCTTACCTTATTCCATTTTGTAGTACAGAAAAAAGAAATAAATAAATTCATTTCGATTATTTTGGACTTAAATTTTGGGGTTGGGCCATTACTTCCACCTGGTGCTGCCAAGTAGAAAACCCAGTTATTTAAAGAACTTGCTTAAGTATGGCAACACTGACAGTTTGTGGCTTCATTTTGTAGGGTGAGGTGTAAGTTGTGTTTTTTGGATTATTTTGATATCGTTATCAATTTTACAATGCTGAAATAGTGCTACTATCTTAAAAGTGCTCAAATATGTGTCGTTGTAGTGTTTCATTCAATAATAGGTTGTATGAAGTGTAGTGTCCAACATGTTTCGATGTATACCTTTGTTCAAATGTAATCGCCAAGTGGAATGTGTAGACAAGCGGCATTGCTCGTTGCCAACAATACCCGAAGACATTTTACGTTATTCCAGGAGTTTAGAAGAGCTCTTTTTGGATGCAAACCATATACGAGATTTGCCGAAGGTGAGTGTATTGGTAACCTAAATAGGGCGAATCATTTCACTCGTGGGCGTTTACCTTATCACTGATTAAGTGTAAGTAAATAATATCAATGCGTCTTACGTTGTTATTGGTATGAATGAGCATAAAATTCCCACTCTTCATAGTTCATGAGCAATCTTGGACGTATTGAACTACTCCATAGTAATTGTGCTGTTTTATTTTTTGTAAATATAATCAAATAGGCGGATTCATTCCGTGTTCCTGAATACTAAGAGATGTTTGAATATAACTGCTAAGCAAACATGTAGTGGAGCTTTAAACTTGCTAGATTATGTAGGTCTCATGGGGTTTTATGGGGACATTCTTATTGTACCTTTGTACTTTGAATTATGTTGTTTGCAGAACTTCTGCTACAAGTCAACTCATTCATTTTGGGAATCTTAAATAAGCACTTAGTATACAATCACTCAGTGCTGCATAGCGTAATCCTTGTGTGCACTGTAGATTTCATGAATCAGAATGTACATAAATTAGTATTTTTCAATACAATTGTTTGTACCTACAATAGTGGCTAAATGCTGCCTACAAGCTATCAAAAATGCTACATAAAGTTCTTATTTAAACTATAATTATTTTTTACATAATACAGTATAGTTGTTTGATGCTCGGAGTTATCATGCTTATGCCAAAAAACGACTGCAAGCAAAACAAATGACCGGTTCCTAAAAAAGACACATCTTGGTTATCTGAAAGTTTTAACCATCAACAGAATAAGGAATACAACTTGAATAGAAAGCAACTCTTTTAAAATTGCACAAATGATCACATAAGAAACATAATTTGTATCAATTTCTTTTTCTTCAAGACTTTTTATCAAATGAATCAAGATTATCAAAACATATTTTTTGTTTCAGAATTTCTTCAGGCTTCATAGACTAAGAAGATTAGGCCTCAGTGATAATGAAATCCATAAACTTCCAGCAGATATTCAGAATTTTGAAAATCTAGTCGAGCTAGATGTATCTCGAAATGGTAAGTTCTATCCCACCAAAAACATACTGTAAAAAACTAGCCAAGTCTCTATAGAATTGATTGTTTATCTCTAAAAAGTAATGAAATCTAGACAAAGTCGTGCTGAGTCTTAGGTTCCTTACTGCATTTTTTTTATTATAACAGTTAATGTTATATAACTGGCTGTTGACTTGTACCCAATTGCTTATAAAGAATGTTCAACGGCCAGTCATATCACATTAACTGTTGCAGTAAAAAAATCGCAGTAAGAAACCTAAGACTCAGCACGACTTTGTCTAGATTTCATTACTTTTTAGAGATAAACAATCAATTCTATAGAGACTTGGCTAGTTTTTTACAGTATGTTTTTGGTGGGATAGAACTTACCATTTCGAGATACATCTAGCTCGACTAGATTTTCAAAATTCTGAATATCTGCTGGAAGTTTATGGATTTCATTATCACTGAGGCCTAATCTTCTTAGTCTATGAAGCCTGAAGAAATTCTGAAACAAAAAATATGTTTTGATAATCTTGATTCATTTGATAAAAAGTCTTGAAGAAAAAGAAATTGATACAAATTATGTTTCTTATGTGATCATTTGTGCAATTTTAAAAGAGTTGCTTTCTATTCAAGTTGTATTCCTTATTCTGTTGATGGTTAAAACTTTCAGATAACCAAGATGTGTCTTTTTTAGGAACCGGTCATTTGTTTTGCTTGCAGTCGTTTTTTGGCATAAGCATGATAACTCCGAGCATCAAACAACTATACTGTATTATGTAAAAAATAATTATAGTTTAAATAAGAACTTTATGTAGCATTTTTGATAGCTTGTAGGCAGCATTTAGCCACTATTGTAGGTACAAACNAACTCTTCTGTTTTCTAATCAGGGTGACCAGGTACTTCAGATCTTCGATTATCCTAGTTTTTGTAGTTTTCCCTTTATGTGGCCATTAAACCCTAACTCTGTACCAAATTTCAGCTCTCTGAGATTACGGGAAGTACTAGTTCTATTTTGATGATCATGAGTGAGTGAGTGTCGAAAATATGAAACTTTGCTTTCGCTTAGCTTCGGAACTAAATTACCTACAGACTTGAAATTCTGGTTTTTAAGTATGTGATCATAGCTTTCTGGATAACCAAAATTTCTGCGTTCTAGTCTTATCCAGAGGTTGTCAAATAGGGGCCTCAAAATGCGGCGAAATTGTTCCAGTAAAGGATGGTACGGCAGTGTTTGCTTTGCGCTCGACTTGGCGGGGGCACTGCCGTGCCCCCAAATTTTAGAAATGGGTTTTAGAACTATATTTTTTTACTGCATTCTTTTTGTACTGTGTGAAAATAAAGCTCTTGCGCGACAAATCTGTCTGCCAGAATATGATGGTATGGGAAAAGCTTGTGTGGAAGGTTTGAATTTCTTAAAACCAAGTTGCATCAGTCTGAGCTGGCAGTCAAATTATTATTAGTGACCCTATTCCTCTATGTTACTGCAGTTCTTGTCTATTTAGTATTTAGTACTAATCTAAACTATGAGTAAAATTCAAGTAATGTATATTAGTTACTCTAATAGTAACTTGATGCTAGTCAATATATAACGTATATGAACGGAAGGTACAACAGTGAAGCATTAAATTGCTAACTTCAAGTTAGCAGAGTTAAATGACAAGAACTGTACTAGACCAACTGGGCAATAATTAACAATATCATTTTTAGAGTTTTGTGCTCAAAGTTTAAAGCTGGACTGCATTACTAAGATTTGCTGTCTGTCTGTCTCAGTCTGTCACCAGACTGTACCAGGCTGAAATTTTCACAGAAGATATGTATTATTTATTATAGTAGCTATAACAACAAATAAGTAGTAAAGCTGACTACATACTTTTGGGGGCTCCCATAAAACAAGATTTAATAAAGCAATAACAAATAAATTAAGTATCCGTTAAATGTTATTCAATCCTAGATATGTATCAAACTAAGTTGCCTAAGTATTAAAAATAAAATAAAAACAATGATAGCAGTTACATCATTCAATAGTTATGTCATGATTTTGATCAAGACAGTTCAATTTAGGTACTCCTGAGAAAGTTGCAGTTCAATAATGACTTGTTTTTGCTACCTTTTTGCGTTCTATAAATTAATTACAACTGGGTCCATAATACACAAAACAAATTACTATTGATTTTACACAACCAAAATCAAAAACTTTCTAGTCTTTGGCTAAAATAACATTCCAAACTGAAAATATTTAAGGTTGTAATGTTCTGCAATTATCAATATGCACGTCGCGTCTCTGTCCATCAAGCGCATAACTTCACGTACGCACCAGGTGCGAAATACTCGTGAATGAAATATCACATGACAAAAAACTGAATCTATAAGTCCAAACATTTTACCTAGGCACTTGTTGTAAAACGGATGGACGTCCTGGCAAAAATTACAAGTTTAGTCCTACTTAGAAGTAAATCTGTTGTGTAGTGTGTTTTTACTATTGCTGTTTTTTTTATTTGTGGGAATAACATAACAAAAATGTATCCTCCTGCTACTCTCACAGCTAGGAGTATCAGATTTGTACTGTACAGACAGAGTCACCTATATGTAGTATGTTCCTTATGGGGCCTGCGTGTACGAGAGCTTTCAGTAGCTTACAATGCTTCTGAATTATACCTATTACAAAACAATCCATCAATACCTAATTTGAGAACCATTATCTAAACTATCATTGTTATGATCGTTCAAGTACCGAATAGCGGTAATAAATGTCTTGTTTAGCTAACATTAAGTTAATGCGCGATGATTCGGAATACGTGTGATTGACCTTTTTATGGATTGGCAGTCAGGTAATTGATAAGGATTATATGCTATCGCTCCAACTGCTCATATTTACAGACGCAACAGATGCTATCCGAAAGTAACGGTGCCGCAGATCCAACTACTGTTGATTTCACACTAAAACTAGGTAGTATCTTTTAGGGTTTCGTAGTAAACAGAACTTATTTTTAATTCAAATGACAGGAAACCAAGTTAATAACATAAATGTACGATTTACTTATGTCGACTTGCTCACATGAGGTTTCCAGTGACCTGGCCTTGCACAAATGCGGCACGCGGCTGCAAATCTCCGCTAAGCCGTCTTTCCCTATTGTGTATTCAATGGGAAAATATAATTCTTGTCTAGTAATGTTAGGTGGGAATTTACACCTTTATTCGTTACCTATTTGCATTGAAGGTCGTGAGCTTGCACGAATAAGCTGTAAACTTTATGCGGTTGTCTTCGTTTGTGGATACATTAATCATGTTTCATGACTAAGTTCCAGCAGTATAATTTTTTTTTAAACAAAATTTTATGGCTTACAAAACTACTAATACTAGTTTTGAACTTTTCGTAGCAAACTATATTTGTTTGTCTTCGAATTATACTAACATTACATACGAATTCGTTTAAACCACATGATACGCTTTAGCTTTCAGTTCTGTATTTCTAATTGACTGGGGTCAAGTGTGTCTCCTTGCGTGCTGAGTGTTTAGTAATTTAGGATACTTACCAGTCGTCTTGGTCTAATTTGGCAAATTAATGACAGATTTCGAACCGAAAACATTAGGGAAAATAGTTTCATAGCTTCATTGTTAAATTCTATGTTTCAAGAGTTAAGATCACAAATGACATTCCATTCATGACAGATTTTGATTGTCTGAACACAAGAAGCCATAAACTTTTTTCTCCGAAAACTAATCCAGAAGTCTATCTAAAGCTTTAGAAGATATGGGACGGACATCATGCTTCAGGCTTACAATAACAAACATTCAATACCAAAAGTCTAACCCATGAATCAAGATTTGTATATGTTACAGTTACAACCCGTTTTAAGATAGAACGCGTTTTCCCTAGTTAGAACTAGTTTTTACTAAATGCCTTTGTTACAACTAGAAATAACTAATATTCAAAATTAAATATCAGTTAAAACTAGTTTTAAAACTGTTCATCGTATCTTATTCTTAATCAATGTTCCATCATGCAGCAGGCATGATTTCTGTCACGGCTTCGGCGCTGCGGGGCTCCGGCGGTCCCACGCGAGTTTATCGTCGCAGATGGTTTAACGCTCACCACCGCAGCTTCGGCTTGCTGGCCGGCGGTGCCGGCCATCCTCAGCCGCGGTGGCGAGTGTTACAACCACCTGCTCCTCAACTCGCGGCCCGCCTCGCCCCTCCGCGCCTACGCGATTTTAAAAAACACTCTAGGGGTAGGGCAGACAAGTCTACGTGGAGTCGGATTTACAGCGATTCGTAACAGAAATCATGTCTGCTGCATGATGGAACATTAATTAAGAATAAGGTACGATGAACTCTGAGAACAGTTTTGACTGACTCGCTTAGGACAAACGCGTGTTGTCTAGTAAGAACTAGTTTTAACTGATATTAAATTTTGAGTATTAGTTATTTCTAGTTGTAACAAAGGCATTTAGTAAAAACTATTTCTAACTAGGGAAAACGCGTTCTATCTAAAAACGGGTTATAACTGTAACATATACAAAACAGCATTTCAATACTTTTGAATAACCGGGTTATAGTTCCATTTGTGCATTAATCTACATTGTATTGTATTGTACCTATAACGTAAGCGAACGTTCTCGCGTATCGCGTTCCTAATTATTCGCATGGTAATGCACGGTGTATCGACAATAGTGCAACTACCTAACATCGCCACACCATTTAGTATGACGGACGTAACTACGTAATAGGTCACTACCGCAAGACCTACATGACCAATCCGATGCAAAACTCATTTTTATTCAATGTACACGACTCAACTATGTATTCTTACACTGTAAAGGAATACTTATAAAACATACCTTAAGCACTGTTCATACAACAGAGTTCTCATCTCAGATCTATTTAAAAAGTTCTCATCAAGAATCTAAGTTCTGTACAGCATTTGCATCAAATTGACACCAATCTTGTTTAACTTAAGGCTGTGCTTCTATAAGTGTTTACGGTATGGATACCGTTTCAATGCTGAGACGAGACAGTATGACCTTTCAAACGGAGTACCATAGATTAACGTAACACCGTGTATTTCGTACAACCTCGACTGTTCACAGCTACCCAAAATATTTCTGCACTGATTTGAACATGAAAGGAAGGTGCTATTTTAAGAAAATTTCCACTGAAATAACTGAGCGGAATGCCTATTTTTGGCAAGCTGTGAACGTTGTAAATAAGTTACCAGTCTGTCTGATGATACGTACACTGGGGCCGTAATGAGACACATTGAAATAATCCTAATACTAATGTGAGACAGAAGTGGTTCTGTGCAGTGTACGGGTCAAATAATCACCGTCCATTTCTGTGCTAGAATCTAGATAATTTCAATAAATGACGGCAAAAAATCATCTGTTCTCGATTTACCCCGTAAAGCAATGTTTTGTATTGCTATCAACAACATAAGTCACAAAACAGCAAAATATAATGCTTGTGATCATTGTAAATATTGACACCTTTTTGTCACTTGCCTGTATAGTCCGGTCAAATTAGACTAAAAATGTTCGGTGAGATTACATTAATTCGCAACAAGCTGATTTTTGGTACAATTGTTCAAAAGCCCATTATAAACAAAATCTGAAAGTTCCCCATGATTCCCCTGTGTGGAAAAAAAGTTATTCAAGTTCAAATGTCAAGAAAATATGTCTTTCGCGATTAACAGCTAAACGGTAAGTTTCACCATAAAAGTACATCAGACTAAAATTGTAGATCATGAAATTATCTATAAAAAGTCACAATATTTTTTTTCCTATATGCCACCTTTTCGGAGATATAGTGATTCAAAAAGTTGTAACACATGAAATCATCATGAAACGAATGAGTACGCCTCGTGTATTCATCTTTAGGGTTGTAACATTATAAACACCTGTTTTCACTATTGCGTAGTGCTTCAGACTAAACTCACGGTATTTTATATATTGTAGCAGGTATAAGACCCAGGTCCTAGGATGTTGTCTCAAGACTACACGTACGTAGAAATGAAGGGACTGGGATTAAATTTACTGGATATTCTTGTAGTACCTAATAGCTAACGTGTATTTTAAATTTGAACTGCAAGTTACAATGGCAGACAGAAAAATATGTTTTCCTATACTATATATTATTACAACTCAAGGGCGGATCCAGCTTAATTGTTAATTTGATCATGTTTACTATGATGGCGTCCTAGACGATTGTCGGCCTCGGCGGCTGTTCTCATATAAGTAGATCAGGTGGCTGCGCAAGACATAATAGTGCACAAGCATTTACGCAGACACAGGTTCACTCCCTACTCCCTCACTCTCATAACCGGATGGGATGGCAATCCGACATGATCGAAGAGAGATTAGGCGCAGGACCGACATCCACATCTACCGACATCGATAACTAACAACTTCTGCTTTGTGAAAGTTTCTAAAACCCACAAATCGATTTCGGCCCGACCCGGGAGTCGAACCCGAGACCTCGTGCACAGCAGTGCCATGCGACAACTAGACCAACGAGGCATTTAAAGTTACGAACCCTCATGAATCCCCCCTGGATCCGCCCTTGTNGCCTCGGCGGCTGTTCTCATATAAGTAGATCAGCTGGCTGCGCAAGACATAATAGTGCACAAGCATTTACGCAGACACAGGTTCACTCCCTACTCCCTCACTCTCATAACCGGATGGGATGGCAATCCGACATGATCGAAGAGAGATTAGGCGCAGGACCGACATCCACATCTACCGACATCGATAACTAACAACTTCTGCTTTGTGAAAGTTTCTAAAACCCACAAATCGATTTCGGCCCGACCCGGGAGTCGAACCCGAGACCTCGTGCACAGCAGTGCCATGCGACAACTAGACCAACGAGGCATTTAAAGTTACGAACTCTCATGAATCCCCCCTGAATCCGCCCTTGTACTGTACTGTGGCGCACTCATGCATTTCATGACGATTATATCTGTTACAACTTTTTGAATCGCTATATCTCCGAAACGGTGGCTTATAGGGAAAAAAAATATTGTACATTTTTATAGATAATTTCATGATCTACAGTTTTAGTCTGATGTACTTTTCTGATAAAACTTACCGTTTAGCTGTAAATCGTGAAAAACATATTTTCTTGACATTTGAACTTGAATAACTTTTTTTCCACACAGGGGAATCATGGGGAACTTTCAGATTTTGTTTATAATGGGCTTTTGAACAATTGTACCAAAAATCAGCTTGTTGCGAATTAATGTAGACTGAATGTCTAATTTGACCGGACTAGTACTTCAACTTCAATTTCCTTATTGTTTTCCTGGTAGCTCATAAAAGATACTTAATTATAAGCTAAACGTTATTCTTTAGTAATAATTGCAATTCGAAGATGCTTTAAATCAGCCAAAAAGAGTACTTAGAGGAGAAATTGACACCATACTTACTGTAGGGAGCAAACCAAAGACGCACTACGGCGAGATCCTATCCTGGTTCGTTGCAACGATTTTGCTATATGGAGCTTATTCCTTAGATGTGGCGATCCCAAGAGTGCTTTCAAACTCAATAGACGAACCTCATTAAATCTGCGATAATGACAACTCCCAACGAAACAGAGCTACATGGCGTTATAGAAGTTGACTGAGAAATGACATGACCATGAATATACTCTGACACTCTGCAAGAGTGCAAGACTATCAACTAAAAGAACTCTCCATCTACCCTGTGAACATTATCCGCTCAACTTTTCTATTTAGACTTCTCAACTTAATATTTTTACCGTAACTCATCTGACGTCACCAGGTATTGAGTCTATGTTATTAAACAATTGCGTTCCCACATTAGGCGAACACCAAGAATTTTAACTAGTTTTGCAAGTAACTGTGTTATTATCGAGTAATAATCATTGAACGCAGTTGTTTCTTTATATAACTGGTACTGATTATTGATATTTTTGGAAGTCAACCTTATTGTACAATCGACATTCGATAACGTCTTTTGTTTGGTTAAGATAACCTTATTGTCCTATCAGTTTTGTTTTAAATCCACCTGTTTTTGGGTTCACTAGGTCATTTTGAGTGATGCACGGTAGTCAAACTTTTTTAGTTGTATGTCAATCAATTAAACTGATATTTTCCTTTCCTTAGCCGGCAAACTTATGAGCGCCCGTCCCATCGGACGTTATGATTAGTCATTCTCGTCAACAAGAATCACCGCTACTTGCCGGTAATTGCCCATGATTTAAGCTATAACTCATTTACAATTGTGGAAATGGAAATAACATAAAAAAAACTCTAGTATCTACTTAATTTTTAATTATAATCCGGCTACCAAAGGATTTCCGATTTAAGAACAACTATTACTTCCTTACATATTATGTTATGACGCATAGGTTTAGTAACAAAAAATCGGATGTCGGGATATCCGTATGTGCTACAGTTAGAAGAAAACATTGTATTATTTTGACCTAGTCGTTTCGTGTAATGTTAACCCAATATGTTTCACTTCATTAACTTATTTGACGAGGGTGGCGCACTCACTTCTTTGTTGTGGAAAATATTGACACCTTGCCTTATAGGGATGTACATAATTAACCAAGGGATACGAAATAATAACCTTTGTTGTTGTTTGGAGTTCCCAGTCATCGGAAAATAGGGAAACAAAAACTGATACGAAATCCATGGTTAGGTCAAACTCTGTGTACCGGCAATTTCTGCGAATTCAGTTGATCGGTCAATTTAAATCGAGAACTTTCTATTTTTAAACTTTTACAGTTACATCATAAACTGCTTTCGATTACATACTTCATGCCCTAAGTATGTGATAAAGTATTTTACTAACATGCTACATAGATGGCAAGTTCGCGGTGGGTGATTCGAGTACGTTTCCAACGACCCGTGTAGATGAACTAGATTTCCTGTTAAACTCGCCATCAAGCGGTTAGTGTTATGTTCTATACTATGGTAACATCTGTGTATTATTCACAGTTAACTGCTTCGCTCTAAATTTAAAACAATGCAACGATATATTGCTAGTCTATGTCGTTGAATACCAAGCATATTATCCTACTCTCCCGCTTCATAAATAATTCCAAGTGATCAAAATGTTAATAGGCTTTAATAAGCAATTTGTTTGTTATTGCAAAGAGGCCCTGTCTGTTGATGACAACGTGAATCTGGGTGCTTAATTAAGTCGATCCTGCCGACTGTAATTAAATTACCTCCTGTAGTAATAACATTAACTTCAGTCAGACCAGCAATTACTTTAGCGAGGTGTTTAATTTGGAGTTTAATAATAAACCTTGTGTGTCACATTCTGCTCTCAGGGAATTTTCGTACACGTTAGCTATGCTGTTGACAATTCAATCTTATGTATCTTGTATAGGTTTAAAATCTATGTTAGTGAACTGTTAAACAAATCCATGAGTGATTTTGTACCTCATGTAATGTGCCCGGATAATTATTTTAACAATAATTTCATTTGACATTATAGGCGCAAGATGCAAATCTATTTGAGTTATTTCTCCAAGTCTAGTCTACTTTGCATAAAATATGCCTTCCTTGTTGCCGCGGTTCCTCGCTTGCACTATCTTTATTCAATCTTGGCATGACTTAGCAACTACGTGACGTAGTAGCTTTACTGTAGAAAGTTTTCAGTGTAAAGAGATAAAAGCTTGAGCTTAACCGTTGACAGAAACTCCAGTTTTTAGCCTGTAGATATTGCCTCTTTTAGAGGTCCTGCAGGAGTGTATCCGCATGAAAATAAGATACCACATCAGTTATTGTAAGGAAAAAAATATCGATTCACAGTTACAGTATGTATGAGATGATATTTTCACCGTTTTTTCAAAAGAAATGCGGCTCACCAAGGCAGGGCCTCATGTGCATTCGTATTTACACTGTCTCTAGCTAATGCCTAGCAAGGACGATGTTGTCATATCTTTATGAGTTATAGGTATGGCATAATTTGATATTATCAGTTCAAGGATTCTCATCACTAATGAACAATTCATATTCTCCAGGGTCCATTGTCGTTGCTTTTATTAATCCGCTTTTTCTATGGTTTACTCAGAAATATTAAATTTTATTTTAATTGCCAATTACTTTTTTAGCCAATTAGCAAGGAACCGTCACGGTTACGATGATAAACTGATGGTGTGTGGGTGTGGTTGGGATATTGCAGAATTATATTTAAGGTCAAAATGATACACTGATGAAGTCGATGAAAGTAAAAGTTCATCTGGCCAATAATGGTAATTATTGGTCAATCAAAAAATAGCAATATTGATTTAAATACAAATCTCTTATTATAATTGTTTTATAGAAAAAGAAAATTACTATATAATCTAATCCGCAGACTTTTCATGATTAGATTTATTTACTACGAAAGTTTTAGACTAATCAAAGTGTCTAGACGAGTTATTTGTTTTAGAGGGGGTCAGAGGTAGAGCAACGGTTTCAATGACTGCTTATGGGGCTGTTGAACTGGCGAAGCGTGCTGCCGAACATAGTATTGTTCTCCATACTCCCACGCGCATGCACCGCTCGCGCGCACCCGTTTGTCTGTCCTATAATAATCATTAAGAATCTCATCGGTCTCCCATGGCATAAATTCCTCAGTACCTACATGAGAGCCATTTCAACGTCGCTTTTGCTTCTTATCACAGAACCGGGCTTTCGTAATCCAAAGATTTGATCACCGGTGTGAGGTCACCTTTCGACCGGTTTTGTAACAATAAATCGAATAAAATATTTATGGGATGAGAATGTTATAAGATTGGTTGAGGTTTTGTAAATCCGACTTTATCTAGCCGCATATTTCAAATTAATAATAGTGTCCGCGTACAAGAAATTTATATGTTTTGTGTAAGATGCGTGATTAATCAATTTCTGGTTCCACGAGACGCATTCATTTAGCATAGAAAAAGTGGGAAATTAGTATGGGCATATTTTATGGATTTGGTACACGCTCTTGTATGTTGATTAAACATATTAATTTACAGTGTTGTCATAAAATAAAATTTTGCGAGTACCGTGGTTCAAATCGTTCTTAATGTGGAACATCGTTTATGAGCCATAAATTAACATGTAAGTTTACATGTCTTTACATTAAATATTCTGTACAGTAATAAAATCAAAGCGTCAGGAAATATCCAACTTGGGAGCAATGGCACGTTTACTGTCGCAGGTGTGACTAATTCTTGCGTGCGAGCAAGTACTCAGAACGAGATGTTTAATATAAAGATACGTTTAAAAATAATTGTACTGTGCATGTTAAATCTATACTATTATGGCTCTATGTATGATGTAATGTACGTAATATTCGTTCCCACGTTTGTATTTATTGGGTTCGTTTGAAGACTCAGCCACATGCAACAGTGTGTTTCATATCACAACTATGTCATAACAGTAAACATTGCTATTTGCAGACTGGTTCTATTTAGTCTTCCCCTAGACGAAATAATCAAAGACTTGCATCCAGAACTGATTCAAACGTTTAATAATAAAGATGTTCTAAGTTATCCATTTCAATTTCAAATCCTAGTCTATTTACAACGTTGTTTAGTATATGGAAAACGTTGACGCGACCGTTATTATACAGTAGCAAAATTACGTTTCACAATGTGACATTGCTCTGTTTCAAGGAATGAAGCTTAATTTTACTCCAACTGTAGTGGCCACATTAATTAGAAGGCTCTTTTTAGTATTTTTCAGATCAATAATATGCGTTCCAGCTTGTTCACGCATAACGTACGAACATTCATTCGTTTGTTTATGCTAATTACTTAACACACACGAAGTTTTGTCTTACTTCCACGGATCGATTCAAAAGACTCATTTCTGTTTTATGTAAATAACGGATTACAGTTTAATAACTCACTGGTATCAGACATTTTTCTTCTACTATGATTGAGGTACGATGGTTTAATTAATAACTGCCGATGTTTTGTTCTGCAATATTAATTTCACCTACAGATTGGTTGATGCGAGGCGAACAGAACAAATAGAATTTTAGCCCTTAGGGTGCCTATTGTGTTTGAGAGACCCACTGGTTGAATCAACAACGTCCATTATAGTGAACGCTGGGTCGGTATAGACTACTCATTCGTTGCTTTGTACAACGAACAACTCAATAACGTTCTAATGGGATTCCAGTGGTGGTAAGCCACGCGAGACCGCCACTCGACCGGCGACTATAACTTTTACTGTTCATTTATCGAACCTGCATTGTTTATGTAGGCTCGTGACCTATAAAAGTTACACTGTATGTTGGTACTATTTTTTATTTCCATTAAGGTAGCTATTTTTGCAAGGCCAGCGGACGTACGATCATCTAAATCAAACATCTGTTAGCCAAACTATGCGGTATGAGAAATGGGTGCGTTCGAGACCCAACGAAAATCTGTGGTTGTCTGCCGAACACTTGTTACATCATCTCTTAAAAATAAATTGGTTGCTTGTTCAATTAATAAACTGGATCGTGTGTGTATTTAACAGGAAGGTTAACGAGAATAATTACTTTGATTACTAGCTGCTAAAAGAATTGCCGTTAAGGAACTTATAAAAAAATAAAGTTTGCATTGAATGAAGACTTACAATATACTTTGTGGTTGCTTACCTACTACGTTACCCAAATTCTCTACACAATTTATAAATCCAAATTTTCCACAACACCATTAGAGAATTACAAAATATAAACAGAGTTTTTGAACTGTCTGCACGCACTGTAAGCGCTACGCGACAACACATGCATGTTATCTTGAAAACAATGCGCAAATAGAATTCAAAATGAGCCTGATTCATTCACCTGCTTACTTTATTTGGCGTGACTCGTCTTTGTTGCCTTTTCGAACCACTTTATCAAAATAACGTGGCATAGCAGCGTGAGATTAAAGATACCATAAACTAGTTCTTTTTTGCTATCCAATTCTTACATTATTGCAATGCAATTTGAATTTAGATGCATCTCTAATCTACGTCGATGCCTATACGATACGATAATCTTAGTAAGAGAGATTCCGCCGCAGGATGAAGATTAATTTCCTTCCAGTTACCGTTCCTAGGCCCCCCACCGATTTACCGTTGGTTTCTGCATGTTATTGCTGCGGATATTACGTGATATCGGTCGTATGCTCATATGCCACTCGTGTTTGGTAACGGCTATTATCAATCATGTTTATTTAACCGAGTTTTTGTGATTTAGATATCTTTTTATTTTCGGTTCACCCATTCAGTATTGGAATCACCTAATTTGGTGTTGAAAAAAGATTTTATGACATAGGTACAGCATATTATTTAAATTATTTTCTGTTAGAGTTTTTGGTGTCCGTATTTCGTAAAATATTATTGATCATCTACCAATTCTTTTTAGTTAATTAACTATTATTTTTTTGTGAAAATTGTTTATCCAGTAGTTGGTGACTGTGTTAGGAGTCCGAGTCATAATAAATGTTACAGTAAACATTTTAATAAATAACAACAACAATAAAGAAAGATGAAGGATGAAAGTTACTGAGCTACCTCGAGACTGAATAAAAGATACCGATCAAAGTTACAACTTGAATAATTGTTTTTCTTGTTATACTTTCCATTTGACCTACTCTTAGACGAGGCTAATTTAAGCGATGCTCAATCTAATTCCATGGAATAATATGAAAGAGTTCTTTGAATGCGCAGCATTTAATTGAAGTTCTTAATTATTGGGATCACTGACATATGGGAACACTCGAGAGTTTGTAGTACTTACCATATAAATAAACATCTTCAGAACACTTTTCGAATTACAGCGGAAGTGCCATTACCGTAGACCTGTTCCGAACGGCTTCCCGCACCCTTCAGATAAACAAAGAGGGCACGAAGAATCCACATAACATGCCTCTCTTAAAATAGCTACACTTTTGAAAAGAGCATTTCACCGGCCTCCCTTTTACAAATATGTTTTACTTAAACATTATTCAATGAATGATTTACTGGCGGTTTAAACACCTGTTCCATAAATAGTTTTCAGGAAGTTATTGAAGCTACTTACTCCAAATGATGTAGAGCCTAAGCTGATTGCTCTTAATTTTATTTATTTTATTAAGATTATGCAATTGCTATAAACGTATGCTCTTGACAAATCATTTTTAGCTTACATTGGTGACACCCAGTAAGGTTCGTTATTTTCAACAACGCCTTCCTTTCTTCCTTTTTCACCAGCCTTTATTTTTTTCCTTTACGCGAATATCCTATGCACTATCCATTAACTTTCATATGCGTTAGTTTCCTGATTGAAAAGGAACGGCTTGTGTTATCGCTCGGGTTCATCCATAAAATAAGCACAGCTCGTGGCTTGACAAATATTGATGACGACACGCCCGTTGGAATGCCCGCCCGCAAACCGGAAACCGGGGCGCACTACCGTTAACATCGTGAAATTAGAAAACCAGTTTCGAACTACCTTCGTAATAGCGTTTATTTAGCTCATAAAAATCTATTGTAATTGTGAAATATTGAATCACAGACTCTGTAGTTACATTGGTCCGCCCACTGGTCAAGTTGTTATTTTTTACTGCTTTCTCCGCTCCTTAGCCATTTTAACACGATCTAGATGCTAAATTACATTCCGCGTTAAATGCTTAATAAAAGGTTTACAACCTGTTCTCTATATGCAAAATGGGCTTGGATTGCCCACGCAAATAGGTCGATGTCATAATAGAAATGCTGGAATGTTGCAGTTTTGTTATAAACTCTTGATATGCATATCAGTTGAGCACGCTACTCGCTAACTAGTGCCTACGTTGGTATCCGTCGGTCGATTAACTACGGGCTGTACGGGTTACGGGACTGTTACAATTTACCTGCTTCACTAAACACGTTTTGCAGATACATATTTCGTTTGATATTCGAATAATTCCTTGGTTATGTTTATTAAAGAATCAATGGCATAAAAGATAGATTATGTTTTGCTATCCAATTAGCACTACGAATTCAAGATACAGTTAAAAGTGATTGAATTATTTACAGGATGATCATTCGTTGCTATACCATTATCCACCGATTTATTATACAATCTTTGTTCGATTCAAGAAAAGTGAGTTAAATATGGCAGATGATATTCAATACGCTGTTACCATAAAATAATAAAAGATTTAAAACGTGAGTGACGCACGGATGGTCTAACAGTTTTATTTTTGTCTTTGACATGGTGGTTTCAATTGGAGCCAATAAAATCTAATCAGTTCACTATGACCAATTTTTTACCAATATCATGTCCAGATTTTGTCCCAATTATTCACGTAGAATGTGACCCTTTCGTTATGAGATCTTTTGGTTGTGTGTCCTACACTCATAAATCAAAGCTGTATTTACTATTGTTTTTACCACCAACACGAACAGAGCCGTCATTTAATCCAACTGAAACCTGACAACGAAGTGAGACCATAAGCCACATTTTTTCCAGTTCAGTGCGGATTCCTAAACACGCCTGTAGTACACAAACGAGGTTGAAAAAACACTAATTCAAGCATTTAAAATGACAGATTGGTGAAGGTAAAAAAGTACGAACAAGTAACAGAATCGCAAAGGCTGCATAATTTGTCGCTTGGATAACCTTTAGCAAGTCTTCAAAGCCTTTTATCAAAACTTTTGAAGCTTTGCATCCGGAGGCAACTTGTTCTGAAGAAGCAACAAGCTCTCAAAGTTTATCCGTTAACGTGGGTAATGTAATGTGTAGAGATCAAAATTGAAAGTGAAATCAAACGGTTACTCAATTTTAAAGATCCAAAGTTTGAAGTTCACGACTTGCCTCATTGTGCTATTGAAATAATACAAATGCTAGCTTATGAAACAAAGTAATTTTGGATTTTATACAGATCTTCGATAAAATTAAAAAAGCTTATTCTTGTTTAAGATTTCGTGGTTCGGCCTTGTCTCCACGTCATTTACAATGTTTTGTTTAACGTCTGGAAGCGTGGAACAATCGCAAATTATTTTGATGACCGCAATGTTTATGTCCATGTGCCAATTACTCTCACGTCGACCTTCGGCGGCCCTTAGCCTCACTGAATACGAGCGATGCAATAGGTCCTTGCGCCGAGTTAACTGTGCCATATGCCGAAACAGCGATCCGTTGTAGTGCCGTATTGGGATGTATAGTGTTGCAATAACCTACACGGAGTGCTTTCATGAAAGGTTACGAAAGCATACATTGTGTAATAGTATGTCCGTTTACGCATGCATTCTCTACGAGATGCTAAGTATAATATCGCTACAAAGCTTTATTTTGTTGCAATATTTCTCACACAATTTTGAGATCTTAGGAAACAAACAATGTGCTATTTTAATTAACAACAAAGTTTTGCTTAAGTATTTACAGACATGTGGCCTTTGTTTGTATGAAAAACTGGCAATTTTAACAGCAATGACCTATAAATGTGGACAAAACAATACAAAAATGATGACTTATTAATTAATGTTTACTGACCATTTAAACTGCTCATATTTGTTAGAAACACTATTCGCTTCAACTTACGTTACAACGTGTATACTAATAATTTTAAAATTTTGCAGACATTCCCGATATCCCTGAGGATATCAAGAAGCTGCGGGCGCTGCAGATCGCGGACTTCAGCAGCAATCCCATCCCGCGGCTGCCGGCCGGCTTCAGCCAACTGCGGGCGCTTACGGTGCTTGGCCTCAATGATATGTCGCTCACCAGCCTGCCCAGCGACTTTGGCAGGTGAGATATTAACATACAACTCTTTAATTTGCAAGCTTTAGTAGGTACGTTACTTTAATGGCAAGCCGAAAGCTTCTTTAGAATGTTTTCGGCCATATCCCAATTTAAACTAACTTTGACGATTTATGCATACCTGTCTTGGGTTTGTTAATTTCTTACGGTAACAATTTAACAACACTGAAAAAATCGTTATAAAAGATGAAATCCTGTGACTGACACGCACATAAATATAACAAACGAGAATTTGTAACTAGAATGTCACTGAAAAACTATTCATAAAATTAAAGCAATATTTTTATTACGGCGCTGATTAATACCACTGTCCTAGTCATGTTATAACTTATACTGCTTTGTATAACTCGGCATGACTAATGATCTCCATACAATGAAAAAATTGTCTTGTGTCACGCCATACAAACGGATTGTACGCGTTTATTGCTTGTTTTCATGTGACGATTTGTTTTATGCACACTATAAAATCATTATGTACTATTGATATAATAAAATGTTATGATGTATTAATGGTATTGATAATACTGATAGGTATATTGCAGCGCCTTATATCGTTGCTAAAAAGTTAGGAATGTGGTTTTGATAAGAAAATCCCACTTGATTGTTATCAAGGTAGAAGCTAAATTCAGTTAAATGAGGTTGAAGTATGTTACTTATTGTGAGGAAAAATAACTTTTACAGCCTTTCTATTATTACATGGTGTATGGAATGGTATATGGAATGGAATGGTATATGAAATGGTCTTATTTGTAATTTCATCTTTTTTGTACATCCAGATTTCCACATCATGTTTTACGTTACAGTAACAAGTGAACAATGTCCTGCTTATTGTGCTTTATTTAAAGACACATATTTTATCCCTATTGTTTTTGTAGTATCAAATACATGGACACTGTATTGATGTTATACAAAAGTATGTAAATGAAAATAAACCGTAATTTTCAGTGTATGAGCCAGTAGTGGTTGTGTTGCCGTTAACGTAACTTAAACAGTTACCGTTTTAACATTCACAAAGTAGGGAATAGTAAGTTTAAATTATTCAGTAGATTTTAGCAGACTGTGACGTTCCTTTCGCAAAAATATACGGAATATATTTATTTATTATTCAAGTCAGCAACTCTTCGCAAATTCGAGTTACTGTTCTGATTCCACTAAATTATGTATTTCTTTCCATGTTACATTCGCTGTCCTGAAGATATAATTAAATTATGAGTCAAAGAGATTTAATTAGATTTATATGTTGATATAAACTTGTTACTAAATTATTTGTAATACGTATCAGCTCAGTTGAAGCCGTGAAAGTTATTCAGTTGATGATAAAAGTCTCGACTCTAGTGCACTAACAAATTGTATGACCAAGCTTTATTTGAACTCAAAGGCGAAAGCGAAAGTTGAACTGGAAAGCTATGGTCGGTCTCTCGGAATAACCTCGTATCGACGACGACCAAACAAACAAATAATACGTTTGTAAAACTTGTTTCACGTTCTTTTTGTCTGAAGTACATTCTTTATTTTCTCTATAAGTGGCCTCTATTGTGTAACGCTTATACCATTGTAGTGAGATTACAAAGAGAAAAAAGCTATACAACTACTTTTTATGTTTCATGAATTTGTATGTTGTTGCTAATACGAGGAGGTTCTTAATGTACCTACTATGTTATTATTTGATAAAGGGAATCAAATATTCTGCACAAGATTAGGGACGGTTCGGCGGATCGGAGCAAAGGAATAATAAATCCATCCCAAATTATAACTAAAATTAGGTAAACGGGTTTTGCTAAGGTTATTTGATCTTCAGAATCTGCAAATACTGGTTTTGGTATTCATAATATTCGTGTCAATAACAACAGTTTAGAAGCTAAGGCCATTTATTTCTTTTACGTGGAAAGGGTCTGTAGATCCTAGCTGTAAGCTGATTACAGCGTAACATTAACCTCGCTGATCGATTCATTAGCTTTTGCTCATGCACTTAAATTATGCCTTCGTATGGTAAATTAGATCAGGAGTGTGCAACATAAAGTTCAACTCTAGTATGTAAGTTGATACCTGCTTTATTAGCTGTAGAATTTATATGATCGTCACTGTCCAGTGAGTATCGTACGCGTGATGTTGATGACTAATACGGCGTCTTGACAGCACCACATGTGCATTCAGTTAGCATGATGTTTCAATTATACCGACATCAGTTTGCAAGTAACTTGAATTGATTGATATTCAATAACATCAATTAACACGCAAGCCGCGAACAGCCTTTTATAAACTAATATTAAACATTCATTACGCTTAAAAGCCCCTGGTCCAGCATAACGAATTCTCTGCGAAGTAAAATTACTTTATCAAGGACCCAATTTTCAGGTGTTTGAGCCATCACTTTGTCGTTCGGTTTATTTGATATTTTTGGGGTCCATTGGTATACAAATGGTATATTGTGAATTAATATACTGAAGGTACCTAATAGATCTGTGAATACACAAATGTGTTAATAATGTTTTTATGGAAAGGTCACGAACGTAACTCCTTGTAGTTATTGTCACAGACCTTTTGGGACAAAATGTATTTTGGTTGGATTTTGGTTGATACTTTAAATTAAAAATATTGTTTAAGTTCAAAATCAGTAATAGATAAAAAAAACTCATTTAGCAATTAATTGTTTTGCTTAGCCAGAGATAGGAAATTGACTTTGCTTGTACGGGGCTAATATCAACATTTTCTCTGGTAAGAAAATCAACAGATAAATAGGATTTTGGAAACGGACGAACCAACGACGTGTAATAGCGTGCGCGGTGCTTGAACATGGTATGTACTTTTTATCACGCTGATTAATGATTTCCTTTACGATTTAATTGACACGTTACATCTGTAATTGTAATTTATATGCAGAAGCTGTTGGTGTACCTTTATTAAATAAATAAATAAATCTTCAAGCTCCGAGCTGTTTTCAAGATGACTTGTTTTTATTATAATAATAAACCTAATTTCGAGACGGCATTAAAGATTTTTTAATGATTGTTGCGGTTTACAAAGCATAAATTAACAAGAATACAGGTTTAATAACGTTCTATTTTCGAATTTGGGTCATGAACGTCGAACCATGATTACTAGAAAACGTAGGCATCATGTTTACTCCATATTCTAATTAGTCGAGTTCATAAGCGGGCTTAGTGTGAGTCAGAGCACGGTGGCTGTTGTAAAGAACCAGCGCTAAGTACTTTGACATCGACTGCGGAATGCGGCCTCAAGGCTCTAAACAAACATGACGTGTGCTCACGTATTTATCAGTCAACAATAGGGCTTTTCATAACACCATAACATCAGACAATTGCTTAATATTTGCCAAGTCTCGCGAAAGGTAGTTAGTTAGGTAACTTTGACCCTCTGCATTTTAAATATTTAATGTCTGAGCTAACCGCAGAGTCTGTTTATTCCCCGGAATGATGTGTAAGCATATCACCATTTTCTGGTATTGTACGACTAGCTCTACATATAGGTCATCTTAGGAAAACTTGAAAAATGACTTCCATAATTTGTTGTTCCCTTGCAGATAGATCAAAATCGTATCGTCCAACCAAATTCTGTACAAACGTAGTTAAAAATAATTTTGGTAGTTCTTGAAAAAAATATCGGCCCTTCGCACTAGCCAGCTGAAGCAACTGTAAATTCTTAACATTATTTGTTTATTTATATGATAAACTTTAGTTTCAAATAACACTAGCGCCTTAAACTGTATGTAATTTAAAACCTGTTTCAAACTTTAATAACATGTTACTTCGCTAAAGGGTTTCTTCCACATTCCAAACAGGATAATTTTCTGTGTTTGCGAGACATGAATTTAAAAAGGTGTGCGTTAAATGCTTTAGAACCTGCTAGACTTATCAATTTAAACTGTACGTGGCTACTTACTTCGTCGCCTGTTGCAGAATAACGTGCCGCCTCCGATATGAATTCCGTTTCTTTGGTATCTTACGTGCGAGTATAACTTGTTTCTGTAATCAGCATCTTCTCAGCGAAGAATCAGCTAATACGCCACACGCAGCATCCCACTTAGTCTGCTTGGTCTCCTGATACACATGAATTGTTAAATTATTGTTAATTGTTAGGTTTTCGTGGCGTTTCCACTTAAACTGGTTTAAACAGATGTGATGTACCTACACCTATGTAGATTTTTTAACAAAGAAATAAGTTAAGAAAAACAAATACATAAATGAACAAGCAGGCTTCACTCCGCTCAACAATAAGCTAAAACAAAAACGGAATCTCATAAACTCGCATTTTCCAAGTTCTGAATCCGACAAACATTCGGTCTTCATTTCATTATCTTGTTATTACCATGCAGACTTTTTGAGAGAACATTTTATTCGTCTGTGATGTAAGAACTCCCTTTTCGAAATACGGATATTAGAGTTCAAATTGCTTCCTCAGTGTAATTTGATTTTGTTATGATAATAAATTAGTTTCCGACTTCAACACAAAGTTGTTTCTGTTCTGCCATTTCCGTATTCGTTTCTCACGATGCATTTCATAAGACTCTGAATTCGATGCCGTCTTCTGCAAGATCATTAATCAAAACAAAATACACAGACTGACTCTTTGTATACATTTGACTCTATTTCATGCGATGCGAGTTGTTTTATTAATACACACATCTAAAGCATTAAATAATCATGTAGGATACTCGTATAAAGAGCAGATTTGATTCGCATCTTAGTTTCCTATATCTTGGATGTTTTGTTTAAGTAGAGAAAAAAATATTTGTGTTAGATTAACCTTGCAACGATGCAGTGGGAGTCGTTGAATCGTTGTCACTGTGGTAGTCGTTCCATTGTGTTTCCACCTCGCTGAATTGTCTCATCAAATTATTATGTCACAATTGCTGGCTTGTGAAGGTTACACGCTATTAATTTAATACTGCTATCGGTAAGCGTTTTAATATAGACCCTTTGTTCATCTTTCCAGTTTGATCTCACTTCAATCACTTGAGTTGAGAGAAAATCTACTGAAGTCCCTGCCGGAGTCACTGAAGAATCTGACGAGGTTGCAAAGGCTAGATCTTGGTGACAATGACATAGAGGAACTGGTACGTTTTATGTTTATTTGAGTTTTTTTTACTACATATAATTTATTATCAATTTAAAATTAACGTATCGCATTTCAAATTTCAGCCGGGTTTCATCGGAGAGTTGCCCGCTCTGGAAGAGTTATGGTTGGACCACAATAAACTTCAGTATCTGCCGCCAGAAATCGGCAACTTAAAGGCACTAATATGTCTAGATGTAAGCGAAAACAAACTAGAGAAAATTCCTGAAGAAATCGGAGGCCTGTCTTCCTTAACCGACTTACATCTCTCCCAAAATATGCTGGAAACTGTACCTGATGGTATCGGAGATTTATCCAAGTTAGCTATACTAAAGTTGGACCAAAATAGATTACATACATTAAACGAAAATGTAGGAAGGTTAGTATATCGCACTGTTTAAGATATATTTCATTTTGTTAGTTTATCTTGAGCTATTTATAACGCTAATGATTCCGTATTTCTCTTCCAGGTGTACAAATCTACAAGAGCTTATATTAACGGAGAATTTTTTAATGGAGCTGCCTAAGTCGATAGGGAATCTCAATGAGTTGACTGTACTGAATGTAGATAGGAATACCTTGGCTGAAATACCGTTAGAGATCGGAAATATGACTTTGCTCGGTGTGTTGTGCCTAAGAGATAACAAACTTACGAGATTACCGAACGAACTGGGAAATTGTAAATCGCTGCATGTATTGGATGTTAGCGGGAATAGGTAAGTGGTATTACCATAATAAAATATTCTTGTTTATTCAGTTGATAAGCCACATAATATCTATGATGCATAAATAGTTATTACGTGCAAACAAGTTTGAAACAACCTGGGCTGATTTTTGTTGCTGATAATTATGACATTGAATGACTGAATGGCGTACATATGTATTATCTTTAAGTACCTACACGTATAATCTCATTATGTAACAAGACGATTAACATTGCAAATGTAAATCGTAATCGGTACAACAATATTATACAACAAGAATGTAACTTATTGATGTCCCAATGATTTCTGTTGAATACTTTACAAAATAAAATATTCTCAGAAGGGTTACTTCACTGTAGTACGTTCTACGTGTTATTTAATAAGTGTCATGTAAGAGGTAGGAAACACGTACCAGTGGGTAGCTAGGCCAAGTCTAACCGTTCTGACCCGCACGCATGAATAGCGGTCGCCTCTGCTATGTCTCCATAAACTTGCGCTACCCGTTTTTCTTAGCGAGATATTATCCGAGATGTCTCTGTTTAAAGGTTAGCATATTATAATGTAAAACTTGCAAAAATAAACGAATGGTAGAAGAAAATCTGCCTTGTTTTAACTAGCGTAAAGGATTTCGAAAATATTAGCAGTTCCGTCACAAAACAACACTATCATCACAGATTACTTAATACTTACTTTACTACTTACTTACTACTTACTAGCTCTCTTATCCGTTTTAAAATGAACAGCAATCGATTTATCTGCTTGGGTCACCCGTAACTTCTTATTATCTCGTGTTAATAATATAAGTACTTAACTAATTTTAAAATTTATATGTTTCAGGTTACAGTACTTACCGTATACATTAGTGAATTTGGAACTCAAAGCGGTGTGGTTATCGGAGAACCAGGCGCAACCACTACTTACTTTCCAAACGGACAGGGATGAGACAACGGGAGAAAATGTTCTTACTTGCTTCTTGCTACCTCAGCTTAGTTATACACAGCAACCAGGTATGAAAGTGCCCTTAAATCATGGTATCGCTTTTGGTGTCCTGACAGTAGAAACTTTAGTATGTAGTTGGTTCATACAATTTTCATCTTTGCTTCTCACTGGTTATTTTTCAATTTTGGAAGCCTTCGAATCATTTCTGAAAGATATGATACCACATTTAATAATCGAGTGTTTTGTTTTTCTGTTTTTAATCAATTTATTTTAGTTTATAGTGAAAAAAATGGCATTGTCAAACAAAATACATTTCTATCAATATAACAGTAAAGAATATTGCCATTGTATATGTTTGCTTTATGTGAGCATTTTGGTACGTTAAATGTCGTCTTTGCCAATGCTTTTCGTGCTTTTATTTAATTACGCAATGTCAGTAGCAATTCACAATACCAGTATTATATACCGTTATCCGTCTGCCGAGTCTAAATTATTCGCAACATTCTTGAATATATTACTCGACTTACAAGTTCAAGGTAAACAAAAAGTAGTAATATAAAGATGGCTATCAAACTATGCCGTTCTTGGGTGTCATTGTGTTTTTGGACATACAACTCGGCCACTGCCTACCATGTTGAATTGCATTTCAACAAATATAATGGGCTATTGTATACGATAGAATGATAATCATTCGCCATATAATGCAATACAAAAATATTCAATCAAACATCAAATTGCATTTTATTGCTTAATTCTTAGTGTGAATTGAATGATTCACGATTACGTTTCTTATTAAATCAACTAAGAAATTTCACACGTTTATAAAGTATTGTGAACTGTTTCTGAGCTGTTCTTGTTTTGTTTTTGCTGTGTAAATATACTAAATGCACTTGTCACACACGAATAGAGCTGGAACACACGTCTGAGGTCGGCAGTGGACACTGGTACAGGGAACACAGATTTAATTCACAATCTCAAGAGCTAGATAGAAGAGGTAAGGTTCACTGAAGTCACTACAATACAAATAGATATTGAATCTTTTGTCGCTCTATAGTATGCGCTATAGAAATATCTGCACGTCTATTTGATGGTAAACTGTGTGCGGTTGGATTAATAAATTGCCTTCAGATTATGAAATGGAATAAAGGAATTGTTTCCTTTTTTAAGTGATTTTGTAAATCCCTGAACAAGGAAAAATAGTTGAGTACAAGGAAACAATTGTTTTTATAATAATATTTTACATAAATGTAGTGTTTACATATCTATAATGTTTATTAAATTGAACAAATAAAAACCTCGCGCTAGTTTTACTATCAGATGGACGCGCGACGTTATCAAGGTTGAAATGAAGATACTCTATTATTATGACAATTTCGCACTGTTATTATTTTTTACGACACAACGCAATTCATGGTCATTATGCTATAGCACTGCACTCAATAGAACTGTAGTATTGTTTAGTACTCATTAACTATTGTAACTATTTTATTTACCTACACGAATACTTTATTTTGTTTTTATTACGAATATAAGATCTAAAATAACACTATCGATCATACAATCATTGATCATTCATTGATATGATTTTACGCAATGTTAGATTATGTTATATAATTTCGGCTTTTCATGTTGGTTTGGTTTGTGACGTACCGCTGCTGTGTTGTGATTGTCCTTTGTTATTTTTGATCTGGTCTTTTTAAACGGGATCATCCATCATTATAAATGACTCAAGTTTACTATTGCAGCTTTCAAATCTTATGTCGCTAGAGATGCAATTGATGAGGTTTTATCACTTTGGATTATTTATAGATGAGCAACTTAGTAGCTACCAAGCACATATTAAAAGATTTGCAAATCTGATAACCTCCTGAACTCTACATCAAGTTACATAGGTTACCTGCGCACTACCGTGTCATTTTTTCCTGTATACTTCCTTGTTTGCAAAGCAAATAATATTTTCATACATGTTTTTCTTTCCACTAACTGAACTGATTCTACAGAATCGAGCATATCTCGCGACCGGGATTCAGACGACGAGAACTGGGAACAGAAGGAGAACTCGCGTACCCACTCCGTCAAGTTCACAGAAGATATGCCTGAAGTCAAAGAGGTGAGCCTTTGCTGTTGTCATTTGTTTAAAACACGTAAACGAAGAACGAAATATACTACGTACACTCACAAAAACTTTAGATATAATGTATCTTCATGCTTCCACAATGCTGGTGACACGCTTAGGCAGAGGTGGAGGATTGTAGGCTCTTGGTACAGAACACATGTACGCGACAACTTATCGAAGCACAGAGCTTATCTAGCACTGAGTACGATACTCGTAGCTTTAGAATAATCTCAGTATTAAATAACATATATTACACACATGTATAAATGTTATTAACGCTTAATATTTTAGCATGTTTTTGTTATTTGTACGAAGACAAAATGTTCCCTCTTTTTTGAAGGATGTGTAGATGAAAGGTTTGATTAAAAATGATCCTAAAAGTTTTAGCTCGTCCAATAACTTCAGTATTATTTAGTGTAAGTTGAAAACGAATATTCTATGTTTATTTATTTAATAAACTATTAATTTTCGCTGTATTTATCTTTTATTTGCATGTTTTATTATTTTACCTCAGTCATATACTTGGTAAATAAATGATGACGCCAATGAAACCTTTATAGTGTGACAGTTCATTTTTTATAATTATTTATTCCTTTTATTTACTTTACATTTATTTGCACAGACTGTAAATATTTGGTTGCTTTTCATTTTGAGACGCATAATGTGATGTCTGTGGGCTAAATACAACCCATTATAAGAACACGTTTTTTATTGAATACATTCATAAATGTAATCCCGGTTTTATGTACAGACTTTCTAACATGTAGCATTACAAAATTTCAATTACGCAACTACTTCTACTGTATATTATTGATTAACTAAAAATACGCAATGCTTAAATATTTAAGCAGTACAGAACCCTAATTTACTAAAATCACAAGCAAATAACCAGAGTTATTGTGCGTCCTATAATGGATAATTTTTTGTTATGTTAAGATAAATACAGTAGGAAAAGTAAATAGTACACATGACGTAAATGAATGTTTTTATTTCAGTGTTTAAAAATGTATTTAATCATTATTTACACAAGTATGATATAACCACACAACAGGGATACAAATGTCAAATCGTTCGTAGAAACTGCTCGTGAAGTGTTCCTGGAACAAAAATTTTGATTTTAAGGTTCCATCGATTCAGGAGGAGGCTGAAGATGTGATGCCTTCTGACTCGTTCTTCGCACAACAGTCGATGCTTGCCTTCAGGAGGCCTATAAACGTAGTTCGCAAGCTAGTCACTACACAACGGAGGAGTTCCCTGCAACGACTCTCCTCCTCTATTACTAACCTCGCGGAGGTATGCGGCAAAGCGTCTCGTGGGGTGCATTCACAAATGGCAACACTTAAAAAATATCAGTACATTTTAGACTTGTTGTAATAGTTACAAGTTCAATGAGTGCTTGAGAATGTAAATTAATTAATTTTATTCAAAGCATAGAGTAAATTTTTATTTAATACCAAAACGATATTTGACTAGCAAATGCAATCATTTGACAAGCAAATGGTTTGAGTTGAACATGTGGGCTCTATATTATTGAAGTATATATTTTATTTATTTTAAATATACAATAAATAACCCTGTATTGAAACCCGCAGTGGAACTTAAAACAAAGTAAACTCAAACTTGATAATGATATTGTGAATGCACTACCATTGAGTTGAGTATGCGCTGTCCGCCACTAAGCCTCTTGCTCTATCAGTATTTAGATAATAGTTTGTTTTCTTTGAAAGTAGACTAATGCATAGATAATTAGTGTTGTTTAAGTGCCAACGCATTGATATTTACTATTTTTTCTGCGTTTTGGAACATTCACACATCATGATCAACAATCAAAAGTTACGTCACACTAACCAACCACACCTGTTGACCTAGCACGGAATGACACTGATCAGAGCATCATTTTTAAATTCATGACACTTCACAAAAATCTTGATTTTCCAAATTCACAATGTTCTTTTAAACTATACCACCTATTAAAAGCGTTCCTCCCAACTAATTCCACATTGCGCACAATATTTGAACTGCACTTAAAGTAGATTAGCTTTATACCAGCAACAGACGTCGTGGTGTCACGAAGGAGAGACTGCGTGTGATATCATATCCTGTGAATAATGTCAGTCCGTCTCACATATTGCGACATTATGCGGTTAATAGGTTAAGTGACAATTATAATATTTCGGTACTTAGGTCAGGATTCTCCGTCTTGCTGGGATAAGACATTGAGTTTTTATACGTTCCATATGTAGAACTAATGTTATTAATGTCATTTTTGTGTGCTGGATTTTTTCATGATAGTTGTACTTACTGGATTACGTCACATTTTATTAGGTACCATTTATACCTAAACATACCTTATCTGCGAAATAATTAACAAATACCTACCACTCCATATGATTACCTCCACACCCGCTTGCTTCGTAGACACTTATCTTTATCACTAGCACAATAATAAATGCACAGCATTATTTTGAATGGAGCAAATTTTCAACCAATGTGTCATAGCACTCAGCGATATTTCTAATTATTATCTACTTAATTTTGCATTTTTTCTACTAAAAATATATTATTAGCAGCAGCAACATTTTTATACGCATATTTTTTTCTTAAGAATTCACGGATAATGTGATATCGATGTTGTTTTTCTTGTTTCGCAGCACTAGCATGCGCATGATTACTTTCTCGATTTCAAGCGCTGTAATGCAGTTATTTTTATTATAACCTCACTGTAGTGTTGCACTATCTAATATACTTAAACATTCGCAGACGCCGTTTGTACGACAAAACACACCTCACCCGAAAGACTTGAAGGCAAAGGCACAGAAGCTTCTAGCGGGACGGTCGCCCGAAGCTGCAGCCCTACAGGCAGCCAAACAGGAGCCTCCGACGACCAATGGCATATCCATGTCGCCACCAGAACACGTGCCAGTGGAAACTATTGAAGTAAGTCTATTAAAAACTCCTTAGAAAAGTTTTAAAATTTGATTGCATTGATCGTCCAAATTAATGCTGATTCAGGCAGTGTACTCATTTACTGACCGCTACACGCATTGGGAAAAAAAGATGAAAGATTACGGTGAAGTCCTTTTGGGGCAGATTAAATCAAGATAAAATTAATGGGTTCAAAAAGCATATGGTCGCAAATTTTCATAAGCGTCACTTAGGATTTATTTTTTGCGCCATCGAGTTGTAGTATGTTTCTAACAACATTCTAGATTGTTTTATTCCTTTTGCAATAGATATAACATTATTTCTGTGTATGTGAGCAAATACTGCCAACATCCTTCAAATGGATCCAGTTGACTAGCTATAACAGTTTATGGCCTCAAAGTTATAACCAACTTGGAAATTATGAATTCACGAGCATAATTTTCTAAGTTTGCTTTCACATCTTAGTTTATGGGCAGTTAAAATTACTGAGTGCGCTAATGGCGTTTATTTACTAGCGTCGCTTACATTGTTGCAGTAGCTAAACTTGGTTGCTTAAAATTTAATTTAAGCTACATTTATTTACGGCCAGTTTCACAGGTTCTATATAATGTTCTAGATCGCTATCTAACAGATCTATCTATCTCCCTGCCCTTATCCCAATCTATTTGGGGTCGGCGCAGCATGTTTTCTTCTTCCATTCTCTTCTATTTGCCGTCATCTCACAAGTAACATTCTTCCTAGCCATATCGACTTTCACACAATCCATCCATCGTTTCTTTGGTCGTCCCCTTCCGCAATATCCATCTACATTCATACTCAAAACCTTCCTCACAACATGATCCTCACTTCTCCACATCACATGCCCATACCATGCCAGCCGGTTTCCGCATAATTTTTCGGTTACCGGTGCCACTTTCAAACTTCCTCTTATATA
>NWSH02000601.1:6740745-6755423 GCA_002382865.2 Heliothis virescens | reverse complement strand
ATATAAAACTCGATAACTTTTTCATCCGCAGCTATCCGCACCTAATTTAAACGACATTATTTACTCAAATACATACAGAATGCAATACCATTAAAATAATTACGCGATAAGAGGCGATAATATAACAAAAGGTCTAATGAATATCAAAACAAACTATTTTTTTTCTTTCATAAACTGCCTATCTTTAATGCTCTACAAATAGTATAAAAAAACGTTTTCCATCGTTTCAATATATTAATAGATATTAGTTATTACCTTAATTGTGAGATTCCATCATAAAAAAATCAGAAGATTTGGTATACACAACATAATTTCACTTTGTTCGACGTTAACTTTGAGAGCGCGGATAACGACCTGTTCACAGTAAATAAGACGCTTAGCTTTGAACTATCCTCTCATGAGTATGTTGACAAGTTGGAAGTTTAAAATAGTACATTATTGTTACTAGTACTGTCCTTTATCTCTGTGACAGATTGATTTTTAACCTTCCGCCATTTTTAAAATTTGACTTTTGACCGGCTAGTTATTAAGAATCGACGTATGTGCGATGCCTGATAGAAAAGGAGACGAGCACGATTGACACTCGTGAACTCACAACTTTACTCAAATAACATCGTACTTCGATTTTACTAGTGCACTACGTATTGATAGTTTTACTTACCAGCACACTAACTAGATCATGTTTGTTTAATTGCCTTATCTGACGTCTGTAATCATGAACCTTGGATATAAAATAAAGGAAATACCGGCTGAAGATTAAACAAGTTAGGTGTAAATACACCAAGTAAACAATGAGTCAATTTAGAATGTAACGATTAGGTACATGGATATAAATCTAGGAATGTGATTGAGTAATAAAAAGTAATACATATTATTAACCAAGCTAGGGACTATCGGGCACATCATACGAACGTAAATTACTGTGTTTTACTTTCGAATCTTAATATATAAATGTCATAGATTGTTATTTGGTACATGTTATTATAGTGTTGGATACAAAACACCTTTCTCTGTAGAAGTAATTACTAAAGGTAGTGCACTCATGTTTTTCTTTTGCATTATCAATCTTCGTGCATCCGCGTCTTATTCAACGCCGTGAAAGTCCTTGTTTGTTATTGTGTATTCTGGCCCCGTGAACTTATTAATTGTTATTGTTGTTACAATGGCGGTTAGCAGAGATACGTAACCATTACAGATTTCTCTCACCATTAATGTCGTGTATGAAATGATCACGTTCACCATCACCACTTGACGTTGGAATTTTATCGAGTTCTGACTCAATCTTATCTTTTGTATTGGAAGGACAATCGTTTGAATGGATATGTACGTGAACATTTCATAGTGTTCGGTAGTTTCTATGAAAGGGTATTTGATCGTCGTTTAAGACTTGTTGGAGATAGTAGCATAGGCTCGGCAAAGTGCACAGGAAACCGTGTGTTGCGGTTTACATCCGTGCTGCGGGCAGATCTCGAAAGCGAACCTGTGAAATGAGTTATTGAAGCGCATCAGTAACTTGATAGCCTGAGAACATGATAGGGGATCATTAATAGTATTTATTTAAACGCACTGGTTTTCGCTCACGATTCAGATGTTGTTACTAAATTAATCTTTATACTTAACATCTCACGTTTTCATCAGGAGGTATCAAATGAAGAATACAAAATTGAAAGCTGTAAGGAGAGTCGGTGCAATACTTTTACGGCTTAACACGTTTTTGCATCAAATCCACCTACGGAGAAACAGTATCAAATTCTTACAGAGCTATGTCACCATGACCGTTACTCGAAACGTAGACGCATAAACATTCGGCGAGAAAAGTGTCCTTTCGAGAACGAGTTTGTTAGTGCTATAATAAGTGGGTCTGAACGTCCATTACGTCTGTGACGCGTGCCGTATCTAATTGGCATCCTTGCATACATTAATCACCCTGCAAGGTGTGCATTGCCTGTATGTAGATCACCGGTCGGACTGCTTTTCGAAAGCTGAAGCCCTGTTCAATAATCTTCGGCTAACTGAAAGCTAAATCCCGGCTACACGATTTCTAATTTTCTCCGATAGCTCCATAATATTATATCGTTTCGTAGCGTAATTAACTGTCATCTTATGATGTTTTATATAATTAAGGAAATTCGTATCGGTATTAAGTTGATTTTAATACCAATTATGTTAATTGCGTTATTTATCTTCGATTTTACGATTGTTAGTAGTAAGTATCGATTAGTATTTTATGGACTTCAGAGCGTGTAGTAAACATAAGCTTACACTTTCTATACATGGCAATACCATCAATTTCAGCTAAGTATATTTTATTAGTTTGGGAGCAAATGGTACCTACATTGTTTTTTTTATATGTTTTTTTACTAAGCTTTATAGAACCTTCTTATAGGAAAGAGTGTAATTATCCATTTATGCTCTTCCACAAACAAATTAAACCCGTGATATCGAGATTTGAAGATAATCCAAATTTAAAAAAAAAAAACTGGCTGGTACTAAATTTACACTTTTCTACATGCTTGTCAAGTAGTCATAACTACAAATAAAAATATTGGTAAAAATTATATTACTTTAGGAACTCAATTTTGACCTCTAATTAAGGGGAGTTATTCGTTGCAAATTATCTGAAATATAACATCTTTCAAGAAAAGAACGAATTATATCTGAAATCAGCATCCCCCTGTGTAATATTTTATCATACAATACCTACACAAAATGAGAAATTTTATAGGAATGACAATAAAACAATAAAGACGTGATAAAAGCTTTAATAAGTAGGCATACAATCGATCTCATTGATACGTACTTACTAGTCATGAAGAATCGAAAGTGTCGGTAACGAGATCGGATGTAGATGCGATCGATCGGTACAGATAATGGGTAGGTAACGCTAGGGTAAAAATAAAGGAATCGGTATGCGCCAGGTTGAGACTTTCTATTTTTAATCGGGCGGAGAGGTCGCGGGCGCGGGCGCCGGCGCCACAGCCTCCGCCAGATCTTGTGGTGGTTGCGCGCGCATTCCGTCATCGCATGCGCCCCGGGCTGCGCGCACTACTCGCGTCGTTATACCCAGTTCGGTGTTCACGACTTGTTTGTTTTGGTTTGCCGTATCAAATCCGAAGCCGGTTACACTTACTTATTTTATAAACAACGTTCGATTAGCATTTTAGATAAACTTTACAGTTTATAAAATTATAGACAATTTATTTCATAATCAAATTGGACAATGACCTAGTCGGAATGCATTAGGGCGAATAGCAGGCCGGTGCTTCGGTTTGATTGACGTACGATACTAACCAGATAGTATCGTAACAAGAGCCGGTAAATCAACCTCCGCCTACGGGCATAGCTGCCCCTATTCAGGAAGTAGCCCAGGACTAGTTTGAGTTGAGGAAATGGGTGTTATCCGGAGAAAAAAGCGTAAGTTTACTTTCTCTTCGATTAGATAACTAGACGGCTGGAAATTTAAGTAATGTTTTTAAATATCCCATTAAATCATAATAATGTGTCATCGTGAAAATTATAAAAGAATTAACCAATTCTACTTTCGATGTGACAGTGACAGCTCTAACACAATACCGTTTTTTTTTGTATTTGCGTAACCTCTGATGTAATCCAAATTAACATTTTGCATTGTTGAATGTGATGTTTGGAACGAAAATAACATTTGACAACAAAATTCTATGGGCTGTTAACTTTATTATGGTTATAGAAATACTGTTGGGGAACGGATATCGTGCTCTACAATATTCTGCGACAAGCGAGTCAAGGTTCATTATTGTTTTTATATAGAAAATAACATTCACGTTCAATGGGAGCTTATTAAAAATTTTCTCATTCTATTTTTCATTTGTAGTGTTAATAATACGAACTGGCTAAGTGAATGTTTTATGTGGGAAATTGTAGTATTAATTTATTGCTTGTTAGAATACAGTCTATAAGAAACCTGTGCTAAACTGATCGTAAAGCTCACTCAACTTACATATAAGAAGTGCAGCCTTACAAGGCCTTGCCATATGTGCACTGTGCAGTTATGTTCTTCTAACTTGTCTCAATTTAATATTTCACACTCGGTTTACTAGCATGACCAAAAGTAATTTAAACATTGTTTCTTTTATGAACAAACGTGAGTTAGAACGTATCTAAAATAATGTTTCATGTGTATCAGATTTTAATTAAGATCTTACACAGCAAGTAATTGGATGGTAAGTCTACACGAATTTTGTATGAAGCTTTCAAATAAAATCTAACAATTTTACAACCAAATATTGGTACTTACTCAAATTTCATGGTTTGTGTCTTTAAAATTTACGTTTGATTTCTAATGTTTTCTTCTCACACAACGTTAGAATAATTCGCATTCCAACATGGATCAGTCATCGTTAATGAAAAAATGGCATTGATCGTGAGTTACGATCAATAGCACAATATTCACAAAATAAGTTGTAGAAATAACAAATATTAATCTTGACATTATTGTTGCTTACGTAAATGTAGCCACATGATCCTCGCCGCTACAAACCGCAAAACAATGCGCGTATTATTACAGCGCACTTGCACTCAATAACATTTAGTGGCTTGCCGCTTCTGTTCAATAGGCCATACATAACATATTTTACGTGCTTCGTAAATACTCTGAAGGTGAAACAGCAGTAATGTTATGCGGTCATCGCTCACATATTCGGGTGGGTCCTAAGTTATTCTTGCCATTGTACCTCCTTATTGCGTAAGTGCGTAGTTAAAAGTATCAGATGTTTTGGACATTATTGACAAAGTAACTCTTGACATTGGATTAATTTGTGGATGGGTTGCCCTTTGGCCTTCAAGTGAGTCATCTTCGAAAATAGCATGTTTACTATTAACAGAACAGTATGGTTTAAGGTACATTACCAAAAGATACATTTACCTCGTCGTCTACTTGCTGACATTTTAGTAGTTGCTTCCTTTCTAGCCATTACTTATTTCAGAATCCATTCCCCATTACCTGTACATTGTAGTTCCATAATTCATCTATGAAACGTTTCTGTTCTCCTGCCTTTCATAAAGCTCTTACACCGTAATTATGTGTTTTTCGTGTAAATTGCTAGCCTCCGTTGAAATTATCTTTCATAACTGTGATTAGTGCTTGCAGCTCGTACTTGGAACGTGCAAAGAGTACCGTAACAGTCTGCAGTCTACACACAAAACAGCTTTCAAAACCAGATCACCCTTACTACTGCCATTCCCTTCTCTGATTTTTGAAATCAAGAGCTTACAGCCAATTTTCCTTTAATAAAACTTTAATTATGCAAATTAGGTGTCACATTCACACAGCCAAGATCTAACCAGACGTTCACAACTACAACACTTATTAAATTTTAATAAGTGAGACAGTTGAAATTCCATCGAGTACCTAATGTACCGTTTATGAGAAATTGTCATGCAAAAATGTATATTTGCTTTTCTATTAAATTAATAATCATGAGTAACCTTTACCATAAAATCTTAAAATAATGCTTATTTTTATGGGTTTGCCTATATTATTTTATTTACTATACCTATCGTAAACCAGTGAAATTTTGCATATCAGCATAAATGCATACTGCAATACAATCAGAAAGTGCAAAAACGCCTAGGTACATAGATGTAGATTTAATATTGCGGTAGGGCTATACCGTTGAGAATGATGAATGTATGAAGTCATACGTTTAGTGTATTTACAGCGTAATGATCTCGGGGCCGCACCGGTGGCGCAGGCAGCAAACACCAGACGTGTGTGTGTTTACAACATTACGTGTACTAAGTGTACACTGTACATAGCCCACCACGTCCATTAAATCAAATTGCCACTCTTAATTTAACATTAACGGGCCGCTATCAAGCTCAGGATTTATTCCTGTCATCAAAGCAGCAATTTCTTACATTGCTTCTAAGTTTTTACCCTGTATTTAAGCGCTGTAGCCAACAAAAACTGCATTCACTACATACAAGATGAAAATTACTTCACTGCTTTTACTTAAATTACTTTCCTAAAGTACCTGCAGCAATTATTTATTAGTTACATGCTTTTTCGTTAAATTACTCACTGAATCATTTCACAACATTGACTTTCACCTGTCCGTTACATTTAGATTGGAACTAAATTACCATCATTCCTAGAAAAGAGCATTTTCCAATAAGACTACTGTAAAATGAGAGTCACGAATCCCTCTGTAAACTATCACGACTTGTTCTGGGGTACAATAGTTGTGTAGTTATTCTATTAAGCTTATCCGGGGGTGAAAGTATTGCAACTGATTGGCTATTGTAATGCACAAGACAGGACGCGGGCCCGACCATTCTGGATCATGATTTCACTGTGGTCCATTCGTTCGTCTCGACATGTTGATTGTCGTGCGAACGTTACAGAACGACGCGCGATCATTTGTTATTCAATTCTGTACTGTTTGCATTGAAGATCGGTGGAATTAGAAACCCGGTTGCTTAGAAACGTATCATCAATAATTGTCATAGCGCGTCGTTTGTTATTGGCCTTCAGTACAAAGCATTTCTCTAGCGATAGCGGTCTCAAGCTTAGCATTTTGTAACTGATAGTTCACAATCGTGACGACCGCAAGCGCAGGTGATACGTCATACAGTCATAATGTCTATATCGTGACTTTATTTTTTAGCTCATGATTGTATTGCACCGACCTTGAAAACATATGCACCACATTGCATACAGAGTACTGTTCCTATTCATGGGGGGGTTAATAATTAGTTCAGTGTCGGCACTTTAAAACGCCCACTCTCCTATTAACTCTGAGAAGACCTTGTTCAGGAAAATATGTGGGCAGATAGGGAAGTCTCATACTCATCATTAATTATATCTAAGTAACCGGATAACTAACTAGGTTAATTAATCCATGCACATAACGTTGTATTATTCTCACGAATATCCATTTTCATATTTATGCTTGACCTTACACTTGTTGACAATAGATACCTGTAAGTATTGCGTAAATGGCGGAACTCAGTAGTCCGAAACAATACGCATTACGTAACTAGAGGTTCTAGATAACAAATGTATATGCAGTCGGATGGATTATTTAATATATCTGATAGTTATCATTGAGCTAAGTTCTCCTTTTACTTATCAAGTCTAAATTCAGTAATCACTTTATAATTTCAGATAAAATAAGTAAGGGGTTTTACAGCGATAAGAATTTTGATGAAAATGAACACAATATTTTTTGTATAAATATTATCCGCTGAAAATATAGGTATTAATCTATAGCCTTGGGATATAAAGGGAATAGGGTGCGGTGATATCGAGTACTTATTGATATCAGCAGCATCTGTGTAACTGATAACGACATATCAAAACATCCGTTTATAGGGCACACACATGTGTACAAAATGCCCATTTAATGACGCATAATGTGATAATAAAGGTGGAAATAGCTTATCAAAGGTACCCTAGACATGACACCTAGGAAATCAATTTTAGGAAAATGTTTTTATATCTGAACTTAAAACTTATCAGTACTCACAAAAAGACAAGAAATGAGAGATGGATTACTTTGATGAAAAATTTATTCTAACTAAAAGAAAAAATACATGTTTTTTTACTGTACAAAATGCTTTTTTCATAGGTGAATCTGTATCCGAACGAGCAGAAAGCGAGGCCCGAGTTGTGAGCGACCAGCGATGCATCGAAGTCCGCATAGCGCGGACCGCTGGCGGTCTCGGCCTCAGCATAGCTGGAGGACGAGGTTCCACCCCTTATGTCGGCGACGATGACGGCATATTCATATCTCGAGTCACACAGAATGGACCTGCTTATAACGCTGGACTTAGGGTGAGTTTCATAGCCGAACTAAGCTTATGTGAAAGTGTCAATGTTTCTTATTCTTAAGTAGTAGAAGAATTTGCCACTGAACACGAGTGAAACTGCGGGTAAAAAATGGTGGCTTTTTAGAGAATTTATGAGCCTACAAACGCTATTCTTACGCCAGGTTCTGAGGTTCCAGATAAAGTTCTAGGTAGCTATCTAGTACCTTATAGGTACCACTGAAACTAGCCGTAAGTCTTTCCTTAGCCCTAAAGCTTGTGCAGTCCGTTTTACCTCATAAAGCATAACAAATAGAGTTAAGTACTTTCGCATTCATAACATATGTAAGGACACTCGTTTGTTTAATGACGTGGTTTATAAATCGACAAGTGTTAGATAATGTTTCCATTTATAATCATAGTAATGACTCACTGTTGGAAGTACCCATTAATGGCGTCGTTCAATTGGTACTTACTACTTGTTATTTTTTTTTAATCAAAAAGTACCTATGTTATATTATTCAATACTGTATATTATATAAGATCTTTAATAATATAGTATTATGTGGGCTTCTCGTAATAAAACCGTTGTATTGTTTCAGGTTGGCGACAAGGTGCTCTCAGTGAACGGTACGTCCGTCGTAGAAGTGGATCATTACTATGCAGTCGAAGTACTTAAAGCGAGCGGGCCCACGCTCACACTTGTCGTGACCAGAGATTCGCCCAATTCAACCAGGCAAGCACCGTTTGTTCCTTATCTTAATATTTCATCATCACTGTTGCAATACAGATTGCGAGAACCTAAATTATTTAGAACAGATTATGGGAGTTTAGTTAGCTTAGTTTGCCAAGACTATGTGCAATGATTAGTGTGTATTATATCCGCAATATAATATTAGTAAATTGTAACTTATAGTTCGAATAAATAAACTAAAGATATTTTAAATTTTATTGTAGTACTAAACCTCTTTATATCTTAACAGTGCTGAGATTAATTACATAGACGTATAATTTTATTCAGAACTCACAGCCGAGCACCGAGCGGAGCGAGCCATCATTCCATATCAAGCACTACCGACACAGTATCCACACTAGAAAATGGACAGGTAAACATCTCATTCAGTATGCACGCCACAATATACGTATTATGTAAATCTTATGCAAGGGAGATCTCAGTTGTCTCATTACAACTGAAGTATAAAGTATTGATAATCACGCAAGTCATCCTTGGAACAGGTTCCGACGGGTCGGGGTATACCGAACAAGCCTCTTATCATCAGCAACCAGTACGCTCAGGAGTTCGAGCCGGAGTATAAGGAGCAGGTTAACACGCCAGTGCCGACGGTGGTGACTAATGTAACGAGCTATAGTCCGTCCCCTACGGGTCAAGTTACATCGGATACCTACCAGCGGCTGCAAGCGTCGCCGCCACCTCCCTCTACTGAGCCATACATACCGCCCGGTAAGTCTATTATAAATAGCTTTCTATATGTATAATCTGAAATCTACAGCGAAATTATCGACAGGCCAAGTTACCAACGATAGTAACGCTGTTATTATAAACAGTGAAAGTTAGTTCACGGAAAAACTGGTTAATAATTTTGATGAAACTTTGCACCATTATGTACATTAGAATAACGTATAGGCTACTCCTTATCCGGATTCAGGAAGTAGTTTCCTTGGTGCACCTATAAAACTGCTGGACTTTCCTTTAATCTTAAATCTACAGTGAAATTACCGACAGCTGTAGATAAATTGACGCCTTTCAGCGTCTCAAAGGCCACGTTGACCTGTCACTCTCGACCATAGTAAATTATACTTTGAAAGTCGTCACATGCAATCGAAAAGCTCAATAAAATCTGATTACCAGTCTCACCTTTAGATACAGGTATTTCCTCAGTGAGGTTGCATAGGTCAGACGTCAGACGGAGCATCGTCTAAAGTATAAAATACAGATAGTCTACCATTTCTAGTTGAACTGGAAGCCGAACTCGATATACGTGGGAAAAGCCTAGCCTTATAAATGTACTTTCAAAGACACCAATATTATGTAAAGTAAGACTTCCATTGGCATTTGAACTTTATGTTTGCATAGCACATAAGTTGGAGCTCATCGCTGCGTTGCTTAATAAATGTCAATCGAAAACATTCCAGTTTAGTTTAAACTATTCAGTTCTCTCTAGTGGCCATATTATCTACCTACCAATTTCATTCCCAATTCCAACTAAAAGTAAACAATTTTATTTTTTCTAGTATATCAACAAAAGGTGCTAGTTCACACGACGCTGATCCGCGACGGCGCCGGGCTCGGGTTCAGCATAGCCGGCGGCAAGGGCTCCCCGCCGTACCGGGACGACAGCGACGCTATATACATCTCACGCATCTCGCCGCAAGGCGCCGCCGCTAAGGACGGCAAGATGATGGTCGGCGATAAAGTTGTCTCTGTAAGTTCTCACTTTCTGTTTTGTACAGATGACAGCAGGTCAACCTACCCAAATCTGTAAAATTTTATCAATTGATGTTAACCTTCCACTATTGTGATAGGTTGAAAATCTATTGAAGAAATATATTGAAAAAATATCCTAGTTTTGGAAGTATGTAGTAGGTACCACGGACACGAGCAAAGCCGCAGTCAACAGCTATCATATTCATTTTTAGGAAGTTAACGCAAAAAAGTAACTTTATTCCACCCGGACAATGTCTCTTGTAGACATCGTCTGGGTGGATAAAATACAGAACAGTTTATTCCAGATAGGAACTTGCTGATTTAAAAAAACAGTTGCTTCGTTAATATTTTACTTCGAAAGCAACTAGGCGACCGCAACGAAGAGTTAATATAGATTTATTTCTTTAGATAAACGGCGTAGATATGGAGAGCGCTCCTCACGAAGCAGCCGTTTCCCTCCTCACCGGACACGAGAGATTTGTAAGGCTCGTTCTACAGCGGACGATAACTACAGAACAGGGTAAATATGACGCTTTAATCACCTATCAAAATGTAGACTACTTTGAAAGCTTGCCAGATCAATTGCTTCAGTATTTACATACTTTCTCGCAGAAAGGAAACCTTGCTACTTATCATATCTATCTTTCTGGTTTAAATATATTTATGTACCTACAGCGACTGGCCGTAGTATAGACAGCTTAGCTTGAAACTCGTTCATTAAAATCTTTTTTCCTCGTTTAGGCGAGTTGATGCCGCGGAAGTCGACGTCAGACGAAGTGAGAGAACACAAGACCAGCCTGCAGAATGTGAACGTCACTCCGACACAGAAACCTATACAACCTTCCACGAATCACATAAGCACACCCGTGGGCATGACCCACACACAGACAGCACCGCGCGTGTCCGCACAGGTCGCACCCACACTCACACAGACACAGCCGCCGGTGCAAAAGCAAGCCACTTTCGCACCCACCACTACCGTCCCACCGCAACCTGCACCGCGAAAACTTAGTCACCCCAACGGACAGGTGAGGCTTGGTGATCGCTTTCTATGGATTTTTGGGCTTAGATATTTTGGGAACATAACATTAATATAGATGTTGATTAGTCTAACTGACTTCTATCATTGCACATTAGTTCATACGATCATAACATTTAGATGATTTTCAATACGCAATTCTGTTATTAAATTACTAATTATTGAAATATACTTCAAAATATCAAACAAGCTTCAAGAACTAGTCAATGTGCTTTTTGGTTCCCACTTAGAACGCAAATAAATTCAAAATTAAAACTCGTTGACTCCAGGCCAAACCGACAACTAACAGTACGAGCACGCCCCTAACTCCCGGCGCCAATAACGTTCACGGATCTAGCGACGATGTCTTCGACGATATACAGGTGAGATTCACTTAACGTTAATTAACGTACCCAGATTCACAGGTGATGGTATTGGTTTAACACGTTCACATCCGGGCTTTTACGACATAGCTTTGCCACCATTGTGTGCGACGCCTTATCTGTTTCATTTCACTATGTAGATTAGTTGAAAGTGGGCGATGGCATTTAACCGCCAATAGCTGCGAAAGGTATTGCGTCCGATGCATACTGAAATATAGAGCTCATATTTCACGATGTTCGGATTTAATATCGGTCTCAACTATTCATTTATGGTTAAATGCAATCTCCATACTTTCCTAGCATTTATCTGCTTCAGTATCCTATTAAAACTTCAACATTCCAGATTTAGATACCACCTCTTAATAAATCCTCATGGGTAAAAGTATAATTCATATTTATTAAACCTGGTCCGAATTATGTTAGTAAAATACATGCTAACGTATCATTACACGTGTTTTAGAGTCATACGGTGTATTAATTATTCTATATCATTGTATTTTTAGTAATTCTGCACTTCTTAAATACTACAATTTTAGCATATTATTTGAAAGCTTCAGCCTACCTTGTATAATTGCACTCTTGCCAATAAAACATTGTCGACGCAACATTGTTTATAACTTTGCCATATCACACAACTATTAACTGTATATTGTAATCATATAAGTAATGATCTATAAACCTATGTGTGTAAAAATATATATCTATACGTATTGTGTATGTAGAGTACAGTTAACGATTGCTAGAACTAAGCAATTAAGTAGTATTTTTTACAGCTTGGAATAAAAGTTTCTAATGAGTAGCAGCTAGTAGATTTCTCTTAAACAACTCACAAAGCATTATTTTTTAATTTTTCAGATTTCTAATGCTGGAAAGCTACGGGGCTATTAGATAACAGTATAAAGCTGTAAAATCTTTTATTGTTTATTATGCAACCAATAGACTACCGGACTGATTTTAATTGTTATCGTTTCATTAGAAAGGTTAATTATAAAAAGTGAAAACTAAGTATATTTATAGTCTAGTACGCTAAACGAAGGAAGTTGTAAATATTTTACAGAGACCTCGCCGTACCGGCAAATGCATTTACATTACACATCAAGAAAGTTTAGCAAAGAAATTGAAAAAAAAGCATCCGGTTGGTGTAACGGGAATAATTTTGCACGAATTGATTGAATTATCAAAATGCAATATTCATTTGTTGCACACACAAACATGGCAATTTAGATACATTATATAAAAAATACTGCAGAACTATTACAATCATTTAACATTATAAAAAGTTTATCTCTCAGGGCACACGGACGCGAGCGACGAAACGTCATCCGTCGAATGAATGTCTTACCTACGAACTCCTTACGGACTTCACGGGTTTCAATCTGTCGGTCACGTGATACTTGTCGCGAGTTTATGTATTTTCCCCATACAAATAGTGCTCAGGACAGCTAATGAAGTTTTCACTTCAAAAAATTTACACATAAATGTTTTACCTAATGCATATGCGCTTACGCTACTGAATGAACCAATACATAATTCACCGAATATTACATTAAATAGTTGTAAAGTTAAAAGTGAGTCCGGTAGGCTATAAAGCACCTACATGCCAAAGAAATGCAAGCCTTCAATAACGTATCAAATAAATTTGTCCCAGTTTAATGCTCATATAACAGGTAGTTTATTGGTTTAACAGAACCATTAATTTGTCTTCACCACAGAATAAAGATGAACCATCGAAGCCGTAGGGTTGTCACTTGGTAGTACTGAAATAAATGTCTGTCAAACTTTAGTTCCTCATCTGCCTATCCTTTTCGCAACTATGTTGGGGTCGGCTTCCAGTCTAACCGGATGCAGCTGAGAATCAGTGTTTTACGTGGAGCGACTGCTTGTCTGACCTCCACAACCCAGTTACCTGGGCAACCTGGCACCCCTTGGTGAGACTGTTGTCAGACTTTTGGCTTTCTGACTTCCCGTAACGACTGCCAAAGATGTTCAAATGACAGCCGGGACCCACCAGTTTATCGTGCCTTCCGAATTGGAATTGGAAGAACTCGTTATGACAAGATGGTCACCCATCCACGGACCGACCGCGCCAAGCGTTGCTTAACTTTATGATCGATTCGATCGATCTTCAAACTTTTTTGGCCAAATGCTAGTTGACGCGACAGTCAGTACTGACAGCACTGATAAAGGTTCATAAATGCTCGTCAATGCGCATGCGTGTGTGAGTGTGACGTTACGCACGTTAGTAGGTAGCTTCCCAACTGTTCTACATGTATTTAAACCGTGTTCTCACGGAGCGTAGTGCTGTAGCTTAAGAAAAGTCTTCTAAATGCTTAAAGAACTTTGTTTGAGAGAAAGTGTGCAACTCATTAATACTGATCATAACTTTTTTTTAAATGTTATATCAACATTTATTCCTTCAATTGTAATCGTTTCAAGCCATTCGACATGAGCTTCTCTTTCATTCATTATAAAAAAAAAAAAATTGTTGTCCAAGAAAAAAACCGGCCAAGTGCGAGTTGGACTCGCGCGCGAAGGGTTCCGTACCAAGCTGTAGTTCCACGCTTGAGTAACAGATGGCATTGTATTCAAATTGCACTACTTTATAATTTATTGTATGGAGACCCCCCTTAATATACAATATGTTATGATTACCCCGTCAGACTCATAAGGGTAATTTAGGTTAGGCAATCACGACACCAAATAAAATACAAAACTTTAAAGATTCATAATAGCAACAATAATAATGAATTTTGAAAAACCTATTTTTTGCCTCAAATGTGCTACATTTACCCCCAAACCAGGCAAATTTTAAAAAAGCGACAACACCGATTTCTGTGGTATTTGATTTATTAGTGCGGCGGTTATTGTGTTTTTAACTTTGAGGATATGCCGACAGCCCGCACCGCGCGCTGGCGGCTCTTATCAAAGGCGCACCGCGCGTCTCAAAGGCGCGCCGCTGCCCGCGGCACGTGTATCATAAATCAGTAGCCAATTTACTAGAGACGCACTTTTTTGCGATTTATCGATTTTATTATCGACATGTATC
>NWSH02000601.1:6717367-6737484 GCA_002382865.2 Heliothis virescens | reverse complement strand
AGACAGACAGACAGACAGACAGACAGACAGACAGACAGACAACGAAGTCTTAGTAATAGGGTTCCGTTTTTACCCTTTGGGTACGGAACCCTAAAAAAATAAACAATGCATCTCACTTTCCTAAACATTAATACCTAGAGATAACTTGTCTAGGTTTGAATGCGAAACGCATTCCAAAGTATTTATGAAAGATAACGATAGCAAGAAGGCTTGTATTTCTTTGCTTACTCTTATTAGAAAAGATGCAATAGGCATGTTTCTCCAAAACTTATTTAGACTCTTTCGACAGTTTATAAGGGAAACAATGATACGCTACCATGTTTTTAAACTTAGGTCACTTCCCATGCACTAATACATTAAGACTGATATGATGTGAACGTGTTAAACGCGCAGCCGTCGCGGCCGATAACCAACGAGGAGTTCCAAGCGATGATCCCGGCGCATTTCCTGGGAGGGGCGAAGGCGCAAGTCGCGCATGCGCCGCCCGAACGCGGCGTGCGAGTTACTGTGGAACGCGCGCCCGCAGTCATTCTGCCGCCGCCGCCCGCGACGCTTGGTCGTGTCACCGAGACGATCACCAAGTCCACCTTCACCGAGACGACTGTCACCCGCATCACCGACAACCAACTCGTCGCGCCACTGATCATCGAAGTAAGAATGAAGACCGACGACGTTTCAACTACTTTATAGAACTCGATTTCGCATTACGAATCTTTTTTTTAAAGGGATATTGACTAAAAATTTAAGTAATATTTTGGTTAGGCTAAAAATACTTAACAAGTAGGCATTTATTTTTCCCAAATACCTATAACATCACGTGACGTAAAAAGCTTCCACTGTCGAATGTATTCGTTCAATATTATTGACTCTTCTGGTTTTAACGGTATGATTATTTTTTTGTCAAAATCCGCATTTAGAATTATTGATGGGGTTTTGCGAAGTCGATGTTCTTTCGAAAACGCTACCACTTGTATTTTGAACGTATCAAGTATTTATTTAAACAGGTGAAAGGTAATATGCACTTTAAGTAGTGTATAAACAGATGTCTAGATTATATCTGGGAGAGGAAAACTATTTTATATCTGGATTAATATTTGGCCTTATGATCTTAACAAAAATAATTCTACGCATTTTTTCCAATCCTTTGTAGAAGTTGGCAAAATTATTTATTATTTCTTCATCATTGATTCAATTGGCAAAAGGTGAAACGCATGTGTGGAATAAAAACATAAAAAAATCCTAATCATAAAAAAAATTGAATCCAAATGGTTGACAACGTTCACATTGATAAATCTTAATTTATACACGATTCTTTTATGGAATTGGAGTTTCGGCAATGTGTTCCTTTGCGTTTATTTTTTAGTAAATTTATTTTTTAGTAAAAGAATGAGCGAGGCTTAAATACAATATCAGCTTTAAGTGCTAGTAACTAGCTGAACCAAGCATGTGCTTAGATCTCTTCTTTGTATTGCCATCGCCATTTGTTTTTTTTAAGCTATGGCAGATTATAACGATTTCTGCATTGTATTCAATTTAAATAAGTAATCAAAAATTACTGGCAATGCCATGCGTATTTTCTTTTGCCATATAAACAGACGACGCTGTTAGATTAATTCCACATTCAAAATTGGGCGTCTTCAGCATGAAATATCATTGCATACCACCTTTCAATCTATGTAGTTAGCACACAATGCAAAATTGGTAGACCTAGGTAGCTGTATTTATTTCTTGTGATATGTCAAACAATGTGTATTTAAATATGATTTTGGAAACATTTCTTTACAAAATGTTACAGACATATCTGAATTACCACATTCCACATCACTTATAGACCTTTAAAATGAGTTTTGGTACACGAAGGGGGAAGGGATGAAATTCTACGAAAATAAACAAGCCTTTCGAAATCTCATATTTGGATGATATTGGAATATGAAAATGTTCTAATTATTTGGTTACACAACAAATATAACTTGTCGGATAGAGAGCTACTATACGGCGAAGTTATTTTGTGTTATAAACATCTCCATCATGGCTTTGATAGTCAAAGGCTTGGATTATTATAGCGACAAATGATGGCCACTGAATAGAAGGTATTAAACTATGTTATATTTTTGTTACAGGACGTCACCTTAGTCAAAGAAGGAGGGTCTCTTGGATTTAGTATTATCGGTGGCACTGACCACTCTTGCGTGCCATTCGGCGGAAAAGAACCTGGAATATTCATTTCCCATGTAAGTATTGATAAACTATTACAGGTTTAATATCTTGTTAATATTTGGGGAGGGAAGATATTGTTCCATCTAATAACTAGCATCAAACATTTTGGCTCTAAGTTTTTTTTTACTTTGTTCCATTCTTTGGGCTCATTTGCCTGTTGTTAATTTTAGCCTCTAACCTCTTTGACTTTGCATTGATTTTTTATTTGATATCTGCATAAACATGCCATTCTTCGTATAGTCTTCAGTGTATTAAGAATTATAATAAATACAAATAGGTGGTACCGGGAGGCGTGGCCGCTCGATCAGGCAAGTTGCGCATGGGCGACCGTCTACTCAAAGTGAACGGCGTAGAACTAACAGGCGCGACGCACCGTGACGCCGTGCAACTGTTGCTGCAACCCGGCGCCACTCTCACGCTCACCGTGAGACACGACCCCTTGCCGAATGGATTCCAGGTTTGTGACGTCACTATACTATAAAGATTACCTTGTGACACCGGATTGCAGATTTAATTTAGAAAAAAAAATCATAAATTTTCTATTTTTTTTGGGATCATACCGTTATACAAGCTATTTTGTCTGTTTACAAGTCAACAGTTTAGCCATTTGGAATACTTCAGTTCTTATTGAATGGAAATACAATGATGGTTCATAGTTCTGCGTTTGCTATTACTTGTACAATCCTGTGTCACACAATATTTATAATGAAGCAAAATTAATTCATTCTTTAACTCTGAGGAATAATCTTAATTTGAGAGAACAGTCCCCACCATTGGGTATGTCTTGTAATGAACATTCGTAATCTGTGTGTACATACACATACGTAAGCCGCGCAATGTTTTGCATGTTATGCAAGTAACCAAATTTGTGGATTATCATGGTGAGAAGTTGAAAGCATAATGTGAATTAACGAGTAGAATGATTTGAGTATTTGGGTAATGTCGCTTACAGTAGTCATTTGGCGGTATAAAATAATAAAAAAGTATGCATAACGCTTATGCATTGATGCACATGATTGTTCAACATTTATACTGACAAAAGCAACTAGTATGTCTTTGCTACGAATTCTGTCGCTTATCTACTAGCGTATTTCTTGTTCACTGACTTCGACCTGAGTTGTGAACAGCACATCGATAGGATGATCATCGTTTGATTTATTTTGTCGTTATAAAACGCAAACAATTGTTTTGTTCCACACGTTCGCAACACGGCCACCGCCACACGTTCAGGGTCTCATACAAGTTGAGATTGTTGACGCAACTGTAAGTGTGAACGTCGCTCGGCGATCTCGAACTTATGTGTGTTACTTTACCAAATATATATGTCAGTCTCCAACCCCTCATCCAGTCAGTCCGTGTGCCCAGCTATCGTCGTATTCGGAATGGTTATTTCGTAATACAGCTTTTCCTATTTAGAACGCGACTTCATCTTAAATAAGAAACCTTTTTGCTTATAGCTCTTTCTATTGTCATGCCAATTACACTAAAACTTACACCCTGTACAATTTTGTCTTTGTCATGTGCTAGGTTTTTATTATCTAGATATTTTGTATTTAGAATGAAAGCTTCTGTTACCCTGAGTGCATGAGGTATTGTCTTGTGGCTTTGCATGTAAACAGTGTTTGTGAATGTAGTTACTGAATTTACCCGATATATTAAGTAAAGTTTTGATATCAGGTACTGACTGAATTTTGACTTGCATACATAGTTTAAAAATAAATGCCTATAGCATTTTTCCTTCGATGCCTTGTCTGGTATTTTAACCGTTTATCTTCTTTAGGATCTAACCATCATCAAGCAAGAAGGCGAGAAGCTAGGAATGCATATAAAGGGCGGTTTGAACGGTCAACGTGGCAACCCTAACGATCCTAACGACGAAGGAGTCTTCATATCGAAGATTAATAGTGGTGGTGCCGCTAGGAGAGACGGCAGACTGAAGGTGGGTACAACACCATTAAAATAATGAGTTCAAATGACACCAAACGTTTAAAATCATTCAATATATGATAATATAAATATGTGGTTTTTCATTCAGGTTGGCATGCGTCTATTAGAAGTGAACGGTGTGTCGCTGCTAGGTGCAACGCACAATGAAGCTGTGAACGCACTACGTTCAGCCACGAATGCACCGCTACATCTCATCGTATGCTACGGCTACACGAGGCCAGAGAAGATCCCAGTAAGAAAAAAATCTTAATTTTACAGAAATATTTCTTATTTGAATTTTTGGTACATAAAACATGCCTCAACGTTGAAGGAAGGTGTTTATAAATATTTTTGTCGAGTGTGTCTTTTGTATATTATTCAAGAATTATGTATGAAATAAAGCCAAATCCATATTTGAATGCTTTCCAAAAAATCCACGCATTTTGACACCTTTTACACTAATTTAATCCTTCACACTATCGAGTGTTTCACATTCACGCAAAACTTGTCTTGAATCTGTTTGGGCGAGCGCTTGTTAGAAAGAGATGAATGTTTGCACAGACCGGTAGCGAGAGCGGGACGGCGGAAACTGGCGGCTCTCTGTCTCACTCAACGTCAAGCCTGGATAGAGACGAACCGTTGCATCAACAACAACAGGTCAGTTTCATAAGCGCTTTCTGATATTTTTGTTGCATACAACATTTTTGCATGGGTTTCTTTACTTTAATTTTTATTCTGCTTAGTCAAAAACTTTTATCCTACACTTTAAACAATGGGATCTTAATTTTTCTCTTGGGGTCTTTTAAAGAATACTTTTGAAGGATCTTTTCGATCCTTAGGTGACTGTCGAAGATAGAAGTCGGTTAGTAATTATAGACCAACCGAACCAACTGCCGAGACCAACGACGCTAACTTCGATTTAATTTTGCCATGAATCTTTCATCAATTCTTCAAATTACATAATGTTCTGTCACAGATAATACTTTAATTCCTAATTTTAGCCAACTGTACAAATATGTTTAAACCTACTAGGCACCATTACCCATCAAATCATCGATAAATGATGGCAAATGGGAAAAATTGACCGAACTTACTGATACATATTACCGTAATAATATTAGGTGTTGTTTTGTTTACATCAGGAGCAACAGTTCCAACAGGACCTTGTTGAGTTTGAACACGAGAAACAAGTCGCGGAAGTCAGGGAAAAGTCGACACCAGAAAAGGTTAGTCAACTTGTTTTGATCAGAAAGCTACACGTGTTAGAAATCTGTTCTGAGCTTAATGGCTAAGTAACAGCCGCACTGGATGGCCGTTACGATTTGTGAGTGCGTTGTGTGTATGTTTGTCACTTCTTTACGCATAAACGGCTAAACGGATTTTGATGAAACTTGGCAGTAACATTTATCAGAATAACATAACCGTCCGGGATATAGTTCCTTCAGGAAGCGGGTGAAACCACTGGCAAATATCTAGTATGTCACAATAAAAAAATCCTATGTATTTCGGACGGCAATCCAATTTCCCGGTTTATTATATGATTTAATTTACAGGTTCTAGATATCGTTCACGCCGTAGAGAGCATGGCTCTCGAACCCGCGCCGCCGATATCTCCTGAACTGCAACACAAGACGACCACCGTCGTTATGTCCAAACACACTCTCCAACCTCAGGTTAGTGCTTAACTGTATATACTGTATAAATAACTACCACAAGCTCTAAACTATCAAAGTTAAATGATCAAAATGCTAGATTCGCTCAAGATTAGCGCTAACAATATAATGTTAATACCAATAATAATTTACTCTGAAGAAGAAGTGAAATGTTCTTTTGAATGCTAGTTTAGCCCAAGATAGCTAACAAATATAATGCTAGCAACATTCTTAAAAGGTCAGTTTCAAGCAGAATAATACCTGATCGTGAAGTTTTGAAGAAGGTACAGGTATTATCTAATGTAACTTTACCTAAAAGATTAAATGTAAATGGCATTTCTAAAACTAGTTTTCTTCAATAATTTCTCTAACAATATAATGCTAGCAAAATCATTACAAGTCAGTTCAAGAGAAGTAACCTAATAGTGAGAACGTGATTATAGATCAATTCTACTATTTAATCTCATTTTCTGAAATACCCCTAAATGAAATTCCTGCAGAATGACACATAATAAGTTAGAAATATTACAAGATTTTTAATAGTGACTTCCAATAAAATAATATGATGTTCCATAATTGTAACTATTTCTGAACTTATTCTGTGTCCAACTGTAAATAATTTTCTATGCATGTAATATTATATTGTATTTTCCAATTTGATATTAACAATTTATTTCTTAAAAAATATCGCTTTATATTTGATATAATTGGAAAGTTTATATTACAGCATGATAAAATGAGATGTAGCTTTGTATTATACCCTACTGAATAACTAAATATTATGAAGGCCGAAACAACTTTGCTGTTTTTGCACGGTTAGCATCTTCCTGATTCGGATAAGATAGCATGCACTCTGTATATTTGTAGTATAAATATTGCTTGCATGAAAATATACGTAAATTATTTGTATTGCGTACTTTAAGTATATTATTCGTATGTTTAACTCCTTGTCTTCCAAAATAAATGTTGTTTAGTATATCTACAAGAGCCTTTATGTAGTTGGTTGTGATGAAATGGAAGGGTGGCACTTTACAGAAAACTTCAGTACACCTATCTCTTTACGGCGAACTTTCTATCTTATGTCTGTAAATGTAATAACTGTTACAGCATTGATATTGACTTAAAGGACTGTTTTGCATGTATCCTCAATTTCTTTGAGTTCTATCTGTTGGGACGTCTACATAATCGTTTATGGAAATGTAATAGAAACTCTAAATGTACCCTAGTACTATTAGTATAAATCTCATAGCAAGACGATGTTGTTCAGTTCTTATTTTAATTTAATGTAGCTTAGATCAATGTCGTCATGTGTTAGCTTGTATACGGGTTCTGCCTAGAGGACTACCCTTACTGGTGCAGTTTATAAACCAAAATAATGACAAAGCGTATTACGTCCATTGCAGAATGCATCCATTGAGGAACAGGAAGAAAACACATAGTACGGCAATGTTAAGTTCTGTCCAAATACTTTGTAAATAAGTAATGTTCAATGAACTCAACGGATACACGTAACATGTCCAATTAACTAATTATATTTGTGTTAAACTGTATGTAAACTGTGCTATTGACAGATAAAATATAATAATAATTAATGAAGCATTTATTTGGCTGTCCGATGAAATGAGTGTGTTGAAATAAATTTAGTAAATATTTTAATTCTGAATATCTAAATGTACCGATGCAATGCTCTTTAGTTGCATTGAAGAGCGTCTACAGTCCGTGGGTTTGTAATGTTTTAAGTATAGGTATCCAATGCTATTTCTATATGTCGTTCTAGCTTCGCGCTGTTTATCATTATGTAATCAACTACATGTAAAACATGAAAATGTTCATTATAAAATAAATTAATATAAAAAGTGGTAAATGTATATAATAGCAAAATTTATCATTGTATCTAGTAATTAAGGAGAAGGGTATATGTAGTTAAGATGAACATGATTATTATGACAACCAATATTTAGGTTCGGAATTTTGAAATTCACAATTCCAGTTACTCTCAATAACTATGCAATTTCCTTATATTTAACAGTTTGTGACATTGCCCTCACCTTTGCGTATTTTATAAATCCTATCATGATATTAACTCCAAACCAAGTGCTGTTTATTAATAGACTCAAATTTGATCAAAAGTTTGTTATTTATCCATTGATGTTCATAAATAAATTCAATAATATTACTCAGTCCGATACGACCAATTTATATCATAATACTACGTAGTAAAATATTTAGCTAACAACTGCATTCTATACCATACACGTAAATACTGATATTATATATTTGTAACATGTTGTATTCTATGTAATCTTGAATCCAAAAGACCAATTTTATATACCTGTTATCCCTGTTTGTCTAACTAGAACAATTCTATTCATATACATAACCGTTTAAGAGCACGACATTCCTATGTCTAAATACAATTTTGAATGTTTATACCTAGCTTCCAAGTTTTTAACAATGTTTATAAATAATTTTTATTTTCTCAAGTACCGAAGTTTTGATGAAATGTTCTCAATTTATTTTAAATTTATGTAAGACTTAAAATTAAGATATCTGGCCAAATTACTATTCTCAACTGCCAATTACTTAACATTTGATAAAAACTATTGTGCGTTTAAATTTATTTACTTTTTATTGTACAAAATTGTTCTATTTGACGTTATGTTTAGTGTTGCATTAAAATATGATGTTTCAGATGACGTTTTCTTTTGTTTTTATGTTAGCATGTTTTCAATAACATTTATTTTGGAAGATTTTTGTTCGTCGCTGAAATAAGCTTTTGGGTTATATGCTAAATAATGATATTTGTTACTTTTATGATTTTAATATTGATCATTCATATTTTCGTGCAAGTAGCTTCGCTATTGTTCGAAATTATAATACAATTATATTTGGCTCAATTCGCGATTACGCTCGAGTATGTAGCATTTTGTTTTGGTCTTTCTTTTAGCCGTATTTAGCTAAAGTAATGAGTTGCGTAAGTACCGAGTGGTGCAGTATATTTTGTTGGTTTGGTTAGTCGTCTAGTTCGCAAGCGGCGCCAGTCTCGCCGCTCGCGGTGTTGACGCAGCAGAAAGCGCGGACGCCGCCCCCCTCCGCACCGACCCCCCCGCCCACGCCTGCGGCCGAGGCGCCGCGCCTGCTGCGTCCCGCCGGCCCGCCACCCGCGCCTCCCAAACACAAACCTCAAGTGCCTCGCAAACCGCAAACGAAGCGAGTTAGTTTCACGCAAGACCCGATGGACGAACCCGAACGATACCCTTATTCGACGAACGATACGAATACGATATATCAACCCTCATTGCATGACGTGCATGATGACGAACAAACGGGGCCCATGATCACTGACACTAACGATGCATGCGAGGGATTTAGCTCTTTACTAATCCGAAATCAAACGTCTACCGAATTAGAAGTCTCGAGACCGGTCCCTAAGGCGAGTCGAGTACTTCACGCCGACCTCATCATCCCTCCTCCGCCTTTGTTTGACACTTACGTAAGTGATAGTGAATTAATTGAGAATGAAGATTATGAAGCAAGTTTACCACCTATCACCATCATTCCTGAGCGGATCGTGTTGCCTGAGCCTGCGGTGGCTGAAACATCCATGCAGTCCTCAAATTCTACAAATTCTCCTGAAACCGAAGTCCCCCCTCCTATTGTAAATTATGACGCGTATCCACATCTTATCCCGGGGCCGGTCGTCTCTGATACACCATTTCGGTCAGTTATAGTTTCAGAAGTGCCTTCAAGCCAAATCTTCCGTACGCCAGATATTCCTGTTAACGAAGAGTATTTTAACGAACTCTCCGTTAGTCCAATTGGCGAACCTGATCCCCCTGCGTTGTTACACGCGCAATATAAAACTTTACCTACTGTGTCTCACGTGCCTAACTCTCCCTGTAGTTTACATCCAGATCAAACTTATATTGATCAAAGAACCATGTATGTACCTGTGCACCGTTCATTACGTGACTTGAGGACAGATGACAGTACTCCGGGTATGGTCCATTCTAACACATACCCACCCATCAATCCTTATCCCTCTCTAACAACTGTAGCCGGAACGTACAACCCATACACTTGCACAGTCCCCGTATGTTCTTCCAGTCAAATTGATCATATAAATTACAAATCACAGACCGCTCTAGTCAGTAATTTAGGGCAAGATATAAATGCAAACATCACTTCATCTGTCCCCATTAATAACAACGATGCGCCTAAAAGTGTTCAATCAGAGAGAAGAGTTCGTTTCGGTGAGGTGACTACAGTGCCCGAAACCGATAGAATGTCGAACAGTTCGGATCCCTTGAGGGAAGGGAGCCCTACGCCCGCATCTGCCTTGAAACCCGCATGGAGCAGCAAAATCAAAGCCTTCGCCATCGGCGAGGTAAACATCAATGTACGGCATCTTATCCTCGCACACACACTCAGCTTCTTTTGATTGTGTTCGTCGACAACCCAACCTGGATTCTTGATTAAAAACCACATAGTCTGTCATCCCTCCATATCCCATTTTGTTACTTACCCCCATTGAATTATTGTTTTTAACTTGCAATTACTTATATTTTGCATGTTTTGATTTACTAACCGCAATAACTTTATTTTATTATTATTGTTTATTAAAACATTGACTGCATGGGTGTGAAGCCTGGAGAAGGGTATTTCATAGCTTGTAAATATCATAAGCTTTTTAACTCATTACTGAATTAATGTGCGTCGACAACTATTTACGAGTTTAGCTAATCAAGTTGAATGTTCACAGGCTTCCCCACCTCATTCTGGTAATTTTGTGAAAGCGTCTGTCAGCGATAAGAAGAAGTTCTTCGAAAATGCTATGGAAGAAAGTCACAAGCCATCGCCGAAGCCAGGTAAATATTAAAATTAGAAGTCTACTATTAACTTTGTATCTATGAAAATACTTAAAGAAGTAATGAACTACTTACTTAATGCATGTACTCGATTGAAACTAATGATTTCGTCTTGTTTTGCAGAAAAAGTTTTCACATTCCTATCAGCGGATGAGGTGGAGAAATTGAAGCAAGAAGAGGAAAGGAAGATGGCATCTCTGTCGCGATCAGAGCTCGGCTCGTGGTCCCCAGGCGAGGACCGGCAGAGTGGATATAGCTCACATTCCGACGATGAACCTTATGAGAATGGCCATAGGTACGAGAATTGCAGGTGTTAGGTTGCTCATTACATTCAATTAAACAAAACAAATTTTGCCTTTAGAGGTTGAAAATTCGGAATAGGGTTAAACGTAAACTTGCACATCGCTGTAACTCACAATCTTTTTCTGTGTGAGAGGAGGCCAGTGCCCTGCAGTGGGACGATAAAAAACTGATGATGATCATCAATATTAGTATAGAGATACACGCAACATTAAGATTTTCGTGTGTTTTGTATTGCTCAGTGTGTCTGGCGGAGTGAGTCCGTCGGCGAAGTCGCAGCGCCGGCGCGCGGGGCGTGACGGCGAGGTGGAGGATGCCGCTACGCGAGCCGCGCGACGTGCTGCCTGGCGGGCTGCACGCCTGCGCTCGCTCGAACAGGTCAGTGACAACTGTGTACCTCAAGCGTATAGTTCTCCTCAAACTTTATGTCGTTACGGAATATTGCGCGAGTAGCTGCGCAGTAACCAATTTTAGATATCGGTGGGTAGCGAGGATGAGAAAGGGGTATGGACACATGCGCAGAATTTTTACATCGACTTTTACTTATATGTAGTACTCCCAGAGAAGTACTAAAGTGACAGGTTTTTTAAAGAATTATTCCCCGCCCTGAAACGCGGACTCAAATAATCCGATAATCACTCTTGCCGCACCTGAAGTTGTAATTAATCGTCCTATATATTTATTACAATTTCAGTGTTATAAACAGGCAATCAAAACAATTGAAGAATCATTCAAAACAATTGACTTTTGGTTTATTTAGGAGGCGCTCGAATCGCAGAAAGTGATCAAAAGCATGGTGGGGCCAGCAAGTGATATCTTAGAAGATCCACCGAGGGAGAATGCTTCGAACGAGGTAATTTCACCTAATAATCCATACTTCTGGTCTTGATGAATACGTTGAATGTCCAAATTAAAATACTAAAGCAACCGGTTCTGTAAATGGAAAAGTCACACGAGAGTTACTTGAAATTGTATTTTCTAGGACCAACCCATTTCCACGTAGTTTAGCTTATCATAGATCGTCATGACTGTTCCATTTCAGATTTAGAATGTTTTGTCGTAATCCAATAATATTTCATGTATTAATTTGTTTGTCTGTAACTGTTAACATTGTGATTAACACTGATTTAGAATATTATGTCTTTGTCCAGTAAGCAATTGTTAAAGTCTGTCCCTTGTTCTGTCTGTATTGAATTGGAATATTTAATTTGATGTCTTGTTGCAAGTACCTGTAAAAGTACTTATAACTTTAACTAACACAATGGGGTAATGTCTTATTATGGGCGGGGTTCAATGTCGCTTGGCTGGCATATTATTGTACGTTCACAATGGGCTACGAATGTCAAAACTGGCTTTAAAATTATAGAAATGGCCCCTGCCACGTATCGCGTTACGTACAAAACCGGGCCCTATACTGGCCGTCAAGGAGAAGGAAAAATTGTTAGACGAGCGCATTACTCTCCGCACCGAAGAGTTCGTGTGCCCGGCAACTGGCGAGACTAAAGTGCGAACCGTCGAGTACATTGAGAAAGTCATTGAAAAAGAGGTACGCGTATAAAGCCGCGACTTGTAAATTGTGCTACGTTAGACGCTGTACACAAGCAATGCCGTATCGTGTGGTTTTTATTATCTTTTGTATATCTTTAAAACTACGCTTAGCTTTCGACGTGCAACTATTGACAGACATAAGAAACGAAGACATCAGACTGACGGAACTATTCATCTTTATCGTTATTATACTTTATCAAGACCATAAATATAATGCGACTGACAAAGACTGACTACGTGTATAAACACTAAAATGTTAACGGGGCCTTTAAATGCACATAACGAAATACACTATTAGCACACCACAATATTGAAACACCACTTGCAGTAGATACTTATGTTTTAGGAAAATTGAAACATCAGTTATTATTACATATACTCATATTATTCGACGAAATTCTAAGACACGAAATAATTTGAAAAAAAAAAATCGAATTATGCTGTTACATTATGTTACAATTTCACTTAACATCAGGTGGCTAAAACACCAATAAATTATCTCCATGTCACGATAATGCACAATAATTTAATATGAAAAAAAAAGTGATAAGACAAAGAAGTTTTTGACTTATTAATAAGTAGTCTGTCTTGTAACAAATTAATTATTTCAACATAATGTCCTGCCTTTAGAATGTAGTCGATTAATTGTGAGTATGATTTAATAACTGGCTACGCAACTTTTCCGAGAAAAAACTTGAACGTAGATTTATCACGTAGTAACAACTTACACTCACGTTGTGTAGAACTAAAATTGACGTGGCAATAACAAGACTCAAATTATATAATAATTTATATTGTTATAAATCCCATGTTATATACAATTTATTTGCCCCATTTGACGACGGTATCCCGATTCCCAAATTCCCCTTTTTATTTTCTTTTATTTCTTTCTATATCTATTTAATGTTTTCACGAGTGTTGCATGATATTTTGGCATGGCATGCTAACTTAATTTATTGTGTAATTTGTCAGACGATACCTGGATTCTAGACACGGCAAGCTTCAACGAAAACAATGGTTTGTTGCGTTTATTACTCTTCAGAAACATAATACTAAAGCTTATATCATTGCTTTAGCAGCAGAAGCAATACTAACATATTAACGCCTATATATAAGTATTTACTTACACTGTATTTAGTGCATGTCATTTTTCATAGGTAACCAACATTACACCTGTTTATCGACCAAGTGCCCGAAATTGTGATGATTTTGTATTAAACTCCATTTCTTATCTATAACGCTGTTTTGGTCACAATTTTGAGTACGTTATTCGAATACATTATACTCACAATCAATTTTGCTACAGAGAAAATTACGATACATTCATAAAATCCTGTTCTGTAACAATATACTGAAAGAACTTCATACCCACATTTGATAAAATATGAAAATTTGCTCAAGCTAAGTAGTTTTCATAGCATTGTGATCAGAAATAAAACCAATTTTCAGTCATATCATTTCCCATTTTGGCGAAAAGTTAACTTTTATACCAAATCCCTATGACATTGATGTTAATCGACTTTATAAATACAGGTGGAAACGACGCAAGAAAAAATTATATCTCTGGAATTAACTACAAGTCCGAGTAGCGAAACTGCGCCTACCGACTTTGAGGAGGCCGGTATGAGCTTAGGGGAGGGCGAGGCAGAAGGCGGGGACAACTCGTTGCAGCCCGATATCGTGCAAGTGGTGAATCCTCTGCTGGACGGCGGCGCCGGACGCGTCACAGCCATCCCCGTGGGGCCCGCGCACCGCGTCACCGCCTACACCGAACATTCTCAGTAAACGGCGCACCATACACACGAGATCTCTATCCCATAAGTGCTGGATAAATATAGCAAGACTAGCAATTCGTTCGCCGAAAGGCGCTTGCTTAATCTGGCACTGATCCCAATACGCCTCAATCTCCGCCCACACCCTCACCGAGGACAATCCCATGACAACACATTGGCTATAACCAACCACACTTGTAATAGACACGACTCGACTCCCGTCGAGATTCGAACTCGATTGTAGATTTCTTCAACGAAACGAACGTTCGTGAAACGAGTTTCCATCTTAATTTTGTATTGTAACTGTGATAATAAATTTAGATTCCACCGACTTGTTATGTTACTTAAAGGCGCTTGAAGAAATCCACTAGCGAGATGCGTTTTGTGGCATTTTATTTGGATCACAATTTTTATTTTTTTATTTTAGTTTTGCGACGGAGATTTTAGATTAATGATAGGTGTTACTATATATTTTTGGAAATATTATTAGTTTTTATTCTTTGAGTACTTTACGTATTTAATTTTAATTAATTTTCATTCCGTGCAAGTCTTATTAAATTGACTGAATGTTGACGCTGTAGCTGCTGAGGAATGTGACTGGTTGATCAACCAGAATGTGTATGTAGGCCGAGAGTAAGATGATATTAGAGTTGTACATACCATCAACAACACGCAATGGAATGCGAAGCAAGTGTACGAAAGTGGCATCACATTGACGATATAGCAATTATATCAATATACTTGCATTATTATACAATTACTTATTTGCGCATTGTTGTTTCATTCAGTATTTTGTGTTTCATGATGTATTAATATTTTAATTTAATGTAATATTAATTTAATTTTATGTGGTGCCTTGATTTCTTGAAATCAATTTTTATATAATTATACGATTTTATCATTCAGTTTGCATACTATTATAATTTTATTATTCTTGTAATTTTGTTTCGTGAATATACTTTACGTTAGGTAATGATATGAAGATTGTAATCCTACAGAAAGTGATGAATTACGCATTTGCAGTTGTCAGTATGACCGAACTGGTTATGATTAAGATTTGCTGTAAATGTTCAGATGTATTTCAGATTAAACAGAAACTGTACATTTCCGACTGTATGAAATGTATTATTTGAGATAGATAATTATATTTGAATAAATATGTATTGCGGTAAATAAATTAAAGTGTTGAATGGAAGAATGTGTGTCCTTTATACCTTTCTAGTGATATGTGCATTGTAAACTATTGAAAACATTGTATGTTTGTCCCAATTAAATGTTTTAATATATATTTTAATAAAATTATTTCGTGGTTTTATTTAAATACTGTCATATTTATTTTAGTTGTTTATTTCTGTAATTATAATATATGAGAAACACAATTTAAATGTCTATATCTAGTAAGAGCAACAAAAACATCTTAAAAATAATTAACGAATTGAATAATTTTACTTCTTTGGTGCAATGATGCCTTCCAGTTGTGCCTGAAATAAAATACATCAGGTTAATACACTGCTTACGTATAAGACAAGAAATGAAGGCATTAAATGTAGGTACCTACTATGCAATAATTTTAAGCGGTGTAGGATGAAATATTCTCACCTTGAGTTGAGCGTTCGTCTTCTTCAAAGCAAGCAACTCTTCTTGGTGACGTTTCTCTTCAGCGGCTCGTAACTCGGCCGCGCGTCTCTCTAATTGTTCAGTCTTTTGTTTCAACTCCATACATTGTTTCTCGAGAGCGGAACGTTCCGTCTCCAGCTTCGCTACTTGATCCATCAAATCCGATTTCCCTTGCTCTGACTAAAATAAAATTATTCAATGAAATACCAAACATCATATATGCAAGATAATAGTAAGTTTGTAGGTAAGCAACTACGAACCTGTAAAGCTTTCCTCATACCAAAAGCGATTGAACTACAGTAGAGCGTTTGGTAAGCTTCCATTGTGATTCTCGCTTCATCGCGTACCCTCAATAATAGGAGACCTCTTTCGCCACAGTTTATTGTTACCTGCAGAGAACTCGTGATTAGATCATCCTGCACCTAGGAATAGGCTATCATAGACTAGGTATGCTACGTAGACAATTGCTTTGATTAAGCTTATCCATAAGTACTAATATTATAAAGCTGAAAAGTTTGTTTGGTTGAACACGCTAATCTCAGGAATTACTGGTCCGATTTGAAAAATCTTTCAGTGTTAGATAGCCCATTATCGAGGAAGGCTATAGGCTACTTTTAATCCGGATACGCGGAGTAGTTCCCACGGGAAGCGGGTGAAACCGCTGGCGGAAACTAGTGCACATATAAGTTCGTAACCGCTAATGTACCTGTCGTATAAGTTCATCAAAGCATTGAGTGTAGAGCTGTCGACGAACAGGACAAATGCCTGTTTCCCTAGCTTGTCTCTGTTGCAAACGTGTGTCAAGCATTTCTTGTAAGTTTATCACGTCCAGCCGAGTAGCAGGCGTTGATGATATCTAAACAAAGATGGGTTATTAGAAACTTCTACAGAACTCCATTGTTTCAATATTTATCAGATTTGTGAAAGTTTATGGGTAATTATGGGTTTGGATATTTCTTCCTCGATGACGACCAGTACTTGCTATTATCAGGTAAGTACAGTGCATAAGAGATCAAGTTTAACTTAAAATCATAATATTCAAATATGCAAGTAGGTATAATGAGAGTACTGTACCTTTTGCGTCCATATTTGTCCATCTTCTTCCCACTCTTTAGGTGGCAAGATAGCATTTAGAATTTCTTCTGTTTCCTTTTTAGCTTCTGTTGGCACACATGGTTGAACGGAGGAACCAGCAATAGGTGCTACCTGTAGTACAGTGGTAAAGAATGAGAGCAGATAGTTGATCTCCTAAACTGAAATTTATAGGAACAAACTCCACTAAAAAGCCAAGTGTACTTACGACTTTTTCCGCTCTTTTAGTGACAAGCACAGGGTTATCATAACGAACTAAAGTTTCTTCTGCAGAAACGGGAGCCCTCTCAGCCATTTCTAAGACTATTTATATTATATTTCCTAAATGACTAGAATTGACAACTTCGACCGATACGTCGTGTATTGTAAACAAAGTTGTTGTCGCCATGGTGACTGCCTGTTGCATAGCAATCTTTTTGCATCAGAGCACCATCATACAAGCGGATTGTGAGTGACTGTTGTCGGAGGTCGAGCGAACAAACCAGAACGAACATGCCGCCTATGGTTAGCAAATTCGTCGCAGACGCATGGCGAATTCTCACCGTTTCCTTCGCGTGTTGGTAGCAAATTAACGCTGCTATTGCAGCCGCTTACAATCCGCGAGTGTGATAGGGCCCTATAGTACGAATGTTCGAACAACTGTTTAATCCCGGATATTATCGTCTTGGATAAATACACACTCGTGTAGCTTATCTTTTAGCAATGACACTGTTATCGAATATTTAACCCTAACTAAAGCAAAACAACTTTTTTAATGGTCATTCATCAAATAAAACAAAATATTGAGATAATGCAGTTTAATACTATCTTTATCAGAAAATTATCTCTTAAATAATAGTACATAAATAACATTACAGATAATTAAAAAACAGTCTTTTTAATCTGTTATTGCAATGTCCAACAAAAATTATTCACTGTTCATTCCACACAGCAGTCTATCAACATAAACCTTCAGGTCAAAATGTTTGTTTGTGTCACAGACACTTTTTCTTCCTTATTCATTGAGAATCACTACTGGAACTAGAACTGGAGTCGGTGGACATCACTTCAACATCTTCCTGGTTTGGAGCGTCCTTGCCGCGGCCGTCAATGGCCACTGAGTTGCCGCCCCCGACTGACATGTGCAGCTCGCCGGTTGGGTGCCATGTGAACTGGTTTGTTGCTGACGCTGGAACTAGAAAGATACAAAAAATCTTCAATATAATTTAAAAGGAGCATTTGTATTTTATTGCAAAATTAACACACTTTATTATGAAACTAAATTGGCTAATATTTTGAACAGGATATAGCCGGATATAACAGGTGATCTAATTAATAATGAAAAATGTTAATACCAGCAACATTCTCTGTGGCATCTTAATACGTCAATATTGTATGACTGCATGAGGAAATGCAATGCACATGCAATTAAATGAGCCATAAAGCCTATCAAGCATGGAAATACCCATAATAATTACTGTAAAGAAACTTTTAATGTGCCAATGTGCTAGAATAAATTTCTAAGAAAATTAATGAACAATGTGACTCACCTCCCCCTGTGGTCATTCTATGTAGTTCATTCAGTGTAGACGGTGTGTGACCATTGAGTGGAAGGTCACAGAGCCGGCCGAGCATTCCCAACCTCATCTCAAGATCTGTGGGGTATGGTCGACGTGGGTCCCCGGGTTGCCACGAGAGAGGTGCACTGACTGCATTTGAAGCACTTATTCTGTGGATTAAGTACATAAATAGTAAGTACATACAAAAATTGCCACATTTTAAATTTATTGTTAATCACACTTATGCACTTACCTGTGTGCAAACTTTATAAGTTCTTCTGAAGGTACTGGCCGTTTCCTAGACTTAACAATTGATGCAAGTTTCTGTCTGGCTTGATATAGTGACGTTGCAAGGATTTGTTCAGCATCTTTGAGCTGCCTTTGTAAGTGAAAGATGTCTTGATCCTAAAATATAAACATTAATTGGTGAGATTGTCTAAGCATATTTATAATTTAAATTAAATTTAGAAAATATTATGTTTGAGACGAAATAAAGTACCTTATTTTCTACTTCAGCTTTCAAGTCGTTCATTTTCTGTTGAATCTTGGCTTGTTCATCAGCTAACCCCAAAGTTTTCTTCAATTCTGAATCTTTGGACAGTAACAGATCTGTAAGCTGCGCATGGTCTGCTGCAGAAAGCTTCTGAGGTTTCGGAGCTATCGACACTTCAATCATTTCTCTGCAATGCAAGGATTTATGTAGAAAACTTTCATTTTTTGGTTTAAAAAACTAGAAATGCTTACTTGGAAATTAACTCGATGTCATCAATTAATGCAAGAAGCCTATCTTTAGTGCTCAGATGTGATGCCATGGTATCTCACTATCGCTAACGAGTAGATACGATAAGGCTAGAATTAGTTTGAAATTAAAACAAACTACAAAGCGTTTTCAGAAGAATTTTAGGAAGTGTAATAGTTTATTTGACAGTGAGTGACACTGACAAATGATGAAATGAGAGACACAAACAGCAGAGGTGACATTGACGGACCTGCAACGTTGACATCTAAGTAAAAGGGTTGCCAGATATAATTTTTATAGAAGACGCGTTTGCAAAATTGATAGGCATGAAATTGAACTACTACATTGACACATCTCACTCACACAAATGTAGGCTCATTTAGCTACTGGAATTATAGTGAAATAAACACATTTTGAAACTTGGATAATTTATTTTGTGTTTTGTGTACTCAAGTACTTATCTGCGTTTAGATAACCATAAAAAGTTTACTGGTTTTGTTGGTTAGGTACGATGACTATGATGAGACTACCTCCGGTCTTGATGGCGTGACCTGAAGATATACCCTCGGTGTCTGCTACTGGAACTCCGTGATAAATAGATCTAGGTGTACCGAGTTAGGACTCGTTTTGTGAGTCAAGAAGAGACTTTGTCTCCGGACTTGATGGAGTGACCTGAAGGTATACCCTCNGAGACTACCTCCGGTCTTGATGGCGTGACCTGAAGATATACCCTCGGTGTCTGCTACTGGAACTCCGTGATAAATAGATCTAGGTGTACCGAGTTAGGACTCGTTTTGTGAGTCAAGAAGAGACTTTGTCTCCGGACTTGATGGAGTGACCTGAAGGTA
>NWSH02000601.1:6691047-6717267 GCA_002382865.2 Heliothis virescens | reverse complement strand
AACATAAAAAAACCATTTTATATTTGAATTTCCCGCTTCTAGTCGTCGCATTCACCTTAATTTCAATTCATTGCTTCACCTAATTTGGATTTCTGTGGCAAAATGTAAAGTTTTTAAAGGACTACAAAAAAAGGAGATTCCTAGTTAAACCTACCTGTCTGTTTATGCGCGATTATCTCGCATTAGCTAAACCGATTTTGATGCGGTTTTCAGCATAGTATCTGTCCGAGTAAGGTGGTAGTTCTAGGCATGTTAGGTCAATATTATCCGAGTAAAAAACTACTATTTACCACAAAAAAATCGACTTCAAAAAGCACTGAAAAGTAAATACCTATCATACATATATTGATATATTTACTTTTATTTGTAGTATCAGCATTTCTGAAAGAATCTTGACAATATTGTAGTGTCCGACCGAAGTTTCGGTTTCGGTTTCGGCCGGTTTCGGCCAAAAAATCAAGTTTCGGCAGCAGTTTCGGTTTCGGCCAAAATTGGCCGAACCTTTTGCCGAAACCGAAACTCATTCGGAAGTTATCGTGTGCGCTNGTTTCGGCCAAAAAATCAAGTTTCGGCGGCAGTTTCGGTTTCGGCCAAAATTGGCCGAACCTTTTGCCGAAACCGAAACTCATTCGGAAGTTATCGTGTGCGCTCGCCTAACTTCGTTTCTCGCGGCAACGCCTTGGCGGCGCTGCCGGCCATGTTCGGGAATTGTCGTGCGCCGTTCGGATAGCTCGACCTGTAGCGACTAGCAACACAACTCAGTGTGTGCGTTATCGTCCGACGCAAACATTCCTTAGAGGTTATGTTTTGATGGTTCTGATTTAAACTGTAAATACTGTAAAGGCTGACTGTAAAGAGGTAAAAGAGACTGATGATTCCACTAAGTACAAATAAAAACTTTACTTAAAGATTTAAGATTACCAATACTTAGCATTTAATGAAACAGTACCAATGAGTGATTTGTTACACAATTTTAATTTGTTTTTTTTTTTAATAAATGTTTAAAATCATCATCTGCCTAGCCTTTTCCCAGGTTTATGGTCCCAGGTTTTCCCAGATAATGTTTAAAATACTTACTACAATTTAACTGTGTTATTATTTGATGTCCCTAAACAATATAATTCAGTATAATGTAAAAAACGTCCAAAATTTCAGTATTTTATTATTGACCACGTGAGTTTCGGTTTCGGTTTCGGCCGAAGCTGAAGCCACGGCCGAACATTCGGTTTCGGTTTCGGTTTCGGTTTCGGCCGGAAAACCAGTTTCGGTCGGACTTTACAATATTGTAGGACAAAGACTCAAAAATAATAATCGCTAATTTCGTAACAAGTGCCTAGTAAAAGTAAAAAAAAATGGATGAAATATATTGATCGAGGTTGGATAAGTTATTTGCATTAACGAGGCCTTAATTAAAATACAGTTCTTACTTAGCTGGCTGCGTCTATGAAAGTTGGACGAAATAAGTTGGTATTTTATTTGGACTCAATCCAACCAACCAACCAACCAACCAACCAACCAACCAACCACCAACTTAGACACCAACTTAGACATTAATACCTAATTTATTTAAATCTCTCTCAGGATTTTTTGGGGTGGGTTAAAAGAAAACGAAGGTTTACAACGGTGCTAAACATTCAGGCACATACACTCTACCTTAAACGCATTGCTTACACCGAGAGTCATATTCGTATTGGTTTTATTACAGCGAACGGAAACTTATACTTAGGTGCCTGCTACCTACCTACTTACCTGCCTTGGTTTTTGTTTGTATACATAGTCATATTATGCGACTCACGCGAACCGGCTTTTGTGCACGCTGCGGCTGCGTGATCAGCTGATGGTGAGGGGAATGTGGACAGAGGGGAGGGCTGGGGCAGCATGAGGGGGCAGGGGTACGACCACGCTGCGAGCATGCGCACACCACGTGCTCGTGTGTCTTTATTGCTGTGCGTCACCATAAATAAATGAGTTCAGTCAATGTTATTTCTGTGGTTTTTCATAGAAATTCCTTTAGGTAGGTACGTAGATATTTACCTATAACATCATTCAATTTGAAAATCATATTCTAATAACTTAACCATACTAGGTAGGTAAATACTTTTTCTAAAATAAAAGCAATTTACACTCTAAAATATTTATTTAGGAGAAAATTTGAATAAAATCTTGTCCAGGAGTTTTTAATCAGTTAAAGCAATTATATTTTTACGGCAATAAAATTATTTTAATTGTAAAATAACGATATTAACGATTTATGATAAAAATCACACATGCGCACAGTAATAAAGACCGCTATGCCACAGATAAATTATAACAGTTGCACAAACCGCAGGGCATAGGCAGGGCTTGTTCAATATTTGCTGATATTTTAAATAAATTAGGTGATTTGTGTTATATAAAGAATAAAATGTATGGTTTTCCATCGTTGACCTTTTTATCATCTCAAGAAATAACAGTCCAACACAACGTCATTGAATTGTTAGGAGTAATTTTCTAGACTGTGGCGAAGGTTTCTTTTATGACATCACAGCAGGGGCGAGGGGAGAGAGGGGCTAAACTGTTGATTTGATCGGGCGCCCGCTGTCTTGCTCCAAGTTTAACAGTTCCAGTGTGAGCTTGGCAGTAGAGGTGAAATTGGCTTCTCTGCCAATCTAATGGAAAATCGCTCCTTTGAGAAAGTGTCATCTGCAAACGTGTTAAACAAATCAAACATTCGCCTAAGACGAGACAATTGTCGTAAACAACAAATCCTGCTTTTGCTATTATGTTGTTTAAACGGATCATTGAAGGAAAGTCCATGTTGAACGCGAATGCCAAGAACATTTCGCCAGAGAAATGTTCTAGAAGGAGGTCGGAATGCGATGGATGTAGTGAACATTCCACGTAAGTCTGGATCCTGTCTTCAATCAAAGCTTAGTTAAATTAAGTATGTAGATAATTAGAGGTTTAGTTGCTTACACTTCTAAGATAAATAAATAAGATCTTCCTAACTAATGATTATTGGCTAACGGGTACCTTAAAGCTAGCTTAATTTCCTTCGGCAGTGGAAAAAAACTAGAATATTATGAGTGCAGCAGTCTATTTTTAACGCCAGTTAACATCAATGCCATAGCTCTGCATAACGCAGCTCGCGACCGACTTTTACGAACTGTTGCAGTTATTTGTTGCAAACATTTAATATCCAAATGTTTGTTTACATAACAAAGAGTAGTGGTCAAAAAAGGTCCCTAATAAAAAGAGGGATCAATGACCTTTCTCTAAACATGTTTCGTATACTAATTAGGATGTTTTTGGCACACTCAAACTAATGAATGGTAAATGTAAACACCCATTAGGTAAGCGTGTTTTGTTATAACAATAATATAAAATGCAAAGTATGATTTTTTTCTTCATTATCTCGTTTTGGCTGATTGCGGTAGGTAAGTTTTGTTAGTGCTCACTTTTTTATAGGCTGTTCAAAGTTATCAGCAGCGGTTATGAATTTTCGAGAAATATTAAAAGGAATATAGAAATATGTAAGTAGGTAACATACTTATCAAAAAGAAGGTACCTATATTTGAATTCAGAAATTAGGTCATTAATAAGCTATTTTTCGAACGTTTAATGTTAACATTGTTAACCACACGACTAGTTAAACTTTCTGTTGGTTAAACCAGAAGTAAGTCTTAAAACAATTTACGCAAGTAGGTGTGTCAGGAATTACTTGGTAAGTAAGTAAGATCTTTCAAAGTTTATCAATTTGCATTGGTTCCACCTAAATCTATTCAAATAGGTATCTAGCCTTAATCTAGCTAACATGGAACTGAGCGGGTACAGACAACAGAAGGTCATGGTACCCGAATCTGTCAAATTTTACCAGTCAAACATTAACAATCTATTGCAAAAATTTGACAGATTTGTCTGTATTTCCCTACTAGAAAGACTAGTATCCGCGAAGTTAGAGATTAATAAAAAAAAATAATAATAAATAAGTAGTATTTTGATATCTCTATTTTTGTTTACACTAACGAAGATATAGGCACTTATGAGTTTCCATATGATCTGTTACGTAAATTTAGTATCTAATCAATAAACGTTTAATGATTGGTCATAAATCGCGGCATACCTAATTAAAACTTTAATTAGCATGTATAATTAATCGATTTGGTTGCCTATATACCTATTTACTGAAAAATAACACTAAAAAGTAAAATCACGCCGCATACATTTACCTCAATGCCGCATAGGTTCTTCCTAAAAGTGCGTAAGTTTTCTAGAAAAAAATCCGTCAGGTTAAGTTTTAAGTACCTACCTCGTATTGGATAGAAAGTAAGATAAAGTTATAATAAATACTTATTCAAATGATTCTATACTGTGATGATATATTTTATAACTTTAGTAGCAAAAATAAGTACTAAGACCTACCAGCCAAGATAAAAGAACTAGGTGAAGGCCTTAAAATACGTCATCTCTCACAACTATAAATAAGGAACTTTCAAAATTATTTGTAGAGATAAGCAAAACGGAATCTGGAGATATTTGGCTAAGTTCCTAAAAAATCACTTACTTAGTCCAAAACACAATCTATATAAATCTCTTTTATAATTATTGTAACTCTCCTATAGCGGGCCTGCTGGAAGAGATTTCTTAAGAAATAAGTAGTGCCTTTGTACTACTTAATTGTTCTATGTTTGTCCTTGTCTCATCAATTGTGTACAGACAACAGCACATCAAGTTACCATAATCTGTCAAATTTCTGCAATCGATTTTCAACCTTATCACAATGGAGGTAAATTAATGTTTGATTGGTAAAATTTGACAGATTCGTATACGTTGACCTGCTGTTGTCTGTACATAAACTGTTAAATAAATAAAAACTTACCACAACATACCACTGCTGTTAGCAGTGGAGAGAAGCAGACAGGAAGATAAAAGAAGCTCTCTTTATAAGCCCATAAATCAATAGGAAGTTTGCAAAATACCTCGGAGACACCGAGCTGTAATTCTGCAGATATAAAAGGGGAACATGCTTAAAACATTACTACTTACATAAGTGTGTTATTAATATCATAAACTAGGAACCATAGCCATTTGACGCTCATCAAAAGCAATTAAAAAAAAAGCCAAACCCAAATTGCACGCAAAATAATATAAATGCGCAGTAAAATGATCTAAAAATAACAGGAGAAATTAAAACAGGTCACTACAGGAAGTTACCCACCTTTTAAACTTTTAAATTAGTCACATCATTTTAATTGAGTAGACAGTTATGCAAGAATTATTTTTTTCGTAATTAAAATACATACTTGATTTATTATATATAACCAATTCAACAAGTCTGGTTAAATACGTGTGAATGGAATCTATTTAAGGTCCAACTACTGCGTAGCAAGTAGGCATGTCACTGCTTATCTTAAAAGAAAAACAATATTTAAATTAGTTAATATTCAAGACCAAACAACAACCCGTCATTTGTTTTTGATCTATTATTTATCTCCTAGACATACCTACTTTATAATTAAGTTAACTCATTACTCGTGTAATGCGTGCCTTGATCTATCTTTAGCCGGAACTATTATTTTATCTCTTAGTTCAGGGGGCTCGTCTAGTAATCGTATGATTGCTAAAAGTGGCAGATTATTATGACGAAACGCGCATACATCAACACTATCTGCAGGGCCATGAACGGGTTATCACAATGAGACTCGTAAATAGGTCCTCATAAAACTGTTTATCCACCCACTTCTTGATCAGTTGGACACCAAACGTCTAAGATACCAGAACGGAGTATGTTAATAGTTAAAATACGTCATCGGTTGGTCTTTTGGAATTTAAATGGCGTTATTTATTGGCCATATCGAGACGTAGTGACTCATTGTTGGTTGTTTCTTTGTTGCAGTATATTGGAAGAAATGATGAAGATGGTTTTACTTGGTGTGGTGCTCTGGGCGGGAGTCACCTTTGGGAGTCATGTCGCTCCGTACCCCCTAAATCTAATACTATCGACTGGTAAGTTAATACTTTCATCTTCATCTAATTACTATTGTTCCCTGAGAACCCACTTTTAACTGTTTTCTCCTTTTACAGATATAGTTCATCCACCGCCAATGTATGATTTTCCATTTCCAAGCGCTGAAATGCTGAAGAGGTTGCCACCTGTCACAACATTACACACGAACAGGTCAATACGGATTAGCAAGTTGGAAGTGTCGATGTTACAAAGATTAGAACTGAACTTGCAGTCGGCTGGTATATTGCCGAGCACTGGGTCTGTTGCGCAGGGACTGGCGATTGATGGTTCCGTGTCCGAAAATGCTATGCACTATGAGAAATCTTCGTTGACCATTACGAAAGCGTCTCAGAATCTAGTCTACACAAGATGTCGAAGGTACGTTGCCCTTCCCATTTAAGTATTACTTCTTTTCAAATATAGTATATCTCAAAGATTGGTAGTAAGATGTTCTCTTTGTCCACATTCAGATATGGTTTGCCTAATGATGAGTGTGCGAGTTTCATCAGTACGTTGAATTTGCGTGAGAGTGAGTTTGGTGGAGAGTGTGCTGCTCTTGAACGATTCACGTGTCGTACGAATAAGATGTCGTCCAAGTATCGTACTTTTGATGGCTCCTGCAACAACCCCGTGAGATCGTCCTGGGGTCAGGCACTTACTGGATACAAACGTCTCCTGCACCCCAGATATGCTGACGGTATTGAAGAGGTTGGTTTTTCCAGAACTATATTTCTTAAATAACAATGTGAATTGGTTGCCCAAATTACTGTGTTCTTATCTAATATTGACAAACTACATTGCAATCAGTATTGAAAGAATTTTTAAACTTATCCCCAAACATTGGGTAACTGTTACAAGAAGCAAATATTTGTCATTCTAATCTAATCTTGTGTTTGTTCCTTGCAGCCCCGTCGTGCTCTAAGCCACAAGCCTTTGCCCTCAGCTCGTATGGTCAGCACAAAGCTCACTGACAATCTGGACGTACCCAACAGCGGCAAAACCATGGCTCTCGCTATCTGGAGTCAATTCATCTACCATGACCTGGTCCATACTCCAGTTCGAAAAACCAGTAAGTACAACATTATGATGCTATAAACAAAATGTACGTGATTAGACTAGTTAAAGGGAATCCTTGATCAACAATAGGACTGTCTGACGAATGATCGTAATAATAATGTTTTATTTGCAATTTAGATTTTGAGTAACACAGTCTACTATATTTACCTATAGTCCACGTTTCATGTACATCAATTTAATTTGCAAATGTTATGACTGCTGCCTGCTAATGTACTTTTGCGCGTGGCGGTCAAAGTCACCCATTTCAATCGGTAGCTTATATGTCGTTTGTTTTTATTAATAGTTCATACGAATCAAGCCATCCGGTGTTGTGGAAATGACGGCTTTCCCTTGACTCCGAGGTACATCCATCCGAGCTGCATGCCAATCTCGGTGCCTCACGATGATCCCTTCTACAAGGCAAAGTACGTCACCTGCATGGAGTACACCCGATCTGTCACAACATATAGAGGAGACTGCAGTTTTGGAGCTGCTGAACAGGTAAGATATTATGACTAGCTTTTGGTAGTTTTTCTTTTAGAACAATGGACTTTATCAATGACCAAAAAAAACAAGCACTGGATTTGATATCACCAGAGCTCTAGGATCTACCTATTAGGCTTCGGGAGAGATCGTTGAGATTGTTTCTCAAGTTAAGAATGTAATTCACAAACAATATTTCACACCATTAACACAAACATACGTACTCGATTGTTTTAATAATACTCTAGTGAATTAATAACAAGCCTTAGTTCCTTGAACTCTTATACAACAAGCTGCGTCATTTCATATCAAGAAAGGCAAAACAATTTTCTGTGATACATACTTCGATACATACGATCATGTTCAGTGATCGGTACCGAGTCTGATGTGTCATTAATCACGCTTCGATGTCGTGGTTAAAGATAAGGTACTATTTTAATTAAGACCCTTTGTCCTTTGTCACTGCGTCATTTAAGTGGGGTTTTTATATCATGCGTAGATTTCTGTTTCTCTGAAACATGTAGCATTGTAGCTATATGTTTCAATGAATCATTACTTATAATTTTGTAGGGTTAATTAAAATGCATTCAGAGTATATTTCGTACTACCTTCCGCTCGCGGTTTCACGCATTTCCTATCACTGACTAAGTAATACAAACATGTTTTTACAAATATTGAAACAACAAATTACCTTTTCTGAAAATGCTTAATTATTTGGGTAATTTTATTCATTAGTTAAATTAAATTGTAATCCTTGAAAAATATTATTGACTAATGAAGACAAATCTTCAGTAGGAACTATACCTAACTTGTCAATTTTTTGTGGCACACTGTACCTACATCAAATACAGCGTGTTTAAACAATTAATTTTATTTAAAGGTTGTTCGTGTCATCTTGAGTAGGTTCAAGAGTCCAAATATTTGCAATGCAGATAGATCGCCTTATCGATTCGTACTTGCATTGATTGGGTTCAATTGGTAGGAACACGGGCTAATAGTCGACACGAGTGCAGTAGGACTTACGACTATTAATAGTCGAGTCTAGGTGCTTCCATTGACAATGTTCTCTTACATAAGGGAATGAGAGATACGTAATGTATTTATGTCATTTATGTAGTAGGTACGTAGTATCCGGATTAAGGTCATTTAAACAAGCAGCTGATATGAACTCGATGCATTGTAAACATGTTTTTCTTTATAGTGTTTATGTGTGTAATGGTAATTTGAGTTAGGAATTTGATTAATTAGGTATACTAAGTTAGGTACTAATGTTGGAATAAAATAAATAGGTGTAGTTTTCTGATGATTGTGTTAAATGTGGTCTAGATATTTACATTAGACAAGAGATTTGTTTATATAAAGTTTATTGTTAATTATAACTAGATGTTTGTACTTTTAACTCTTAGTTAATTAAATCTAAAAAAGAGAATTAAATCAATATATTTCGACTTTCGATTAATACAAATTTCAGCTAGATTTTCAAAAGTTATGCCAGAATCTTGTTTCAATTCATTGTCTATATGAAAGCCGCTATAACATAAACTTAGGTATGCTGAAAATTTCCACTAGCAATCTAGCTCCGCGGTTATGACTTTTCTTATCGAAATGTTTGGAAAAATACGACCAAATAAGTGTAACTACATGGATTTGAGGAGAGTGGTAAAATTCCACAGAATAGCGCGGCCTATCATAGTTTCAACAGTAGACTTTCACTTTTTTAATCATTCTTAGCAAAAAAATATAGGTAAGTAGGTACAATACAAACGTTATGAGGTTTTCTGAATCTTTAGGTACTATATTAGACATTTACCTATGTTTATTTACTTTGTAGAGCAAAGTAGCCATGAGTTTATTAGATATATGTGTAACCTCGACCTTGGCTAGACCATTAGATATGTAGGTACCTACTTAGTAGCTCTACGGATCTATCGTCATATGGTCACCTCGCCCAAATATTTTATGCTTACACGTTATCATTATAATATTTCTCACAATAAGGAATGAGATTCTTATAGTCCCGGGGAATTCACAACATCAGTATTATACCAAGATTCTTTGTTATTAATTTATTAATAAGCCGTCATACAGTTATCATTAAAATATTATTAACTGCAGTCATCTTTTCTCAATTCTTAGAATTGTTTATGTTTCGGGTTAAAAACATCGCATTACTTAAAACCGCATATTTATCTGTACGTTTCGTATCGTATAGTCTGGGTCAATCGCCTATATACAATACCTACATATCTACCTACTTATAAAAAATGTTATACTTTAAGATAGATAACCTATATCACATGACAGTACATATTAGGCCAGAAAAAAAATATATTTTTATTAAGAGTAACTCCTTTGCATAAAGATTCTCATAACAAATTGAATTTTCTTTCTTTACAGATGAACCAAGCAACTCACTTCTTAGACGGCTCCAACATCTATGGTACGAACAGCTGGGATGCTGCAGCCTTACGCGAGAGGACCGGTGGACTTCTGAAGACCTCTACCATTGAGGAGGAGGAACATCTGCCTCTGGCTGCCAACCCCACTGAGAAATGCCTCGTGGAAAGCGGTTCTGATACTTGCTTTAACGCTGGTTAGTATCTTTTGTGTTTAAATGAGGATTTAAATGGTTGGTTAGACAATTTAGAAAAAATAAAACAATAATAATCTATGGGCTCATTTCATAGGTTCCAGATAAAATTCTAGATTTCTATGTGACAGATTCTTCCTTAGAAATATTTTAGACAACAACCGGGTCTTACTCGCGATCAAACTATAAAAGGTTTACGATACCTCTTTTCTCCCAACGCGACGTTTCGGCCGAATTGCACCGACCGGGACACGGGAAGACTCGCGAGTAAGACCCGGTTGTTGTCTAAAATATGTGTACAAATCGCGAAAATTTAAAAACATTTTATTCCGTAGAAATGTTTTCAATTTTGACTACTTTTCTATGGCAGTGTCTGTCAGAGTTAGATAGTAATCTAGAACTTTATCTGGAGCCTGTTAAACGGGCCATAAGTCACGCTGACATATTAGCACATCCAAATATTCAGTGATGACCTATCGTGATCTCATTGGGAAAAACTTCTTTTTTTTTCGTTATGGAAATGGGTATTGGAATATCAATAAAGTTCGTTTTACAACTCACATCAATTCACACCTTATAGTAAAACATAAAGTTCAAATAAACACGAGAATTATAGGTATAAGATAATTATTTAAACGTGCGATACGACATTGCGATGACACTGATAACGGTTGTGATAACATGATTATGCTGTAAAGATAAGATAAGAATTAAGTTAGTAGGTAAATATTAATCATTTCATCACGTTTGGTTAAGATAGCAATGTTTTGAACTGAATTAAATCGTCATCTAACTTTTATTATAGTTATGACGTAAGCTATGTAGAAATACTCTACTACTTGACACTGGTGGCACAGTACTCGGCAATACGTGGGCCAACACGAAAGCCTAAAGAAATAAAATACTGAACTCTTTATTTTATTTAGGTCTTATTTTCAGTAGTTATATATTATATACAGTCCACTTTAACTCGATCATTTAATTGAAGGTACCTCTTAGCGTATTCTCAACAAGTAAACAAATAGGCAATCAGTTTTTTATGTAGCTCGTTGATATCGTAATCTATTGAAGACTTAAATTGTCTCAATTACTGCTAATTAGTGCGCTATGGAAAATTTCTACTCACGTGTTGTATATTGTGCTTACAGTGCAATGACCCAGTTTCAAAATCAATTTGTCAAAGTCTGCTACTGACTGCAAATATTTAGAATGCAATTTGTGATATTCGCTGAACTGGTATCACCTTCGATACAAAAGTCATTCACCCCTTTATTAGATTGAAATAGATTATCTATTTTAGTTTTGGCTTTCGTTTGAAGATACTCATTTATAATTGCATTGAAATAGCATCTAATCTCAAGCATGTAGGTATTGTTTGGAGCTTTCTGAATAGCAGTTATTTATTAGACCTAATTTCTGCGAAATAAAAATATTATGATCAAAATACAATCGTATGTTTATTCTAGAAATGTTTGACCCCCGTATTTATCTTTCAACACAGCGATTAGTTAAGTGGGTCAAACAAATGTTTAGATAAAGATGTCTCTTCGTAAAACAACGCGTCTCTTGTATAATTATAAACATAGAAATAAATATGAGAAAGTTGACCCTTTTCACAATGAAAGTTATTTCTGTTTTCTCTGTCAATAAATGACCACTACTTTGGTATTTAAGTTATTAATTTATTTTCTTTCTAGGTGACTCTCGTGCCAACACCCATCCTTGGTTGGCAAGCATGTACTCGATCTGGGTGAGGGAACACAACCGTATCGCTCGTGGCTTGGCTGCTCTCAACCCTGGCTGGAACTCCGACCGACTGTACCATGAGGCTAGGCGAATTGTCATCGCTGAACTGCAGCATATTACTTACAAGAGCTGGCTGCCTGCTTTGACTGGTAAGAATATACAGACCCCACATTAAAATATAGATCCAAAAATCCAGTTTTTAGGGTTCCGTACCCAAAGGGTAAAACGTAACCCTATTACTAAGACTTCGTTGTCTGTCTGTCTGTCTGTCTCCGCGCTGTATCTCATAAGCCGTGAAAGCTAGAGAGCTGAAATTTTCACAAATGATGTATTTCCGTTGCCGCTATAACAACAAATACTAAAAATTTAAAAAAGTTATATATTAAGGGGGGTCCCCATACAATAAATTATGAAGATAGTGCAATTTGAATACAACGCCATCTGTTACTCAAGCGTGGAACTACAGGAGCGTGGTACGGAACCCTTCGCGCGCGAGTCCAACTCGCACTTGGCCGGTTTTTAATTTGCCACATCTACAAAAGTAACAATTTCAAAATATCTAATCATTTTAATAGTTTTTTTAGATTTAATTTGTAAATATCTCTTTTTTATACTTTTTATTATCCTGTAAATAAGTGTAAATACGTATTTTAAATAAAGTTCAGGGTACCTCTAATCAAAGTCTCCATACCTTGGATGGACTCCTATGTTGAAATAGCACACATACCTATGTATCCACGTACCTGGTACAATCACTGAACTATTGTTAGAGCGGCTTTGATTTATCGATTCCTATACGCACAATGGGCATTATGAAATATAGAGAATGATCGTGTGAACGCGTTAATTTCTATTCACATTGTTAAACCAATCAAATAATGTTTGATTCACAGGAAAAGCGTTCGACGAGCTATACGAGAGCTACGATACTGGATACAATTCAGAAATTGATCCTACCATCACCAACTCTTTCGCTACTGCCGGCTTCCATTTCGTGAACAGCCTCCTAGACAAGGACATCGAACTGGTTGATGGAAACAACAAAGTTACCCCTCACCGTCTTATGAAGAGCTACTACAAGCCAGAATTGGTTTCGCAGAAGGGAAGTCTAGAAAAGATCTTGAGAGGAATGATCAGCCAGAAGAGCCAGGGATTGGACTTCAACTATGATGATGATGTAAGTTTTGTTACGTTTTACTTCAAAGTATTAGCTAGGTTGATGTCTTATGACACTATCAGGAATAATCTGCAGAGAAAATGCAGTACCGTATTTCTTTACACGAAAGAATCATATCGATAAAATACTAGTTGAGCATGCTACAGAAAAATGTACAAACACAGGAAAATCGTGTAAATAAAGAATGATTTCAACAGTGTCGAGGGTAAATAGTACACCCGTAGTGACGCAAATAGTCTCTAATCGATAGACTGAAGTAATTATGAACTCAAGTCAATGTCAGGTTACATCTGAATGTCGACTGTAGGTAGTAACAACTATAATATAATTTCTAGTGATTACACTGAAATCGAAGCTAAGCATGGTAACATTAATAAATATAGCAGACTTATGTTAATAAAACCCGTGTCCAACGATCTCATCGAGTAAAAAATATTTACATTTCCTAACTGGGGGACACTTCACCTTGATCATACATCAGTATATTGACAGAGTTCTTCAGAACTCGTGTATTCGAATAAGTAGGTATATAAAGCAGTGATGTATGCCAGAATACTTATAACAAGGAAGATATCGATTTAGCACGAGGAACTAAAAAATCCGTTGAATGTTTAAAAATAATCGAATAACTTCCCGATTCAGAGTCAAATATCGCTGAGAAATGACAAAGCAATGAGGAGTTGTTATGAATTTTATTGAACGTTTGTTTTCGCCTTGAACAATGGTTGAATGTCACATCGGACGTGTTTACCTTACATACACATGTAAAGCAGTTTATGCAGCGCAGTCACAGGTTAAATTTCGCATCATGTGATGTGAATACGTGCATATTTATTCATTAACATGGCGTTTAATTTCCTCGAAGGGTGAGGCAGAAACTTCCTTTTAGTTCCATGAAAGGAGCCAGCATCATCATCAACCGGTCCTAGCTATCAACCTCTCAATGTTAAGGGAAACAAAGTAAATTTAATGAGTAGGTACTAAACTTTTTACCACAACTTCTAATTTGTTCTGAGGGCGTTAAATAAAATAAAAGTCTGTACATTCAGGTAGTACAAAACTAATTACTTTTATGTCCTATGTTATGTCGTGTTAAACAACTTAGCACTTTGTGACATTGACAATGACCATGGAGAATAATTTGTTAATTTAAATACTGTTATGAAACCAGTTGTGACTGACTTAGTCTGCTTGTGTTAATTATAAAGTTGTTATCAATAACGTGCAATTTGCAGAACTTATCAGCGAGAATTAATTATGTAAACATGCGCTATGCTCATTCTGTAGAACGAATAAATGCAGCTTATTTATAGTTAGTTATGCTTGCTGCAATTTATTTGCTAAATTAGCATTAGTTGTATCCAATTACTTTTATTTAGCAGTTATTTTTGCTGAAATACGATTGTCCTGATTTTTTTTTGCATCTAATGAAGCAACTATGTTTAAAATATTTGTTTCACTAAGTATTTTTTTTACTGACTTATCAATAACAAACTTAATACAAATGATTTTGCCTTTAACTTTTAATTTATTCTTTAATGCCATATTCTTAAAGTACATTTTTGTCCAACAGCTCCGTAACCAATGGTTGGGTGGTCTTGACGTACTGGCAGTAGATGTTCAGCGTGGTCGCGACCATGGCCTGCCTGGATACACACAGTACCGTACCCTCTGTGGTCTGCCAGCTGTTACCAGCTTCCAGCAACTGGCTGATGTTGTGCCTGAAGAGGTAAGTGTCCTTTTCTGCTCAATTTTATTTCTAAACAACGACATGAATCTTATTTCAACAAGCAAATATAAATATAAACGTTTACATAGATAGGTACTAAAATCACAGCTTTCCAGTTTAGACAAGAAACTGTGAAGGTTTCTAAGAAATAGAAAAAAAATCCCAGTTAACATGATCATACCGAAGGCAAAAAAGCTTTTAAATCACTTCTTCTTCTTCGATTGACAGTTGCCGTTTTCTGATGTACAAAAAGTGATTTAAATTCAATTCTACATTATATTACAACATTTGATTAAATATAATTGACTGATTAATAAAAAGAACCGTTGCTTTTCAGACTATCGAGAAACTATCGAAACTGTACGAGCAGCCCGGTGACATCGACTTGGTGATTGGAATAATGGCGGAGACTCCTGTCCCTGGATCATTGCTCGGACCCACTGCTATTTGCATTATGAGTGAGTAACGTTTTTATCCAGTTTTATTAGTTATAACCCAGTGGGTATGTGTGATATTAAAGAAGATACAAATAGTCTTCAAACCACATAACCCTTCGATCTTTATGAAATCTGCTATTTGGGATATAGATAGAAAAAAATATATAAATATCCTTGATTTAGAAACAGTGTAACTCAAGATTCTGTTCCATATTTATTGCTATTTCATATCAAACTACATAAATCCTATAATATCTCCAAATTAACTGACAAAATCATCTCTCTTCTACAGGAGAACAACTCTGGCGTACAAAAGCCGGTGACAGATATTTCTACAGCCACCAGGACGAAGCTGGCAAGTTTACGAAGAGGCAACTTGCTGAAATAAAACGAGCCTCGCTTTCAAGACTCATTTGTGACAACACACCTCTTGACAGAATACAAAAGGATGCCTTCCAGCCGGCTTCTGACAGGTAAATAAAAGTTACACAGTACTTATAACAATCGAATTCACTCCATCATAAAAGCACTGCCGCATCTACCAGTCTATCATATTCTTAGTAGATCGTATTACACCTTAACTGACACAGACAGACTGACAGAGAAACTTAGAATTTTTCATTTAAGTCAGGTTTTTGAAATTCAAGGTAAACAGTCCCTGGGTAAACATTTAGGTTTTAAAGGTTAAAAAAATTGAACGAGATTCCTTTTTGATTCCAACCACAGAAGGTGATGAAGTTTTTCAGACCACATACCTATATTGGTATTAAAAGTGCTATTCCTTATAGAAAGTAGGACTCAGATGCTCGTAAAATCACTGGTGACAATACCGACCTTCGTTGCTTCCTGCTTTACTTGTTTACTCATTAACAGTTTCATCATCACTATTGAAAGTGGTTTTCCTTCTCATTTTGACATTTGCATGTCTATTTTGGATTTTGTCACGAGTGTCATTAACGTTGACATTCATAGGGCTAGGCAGAAATCATACAGGGCACTGATTTATTCTGTTTTATCCTTGCAGCAATCCTATTGTACCGTGCGAAGAAATCAAGAAGGTAAATTTGGAAGCGTGGCAAGCTGCAGCGGAACAGCCGGACATTCTAACCCGAACTAACAACTGGCTCAAAAATAAAGTTGGCAGCTCAGGAAACTCCACCAAGTAGATTCTCGCCCTTAGGTTAAGTATATTTTGTTCATCTGCAGTGCAAGTTAGGCCAATGTAATTAGTTTTAGTGTTAGTCATATTGTCATTTGGACCATCGAGTACTTAAAAATCTTGATGCTTTTTGTAGTTGCAATACCAAGAGTTACGTAAGAAAACTCCAATGTAGTTACGGTTGTAGAGGATGTATTAAGACTGTACCAGCTTGCATTGTAGACATTTAATGTAGTCGAGCGTTTCAGTATTTTGTTTGATTGTGACAGTGTGTATATTTAGTTAGGCTTAATTGAAACCACGTTCCTCGACGCTTAGGTGAAATTGAACTTTAAGTCGTAGGACTTTAGGATGTAGACCATTTGTGTATCCTCTGAAAACTGGAGATTTCTATAAATTTTAATGAAGAGGTTTGGTCGTATCTTTCCATCGTGTGGTTGTACCGTGTCGTACAGTGGCTGTGATATGTGGACAATAAGTCCACTGCATAGAGAAAGTCTCGAGTACGGGACGCGAGTGAATGATTCTTGAGATCCATATGTTAAAAGATCCAAGAATCGTTTCTAATAGCAAAAACAAACAAAAAAAAATTAAGATATTGTTAGAAGTTCGACTGCTATCTAATAATCTAGCCAAAGTACTGATAATAAATGCCTTTATTAAAGTCTACTCTGGCGAAGGTTGTGATACAAGCACCACGCAGTTTTAACGTAATTATGCATTTTTAAACAAGTTAGCTTCATAGCTCCACTGATGAGGAAACAGTTGATTGTCAAGAGATTTCGTTTTCATGACGCACGCAGCGATCCACATAAAGATTGTAGCATTTGGTGACATAACGAGGCTAGCCAGTTTTCACTGAAATTTATGATATCTTGTGCAACATGATGTTTATTTTGATCGCTATCGTGCGTAACAAGTTGTGATGCATCCGAGTGACGACTGCCTAGAAACTCAAATATTTTGGTCCCAGTATTCTTGTATCTCAGCGCTTTCTTTTCTTTGTTTCTTGTTGTTATCTCGTCTTGTTTCCGAGTTCTCTTATGAATTTCTTATGTTAATAGGTTTAAGTCTGCAGGCATGTATCTGTTTAAATAGATGTTTTTTATTGACAGCGAAATTTTAAAGCGAAGGCGTGTTTAATGCCAAAGACTGGAATGTTAATATTTTTAGTAATTTTAACGACCAATTTTAAAAAGGATTTCTTTTGATTGATTAATGTCGTCATTTTCTAAATTACTTAATGGTTTGTGAATTTTATTTGATTGTATATTCTAAGCATTTAAAGTGATGATGCAATAACATGTCAATTACTTTTTATATTATATATTTTTTTCAAAATTTCTTGATGAAATTGTCTTGCTTTTGTAGTTTATTCCCAGATTATAAAATTAAATTATTAATATATTATGTACTTATATTAGTTACTTATATATTCTTCTTATATCAGAGTTAGCACAAAGCTTTCGTCAATCATAAATATTTTTTCACAAAGAATACATGTTTATAAAAATAAATATATCTATAGAATACCTTGCCTTCGTATTTAAAATGTTATTGTACAAAAGTTGTTAATTAGTGTTGACCGCGAACAAAATGAATGTATTGAAATTAATCTTATGTTAAAGCAGAATGACTTATTCTTTATTCTAAGTTTCTTTTTTATACGCCAATAAATTGATTTATTATGTATTTTACGACTTTTATTGCCAATTGTCCTAACACTTAAAGCAAATGAAAAAAAAATAACAAAAATATATAGTTTTCGCATATTTGTGAATACAGAATATATTATAAAATATTTATGTACACATTATAATATATCTTTCAAATTATTTTTACAGTGTTTTGAGAACTTTGTGTGGCACTATAATTCATTTTCAAACATCGTGAGTAATAAGGTAAAAAACTATATTTTTACATTCAAAAACTTCACACTCAGTCGTTAATTGTTATTTGTGCCGGTTTTTGCGCAATAAAGAACCTTAACGATGACATAGAGACAAATTTAATGAATGCACATATGTTTTTGGTACTAAAATACTGTCATACCATACTTGGATGGACTGGATGCAATGTATCAAGTCNGACCATCGAGTACTTAAAAATCTTGATGCTTTTTGTAGTTGCAATACCAAGAGTTACGTAAGAAAACTCCAATGTAGTTACGGTTGTAGAGGATGTATTAAGACTGTACCAGCTTGCATTGTAGACATTTAATGTAGTCGAGCGTTTCAGTATTTTGTTTGATTGTGACAGTGTGTATATTTAGTTAGGCTTAATTGAAACCACGTTCCTCGACGCTTAGGTGAAATTGAACTTTAAGTCGTAGGACTTTAGGATGTAGACCATTTGTGTATCCTCTGAAAACTGGAGATTTCTATAAATTTTAATGAAGAGGTTTGGTCGTATCTTTCCATCGTGTGGTTGTACCGTGTCGTACAGTGGCTGTGATATGTGGACAATAAGTCCACTGCATAGAGAAAGTCTCGAGTACGGGACGCGAGTGAATGATTCTTGAGATCCATATGTTAAAAGATCCAAGAATCGTTTCTAATAGCAAAAACAAACAAAAAAAAATTAAGATATTGTTAGAAGTTCGACTGCTATCTAATAATCTAGCCAAAGTACTGATAATAAATGCCTTTATTAAAGTCTACTCTGGCGAAGGTTGTGATACAAGCACCACGCAGTTTTAACGTAATTATGCATTTTTAAACAAGTTAGCTTCATAGCTCCACTGATGAGGAAACAGTTGATTGTCAAGAGATTTCGTTTTCATGACGCACGCAGCGATCCACATAAAGATTGTAGCATTTGGTGACATAACGAGGCTAGCCAGTTTTCACTGAAATTTATGATATCTTGTGCAACATGATGTTTATTTTGATCGCTATCGTGCGTAACAAGTTGTGATGCATCCGAGTGACGACTGCCTAGAAACTCAAATATTTTGGTCCCAGTATTCTTGTATCTCAGCGCTTTCTTTTCTTTGTTTCTTGTTGTTATCTCGTCTTGTTTCCGAGTTCTCTTATGAATTTCTTATGTTAATAGGTTTAAGTCTGCAGGCATGTATCTGTTTAAATAGATGTTTTTTATTGACAGCGAAATTTTAAAGCGAAGGCGTGTTTAATGCCAAAGACTGGAATGTTAATATTTTTAGTAATTTTAACGACCAATTTTAAAAAGGATTTCTTTTGATTGATTAATGTCGTCATTTTCTAAATTACTTAATGGTTTGTGAATTTTATTTGATTGTATATTCTAAGCATTTAAAGTGATGATGCAATAACATGTCAATTACTTTTTATATTATATATTTTTTTCAAAATTTCTTGATGAAATTGTCTTGCTTTTGTAGTTTATTCCCAGATTATAAAATTAAATTATTAATATATTATGTACTTATATTAGTTACTTATATATTCTTCTTATATCAGAGTTAGCACAAAGCTTTCGTCAATCATAAATATTTTTTCACAAAGAATACATGTTTATAAAAATAAATATATCTATAGAATACCTTGCCTTCGTATTTAAAATGTTATTGTACAAAAGTTGTTAATTAGTGTTGACCGCGAACAAAATGAATGTATTGAAATTAATCTTATGTTAAAGCAGAATGACTTATTCTTTATTCTAAGTTTCTTTTTTATACGCCAATAAATTGATTTATTATGTATTTTACGACTTTTATTGCCAATTGTCCTAACACTTAAAGCAAATGAAAAAAAAATAACAAAAATATATAGTTTTCGCATATTTGTGAATACAGAATATATTATAAAATATTTATGTACACATTATAATATATCTTTCAAATTATTTTTACAGTGTTTTGAGAACTTTGTGTGGCACTATAATTCATTTTCAAACATCGTGAGTAATAAGGTAAAAAACTATATTTTTACATTCAAAAACTTCACACTCAGTCGTTAATTGTTATTTGTGCCGGTTTTTGCGCAATAAAGAACCTTAACGATGACATAGAGACAAATTTAATGAATGCACATATGTTTTTGGTACTAAAATACTGTCATACCATACTTGGATGGACTGGATGCAATGTATCAAGTCATACGTACAGTCGACAGCAAGTCAGTGTACACAAATCTGTAAAATTTCTGCGATCGATTTTCAACCTTATCTCAATAGTGGAAGGTTAATGTTCGATTGGTAAAATTTGACAGATATGACAGATTTTGGTTACACTGACTTGCTGTCGACTATACATGCCTACATCGGGTTTCAGAGAGGATTGCTATCAAAATTGAGGATCACGCAGATGTGGAAAGGCAACATGCGTAATCTGGCAACATCTGTCACTGGACAAGTAAACATTTATTTAATTTTATTAATTGGGAACTTCTTACGTGATGCAAGGCTTTTTACCATAATTGAGAGGATGAGAGAGTACTTGTATTATTTTTTGGTCTGAATTATCATCGGGACATATATATTCGGGCGGGCCGTAAATATTGTGGGCAATTCGGTAAAGACTATGATTTATTATTATATTATCAGTATGAACTAGTGTTCTAGTAGGTGATAGTGTGAAAAAGCCAGCGTAGTTTAGCGGTCTTTGCGTCAGCTTAATGGTCCTACTTTTCTCAATTTAAAAAGTTTTTCTCATAAAAACATGATTCCATCGAAAATCTCTTGATTGCAATATTGGTATTGAAGAACAATTGTCCATGCCGGAAATATTTATTTTTGCCCTCTGCAACATGGAATTCTGACGCCTTTAATTGTTTTGACGGAAATATAATATCTGCAAAAGATACATCCGCAAAAATATCAGGAATTAAAACGTTGTTTTTGAAAATAATGTTCCAGGTGGAAATTGAAAAATTGGAATATTAATTTCTTAAATAGGTACAATTAATATTTACATCATTTCATAAATGAAAAACTAACTAGGACATCACCCCAACTGTAGATATAATTTAAGTTAAGTACTTATAGAATTTCTTTGATTCAGCTCTCATAATAAATTACTTTTGAATAGTTAAAATATTACCTATTTAATTGAGTAATCGCTTTGGTTATTTGTAGCTACGCAAAAGACGCTTAAATATATCTAATTATGATGTAGGCAGATAAATATTCAAACACGTGATCCGGTGAAAGGATAATATCAAAGGTGGCTTATTACTTTATGGATAATATATACGGTATGCAAACTCAGTGCTAATTCAGAATGTCTTTCAGATTTCAACAGTCTCTTTGTCATGAATTTCAAATTATTAAGTTAAACCTTATTTCAGAAATAAAAATAAAATGTCAGAAAATAAAATTAATTGTGCATATTAATTGAATAAAAGTAACTCTGTAGTAGTTGTGGAAAATTAAATTGTATGAAAGCTAAAAAAAAATGTACAAAATACACTTTATCAAGCTTTATTTACAGATCGAAAACAATTGAATGTTATCTAGGTCATAGAATTTAGGTTCTAACATTGAAAGTTCTTTAAACTACGTGTTCTGAACTGTGACAAATAAGTTTTAGTTTAATTGCTAATGCGAGTAAACGAACAAAGTTTTAGCTCAGATTTGAGTTTGATATAAACGACTATGTGAATTGATTTTTAGAGGACAAATTAAAATATATTTACTAAGTAAAACGTTTACGCATGAATCGTAGCTACAGGGGGCTTGATACCATGAGCATTCTCTCCCAGAAGACCTTGGGTGAAGGGAAAACATGTTATTTTAGGTGCCAAAACAATAGCTATGACGAATTAATGTGACACTACTGTGTAACTGCAAACAATAGTGATTTAATTGGCAATTATTTTAGGAAATAACATTATTTAAAGAAATATTCTAAAAAATAAAACACAAAAAACATGTGACGCATGGACATGGACATGGACATGATATTTAATCGTTGACTGAACCGTCAAACAATTTTAAATACCCACGTTATTGGCAAATTAATTAAAGTCAAAAAGTATCTGCCCTAAAACCCACTCAACTTGGAAACTCTGGACTTTCTCACAATTGTTCAAGTCTTAACAACTTACGAAATTTATTCTCGCATTTTTTGGTACGTTAACCTACGCACTTGTTCCAATAAATTGGTTTACTTACGCAACTTAAGTAAGGTCAATTCACTCCCCGATCCAATACACGAAGTGTTCAAGGCGAGCTTTTATGGCAGGTCGAAATGAGCCGAAACAAAAGACTCTATACTTACCAATCACCATAGAATCGATCATGATCTATCTACATTGTTAGAGCATGACTTCCGTTCCTATAGATTAATTATTGTTGCATTGAGCCGATTTAATTGATATAACATGTTGGGGATTAATGGCTATGATCATTTAACTATTGTTACAATATTTATAGCTATATTGAGAAGATAATAGTTAGCAAATTATGTAACTGAAAACCTATAACAATCATAGTCTGGGATTTAAACAAATTTTGTAACCAAGCTACAAAAACAAACGCAGGAAAATATCTGCTTTTGGGGTTGGTATGTACCAATAAAACGTACAAACTTGTTTAAATATATTACAGATCGCAAACAGAAAGTCGTTCATATTGATACGTGAAAGTTTGTATAGAGTCTGAACGGGTAAACCTTTATTAGTATCATATAACAAAAAGAATAAGGCAACTTTTGACCTCTCGTTATATTACAGCACACGTGCAAATAATACCACGTACATATACAATGATAGACCTTTTACGTTTAGTAATTACACGGCTCCTTTCGTCTGCGGCCGGGCTGCTCCGTCCTATTGTGATTAGGTACAGACGACAGCACATCAAGTTACCACAATCTGTAAAATTTCTGCAATAGAATTTCAACCTTATTGCAATGGTGGTAAGTTAATGTTTGATTGGTAAAATTTGACAGATTCGTGTACCGTGACCTGCTTTTGTCTGTACATATGTACCTATACTCAGTTATTCCGCACACAATGTTCACAGCATAATTAGGAATACACGTGTCGGATTATTACCTACAATATAGTTATAAGCTGTCGAAAATTATTATGGATCAGTGATATAAACCATTTATAAGCATGTAACTGCTGAATGTGAGGGAAATCTTTTATGCTGAGTTAAGAGATCTAGAGCTTGTGGGGTTTCATTACCCATTAAATTAAGTGTCTGATAAAGGGCACTTAAGTAAATTATTATGCCTTAGAAATAGTGAGTGTTAGCTGAAGACATACTGTTAAATGTATTTATTTTTCTTCTTATCTTATCTTGTATTTTTTATTTAGCATTTCCCTTTTTATTTTTGTTACATTTTCAATATCAAGTATACAATATGAAATGAATCATAATCAAAGTGATAAATAATGGATAGCATGTGTTAGTAATCTTTATCTTCCCTAGCCTTTTACCAGATTTCCTAACAAAATTAGGTTTCTTTATCGGCTTCACCAGATGCCGCTGAGTACCTACCAATCCAATATAAGTAGCATGGAAGAATTTCAGTAAATAGGTATCCTAATGTTGTGGTATAACTAATACTAATTGCGTACATTGTGTTTTCCCTACATTTCTTATTCACAGCATCTTAGTAAGCCCGCTGGAAAATTGTGCAATGGGGAAAGAACCATCAGTCTAGTGACCTCACACTTCACACCCAGTAATTAATATCAATAAATTAGTGCCAAGAAGACAAAACAGATTTGTTTATGGAGAAAGTCTGATTAAAATAGTAAGAAATGAAATTATTGCAGTTTACCATCTTCCTTCAAAATATAGGTACAATTGTTTCTTTTATTACAATCATAATAAGTAATAATAAATCTTATTTTACTTGATGGAGTTAGACGGTACGCAGACCCTAACATACTCGTAATTAGGAACAGGCTAACCAGATGATGGAGTTTTCTAATTTCACAATATGAATTTTGAGAAGTATTATGACGAAATATTTTTTTGGATTAGACGTCACGGGGATATAAGACCTTGTTTCTTTAGTTTTCCTCCGTCAAAGTCAACAGTCTTGTTCGTCAGCTGCAAGGTTCACCGCAAATGACGTCAATAGTAGGAAAGTGGCATGCATCTTGCAGCATTCCATCTTTTCCTTACACATCTTCAAAAATGTTGTAAAATTCAAAATTATATTTTCATAGCTCCATTCTTCAGATATATTACCATGTAGTTTCCCTAACGTACTAGGTAGTGTCGCACTTTTAGATTTAAATCGATTGTACTTACTCGATTTTTAATTTCAAACTGTCATCTATGGTCTACGCATCACTAGCGCTCCCACGAATTGCTCATTCCTTTTTTGTGCGCGGTAGTGAACGCACGTCACTTGAGAAACGCCTAACCGTTACATTTCAAATATGCCGAAACGGAAGGCAGAGGATAAAATAAAGCGTTACAAGGAGAAAATTAAACGTTTAGAACAAAAACGTAAAGTGCATAACAGTCGTCGAAATGTTATAATTTCCGATTCAGACCCTGATATCGAAAACCAGGGTAAGTAAATATATTTTAACAAGTGTTAACGAGTTACTAAATAATTAGTACGGAATAAATGTGTGCAATACAGCGTCTATAAGTCTGCCTGGAGGGTAACCGCGAGTTATACACGATGGCTAGACATGACGCAAAAATCTAAGCCTGGAGGTTGACCGAGAGTCATACACGAAGGCAAAATACATGTACAATAGATACATTGTGAACAATTAACGAATTTAAAAAGTTAATATTATTCTATTGTAAGCGAAGATTAAAATTTCGCAATCAAAGTTAAAATTCATAATTAATTTATTTTTAAAGTACCCACAAAAAAAAAAAAAAAAAAAAAAAAAAAAGTGGGTACTTAAAAAATAAATTAATTATGAATTTTAACTTTGATTGCGAAATTTTAATCTTCGCTTACAATAGAATAATATTAACTTTTTAAATTCGTTAATTGTTCACAATGTATCTATTGTACATGTATTTTGCCTTCGTGTATGACTCTCGGTCAACCTCCAGGCTTAGATTTTTTCGTCATGTCTAGCCATCGTGTATAACTCGCGGTTACCCTCCAGGCAGACTTATAGACGCTGTATTGCACACATTTATTCCGTACTAATTATTTAGTAACTCGTTAACACTTGTTAAAATATATTTACTTACCCTGGTTTTTCGATATCAGGGTCTGAATCGGAAATTATAACATTTCGACGACTGTTTATGCACTTTACGTTTTTGTTCTAAACGTTTAATTTTCTCCTTGTAACGCTTTATTTTATCCTCTGCCTTCCGTTTCGGCATATTTGAAATGTAACGGTTAGGCGTTTCTCAAGTGACGTGCGTTCACTACCGCGCACAAAAAAAGGAATGAGCAATTCGTGGAGCGCTAGTGATGCGTTAGACCATAGATGACAGTTTGAAATTAAAAATCGAGTAAGTACAATCGATTTAAATCTAAAAGTGCGATACACTACCTAGTACGTTAGGGAAACTACATGGTAATATATCTGAAGAATGGAGCTATGAAAATATAATTTTGAATTTTACAACATTTTTGAAGATGTGTAAGGAAAAAGATGAATGCTGCAAGATGCATGCCACTTTCCTACTATTGACGTCATTTGCGGTGAACCTTGCAGCTGACGACAAGACTGTTGACTTTGACGGAGGAAAACTAAAGAAACAAGGATCTATATCCCCGTGACGTCTAATCCAAAAAAATATTTCGTCATAATACTTCTCAAAATTCATATTGTGAAATTAGAAAACTCCATCATCTGGTTAGCCTGTTCCTAATTACGAGTATGTTAGGGTCTGCGTACCGTCTAACTCCATCAAGTAAAATAAGATTTATTATTACTTATTATGATTGTAATAAAAGAAACAATTGTACCTATATTTGAAGGAAGATG
>NWSH02000601.1:6658718-6670595 GCA_002382865.2 Heliothis virescens | reverse complement strand
AAACGGAGTCCCCTCGCTATGATCTGCTGAACTATTTATCGAACTGCTCATTCCATCATTTTTGCTGCTCATTCTATTATTGGACTGATCAATTATTTTTAGAATTGACATTGTATGAGAAAATAACCCATCTAACTGTTTTTTTTTACTGTCCATGTTTTACTGTCACAATAATTAATCAACCGCCATTAAATTAAATAACTGCTCAATATGTTTTTCAACTGATCATAATAACATCTCGAATATTTAAATAACAGCTCAAAAATTAGTTCCCTAATTAAAATACATGAATAAGAATTAAAACCTAGAATATACTAAATTCTAATATTAAAAAAAAAGTTTTTCGACATTTACCGTAGCCTTGCGGCAAATCCTAAGATTTACCAATTAAATAGTGGTAAAAGTCCGAAATAAAAGAATTGTTCGGACTTTTACCACTGAGAGTTGGTAAATCCTAGGTTTTACCGGTAAATCCTAGGATTTACCACAGTTCGGGCTTTTACAGTAACATATACATAAATTCACGTTAGAAGGGAGATACTCGTATGTATAAGCTGAAGCAAAAGAGATTAATTTTTTTATTACAGTTAAAATCAATGTAAAAATAATCCAAACATTACATGGATTCCTATAACTTTCTTAACACACCATTAGGTCTTATAAATATGATGGTACCGTTCACATTTTTTTGTGGGTTATTTATGAAACAATAAATATTTATCTACGTTTATCGCTTGAGATATTGTTGGCTGTTAAGCTTATGGTCACATATTCTATTATGATTTACAGTAGCGACTACGGAAATCCGTTGGGCCGAAAAAATAATATAGCAAAAGAAAATAATGACAATACTTACTACAATAAATATTATAGTTTTGTCTATTAATCAACATTATGGACAAAACAGTTAAGTTAATGGTCATTGATCAATCTTTGGACTTTTTATTGAATGGTACTAAAATCACATCTAAAGTAAGCTATATTTTTTGTTAGCCATTCATCTATATTTAAAGTTGTCTACATTATATTGTGTATTCTAATATTAAAGAGATGACTTTTTTGTATGTTTGTCAAAAGCTCCGAAACCAATGAACCGATTTGAAAAATTATTTATCTATCAAATTACACTATCCACGGGTGACACAGGATAGGCTACATTTTATGCAGATACGGGAGTAGATTCTTCGTGACGCAGCTGAAACCGCGGGATCTAGCTAGATTATAAAACTATTAACCAAAAATGTAACGTGACAAGGGTTCAAGTGCGTTAACGACTGACTGAACGCAATAGATAGACCTCTAATCAATCATTCGTCGTGTCTATTTGTTTAGTCTTTCACAATAACTTGAGCAATTTTTAAAGCAATTTATTTAACATGATCTTTCTAGATCATAACATATGAAGATTAATTGAATGGAAGAACATCTACACTGATTACTTTAATTAACAAGAAAGTTTTGGCAAAAATAAAGTGCCTCTATTTATTAAAAAAAATATCTTAATGCGTTTTATCTCTCATAGTTCATCATCATCTTCATACCATTCGTATGCATTTGCAAAAGTTCTAACTACACATAGTTACAAAAATGGCATAACATTTATATTCATTTTGAAGTTGTTACATTTAAGTGAAGTAGGGACAGACGCCATCACATTAATCTACCTCAATCTGTAAAATTTTACCAATCGGACATTAACCTTCTGCTTTTGTGATAAGGTTGAAAGTCTATTGAAGAAATTTGACATATTGAAGTAAGTTCATGTGCTAGCATGTGTATTTAATTGATATCACAGGTATTTGCAGGTAGGTGGGACTTATGAATTAAATGTAGATAAAGCTTTGAATTTACACCACATAAAACAACATAAAGCAATCATAACATAAGATTCTATATGGCCCGCGGGCATTATTTTAAACCTTAAACTGTTTATGGACAATAAACCCAAGTTATTGTTTTATATGGCTCCAGGCGTTAACTACAAAATCAAACCACATTATTGTTATTTGATTAAGTATGGTTTATATAATCGATTTATTTATGTCAATAGTTCTGTTGTTCTTTATATACTCGGTTACTAGGCTTTCACTGCAGCTTCTGACATTTTCTTTCAACTCAGAGTCTAGTTATTTCAATAGAGGAGTAAGTAGGTATGTAGGTAATCTCAAATGATATCTCATAATATGTACAGGATCAATAGCCACGAGTATTAATTATTAAATTAAAAGTGGTCATTAAATTTTATACAAGAACAATACTATCTGATAGTTATCAGACAGATAATGTTATAGAAAAGTATACTATGTATCAAATGGCTATCTAGAAGTCTCATTTAGAACCTGTGAAACTGGCTGCTAGTCATTCAAAATATTTTAGCATGAAACACTAAATCACAGACTATTTTGAAGTTGTAAAACTTTGTAATCAACTGCTTGTTCTCGACAGACTCACTCGTGTTCTTATGAAACTTCGTTACGCATAAAAACATTTACCGATAGGTGCTATACCTACTACTTTTTCCTGACTTCACCAAGTTTCAGCGATCGATTGACTTCTTTAAGCCATGTCCGTAAAAGCGTTACAACAAACAAATATAGGTCTATAGGTACAGTCAAACATTAATATTTCTGATTTATGTATGTCGGAATGAAAATGGAACACGTAAATTGTTGGAATATAATCATTTACCTATATCATTCACATGAGATGTCACGTGCAAGTAAGATATTAATAACAAAAAAAAATAAAAACAGTACAGTTTTGAAATTACTTATTCGCTTTCAGAAATCAACAATTCTTGGAGCGGGCCAAGGTTTTTGTCACAGACATGACAAAAAGATAATTATTATTAGGCATATTTCTGTTCCCAGCGGATTGGCGAAATCGTTTCTTGTTAGCAAAACGATGTTTCCTCATTTTTTAATATTTTATGCTGAAACAAACGAAATTCGTGATGTTGGACTAGGTAATGAGATTTTGTATGAGTACCTATAGTACGTAGGCTTACTTATGATCCGAATTGTTTTGTTTTATTAATTTACGCCCTGACTCAGCATGCAGATTGTCATTAAAAATATATTTCTCAAATAGGTATCTCAAGATATACCTAACAAGATTCTCTAAAGTTTTTAACTGCAAAGTCTCGTCCTACTAACACGTGTAGATACCCTGTTGAAATAACCGCATTCTAATTTATCTTCAGTTACGAGAGAATCAGGCCTCAGACGAAAGCATATATAAGGCATATTAAACACTCAATAATTTAACCACTATTGCAAGTCAATTAACATTAAAAAAATAATAATTTGTTCCATATGCAACAAAAGTGTACGTGATGTCTACCCGGACTTAAACCAATATACCTACTGAACTAAAAAAACAACCGCTCTTTGTTAAAATCGAGCAAACTTGAAATGAGTTTAATATTAATATTATAGTGCCATTGATTGCTTTTATTTACTTTTATTACCATTAAATAGGCACAGACCTTATGTGAACCAGCTTTGTGCTAAAATGCGGCCAGTTATGCAATGTTTCGATTTACTTGAGTGAGCGCAACTTAAGGTGCTTTTAGACTACAGTTTGCGACCCATCATCATTGATATGAAATAAAAAGTAAATGCGTTCATTTGTTTTGACTCTTCTTATGTAAGAACGAGTAATTTTATACTGCTCTACATTAATTTTAAGTCAAAATTTGAACGTGAACGGCCATCTTGACGGACACTAAAAGGTTTTGAGAAAACGGTCAGTTGAGGGAAATATTATTCTGGTGTATGATTTCCCCAAACCATGGAAAATAATGTTAGGTACTAAAAACATCTCTTTCAACTTCATCAACTTTTTATCACTGATATGAATCGTTCAGGTATTAACTTTTGTAAACTGTGTGACGTTTTAATCACTAACAAAAATTTGAGAGATCCGCTAATTACAATTTATTTGGAAGTAAATAAATGAAACGAAGTTCTATCCTGATCCCTTCCTGTGTAAACTTGTTAAATAAATTGGTTAACGAGTTTGCAAAAGTAAGTTTAGTTTATTTTATAGGTACTTTTGGTTGTTTCTAATCTGCAACTCGAAATATTTTGACTTATTGCGAAAATAAACCAATAGTAGTTATTTCGCCCATAATCTGTGACATTTTCAGCGCAAAATGAACAGGGTTTAATTGAAAAGTTCGATTAAGAGAGAGTTAATCACAATCTGCCAATACAGTATGTTAAAACATACTCGATCATGATATTAATTACTTACTTACCTATTCATATTTATTTACCACCTGATATTGAGGTTTAATATGAACTAAAATAATATGAAGTCCTTTATTTTATTTGTATGACTTATAATCTAAATCTTTCCTACTCCACACTACTGTCTCTAACAGCAAACCCAAAACAGCAAAACTAATAACACTTCGTGTCTACCAACAAATTGGCTGTCAATCACAATTAATCATGCGTACATTACATCAAGATTGAGCATTTAAATCAACGCATTGCCGCATAGGCAACCGGTTTTTGCGTCATTAAACTGACCTGTGGCAAATGTACGGCATACGAGTACATATTATGCGAGGGCTCTTAGTCACATGAGTACCTTTCTTTGACCGCACTTTACCTTGGAACCACATGTTCAATCACGTGTTGTAGTCGCACTAAATTGTTTGCCCTTGGGAACAATCCACAATCGAGTTTAGGCCGGTTAACAGTCTCCAATTAATCCAAAAATAATAACTGGCAGTAACATACGCGTCGAGTTAATTGCAATACTGGCCACCTATGTCATTAAGGCATGTTCAAGTTTTTTTGGGAATTAATATACGTTATTGAGTTACGAAAATAAAGAAAATAAATAATGGCCTGATATTGTTTTAAGCAACAATAACTTTTTCTAGCAGTCGGTTGTGCAATACTCGTAGCTCGAGGAAAGTCGCGTTTTGTAATATGTGCATACAAATTGTATTACGCACTAGAATATTTTACGATTTCCGTTCTAACTATCTCTCGTTCGACGTTGTTAAGGAAATAGTATTTAACTTTGTAATGCGTATAACAAGGTATTTGCAATAAGTCCTCCTTGCGCAACAATGAAGTGATATACGATTTATTTTATTTCTGAAGAGAGTATCTAATGCATTTTTCATTTGCGATGAATGGATGTTTCTTGTGTGCCTTTACGCTTCGTTTTGCTTTGATTGCATTTTCCTTTACTATGAATCCTTACCTATAGTAGGTATCTCACGAGTATGTCACATATATGAATCTAGATACCAACAACACATATTTTTGACGGCTTCCAAAATCTCAGTTAAAAATTCTAGTAGTTTGCGATAAAAAAATGGAACCCATTTTTATACCCGCCCTCAAAAGGAATATTTTAAATATTGATTTCCCAAAAGGAAGAGTGAAAATTAATGGCACGACTCTAAGTTATGGGCTGGCTTTTCGAATCGACAGCTGATTTAACAAAATTTTGCTCGATCATTAATTCTTACTGACTTTGCTACTAAGCTGGTGTTTCTACAAGAATCGATATATTCACATTTTCCGTCAAAACTGATCTAAAAGAAAAAAAAACTTTGCGAAAAGTTAAGTTTACTTATTGTTTTTTTCTAATATTGTTTGTTTGTGTTCGTATGGTTGCTTAGTAACACGTAACTGTAAATATTATAACAGATTTAAAATTAATCTACCTTTATGTATGCGTATGAACAACATCAGTTCAATCAATCAAACCCGTCTAAGTATATATTTTATTATTATTGAAACCTAACTTGAAATGATTTTCTGATTGCTTCCAAATTATTGTAAACATAGTGTAATATAATATTGATGAATATTTCGAAACTTCCAGTCTACGAAAATACATATCTTAATCTAGAAATTCATTTAGAATTATTATAGATTTTTTGAAGGATAACATATCATGTTCATTCACAGGTTTATTTTTTATAAAATTCGTGTGTAAATGTTTACTAAGTATCAACATTTCATGTAGCAGGAATGCACCATTAAAAAAAAAAACAGTCGTTCTAGAGCAATTGAGTTACATACAAAATATCTTTCAGCGGGGACTAGGACCAGAGCCTGCCGGGGCTGCGGCATTGTTCGAAAGAGTTACCGCGACCCAGGTATACAAAGGGCTCAAGAAGGAACACGGTGGGTTTTAGTCTGTAAAGTCTGACACTCCTTCGCGTTGTCACCCACAGGGGCAGGGGTCATCTGATGATTATCCATCAACAAAAAAATTGTTACAAAATCTGTATAGGCATATGAAAAACAAGATCTAGGTTCAGTACATTCTCACCTCTACAGCTGAGTTTTATAATGTATAGCTTCATTAGACTTAGGCCACAATTTTCTGTCGCAAACACGACTGCGGTCCATACATACTTTGTAAGCAAACTTTTTAATTAGAAGGTTTGTCATACCACAAGCAGGGGACACAAACATTTGGTCTCTTTAATTAGGCACATTCTGTGAGGGCTTTTTTTTCAGACAAAAGATTTTATAAGCGTAATAAGCGGAATTTGGCCTACTAAGCTTACTATGCTATTACAAAAATTGTTATACAACTCAAGTTAACGGCTTTTTTTATCTAAATCCTACTTTCTTAATCTTATAAATGTGAAGTTCTGTTAAAATATGTAGATACGGGTGCCCCCTGGACGCTGGAAAAACGGCTGGCGAAAGCCAGTTTAGCTAGAATTTTCACTATTAATGACAACTTTACAACAATTATAATATGAAGACGATCATTTATAAGAACGTGAAAGGTAGGTAGGTTAATCTATTGTCTTATGAAAAAGGCGTGAGTCGATACTAAAACCCAATCTTTAGAAAACTGACCTATATTTACTTAACTATTAAACCAAGGCTAATTACAGAATTTCAAATGTCTGTAATGACGTAAATATAACATCTGATTCTCAAGGTTACTTTTATATTATCTTGTTAGAACACTTAACTGGTTTAAGTGCCAATTAATCTAAATAGGCACGTTATAGTTATACTTTGCGTTAGGTAATTATATGTACAACTGGTAGTTTGTTGTGGATAGGTATAATTTAATTAGACAGTAATATAAAAGTTTAGCTTCTGCCAGCGATTTCACCCGCGTCCTGTGGTAACTACTCGGCGCACCCGGGTAAAAAGCCTAGCCTTCCTCGATAAATGGGCTATCTAATATTGAAAGATTTTTTTTAATCGGGNCGTTTTGTAATATGTGCATACAAATTGTATTACGCACTAGAATATTTTACGATTTCCGTTCTAACTATCTCTCGTTCGACGTTGTTAAGGAAATAGTATTTAACTTTGTAATGCGTATAACAAGGTATTTGCAATAAGTCCTCCTTGCGCAACAATGAAGTGATATACGATTTATTTTATTTCTGAAGAGAGTATCTAATGCATTTTTCATTTGCGATGAATGGATGTTTCTTGTGTGCCTTTACGCTTCGTTTTGCTTTGATTGCATTTTCCTTTACTATGAATCCTTACCTATAGTAGGTATCTCACGAGTATGTCACATATATGAATCTAGATACCAACAACACATATTTTTGACGGCTTCCAAAATCTCAGTTAAAAATTCTAGTAGTTTGCGATAAAAAAATGGAACCCATTTTTATACCCGCCCTCAAAAGGAATATTTTAAATATTGATTTCCCAAAAGGAAGAGTGAAAATTAATGGCACGACTCTAAGTTATGGGCTGGCTTTTCGAATCGACAGCTGATTTAACAAAATTTTGCTCGATCATTAATTCTTACTGACTTTGCTACTAAGCTGGTGTTTCTACAAGAATCGATATATTCACATTTTCCGTCAAAACTGATCTAAAAGAAAAAAAAACTTTGCGAAAAGTTAAGTTTACTTATTGTTTTTTTCTAATATTGTTTGTTTGTGTTCGTATGGTTGCTTAGTAACACGTAACTGTAAATATTATAACAGATTTAAAATTAATCTACCTTTATGTATGCGTATGAACAACATCAGTTCAATCAATCAAACCCGTCTAAGTATATATTTTATTATTATTGAAACCTAACTTGAAATGATTTTCTGATTGCTTCCAAATTATTGTAAACATAGTGTAATATAATATTGATGAATATTTCGAAACTTCCAGTCTACGAAAATACATATCTTAATCTAGAAATTCATTTAGAATTATTATAGATTTTTTGAAGGATAACATATCATGTTCATTCACAGGTTTATTTTTTATAAAATTCGTGTGTAAATGTTTACTAAGTATCAACATTTCATGTAGCAGGAATGCACCATTAAAAAAAAAAACAGTCGTTCTAGAGCAATTGAGTTACATACAAAATATCTTTCAGCGGGGACTAGGACCAGAGCCTGCCGGGGCTGCGGCATTGTTCGAAAGAGTTACCGCGACCCAGGCACACAAAGGGCTCAAGAAGGAACACGGTGGGTTTTAGTCTGTAAAGTCTGACACTCCTTCGCGTTGTCACCCACAGGGGCAGGGGTCATCTGATGATTATCCATCAACAAAAAAATTGTTACAAAATCTGTATAGGCATATGAAAAACAAGATCTAGGTTCAGTACATTCTCACCTCTACAGCTGAGTTTTATAATGTATAGCTTCATTAGACTTAGGCCACAATTTTCTGTCGCAAACACGACTGCGGTCCATACATACTTTGTAAGCAAACTTTTTAATTAGAAGGTTTGTCATACCACAAGCAGGGGACACAAACATTTGGTCTCTTTAATTAGGCACATTCTGTGAGGGCTTTTTTTTCAGACAAAAGATTTTATAAGCGTAATAAGCGGAATTTGGCCTACTAAGCTTACTATGCTATTACAAAAATTGTTATACAACTCAAGTTAACGGCTTTTTTTATCTAAATCCTACTTTCTTAATCTTATAAATGTGAAGTTCTGTTAAAATATGTAGATACGGGTGCCCCCTGGACGCTGGAAAAACGGCTGGCGAAAGCCAGTTTAGCTAGAATTTTCACTATTAATGACAACTTTACAACAATTATAATATGAAGACGATCATTTATAAGAACGTGAAAGGTAGGTAGGTTAATCTATTGTCTTATGAAAAAGGCGTGAGTCGATACTAAAACCCAATCTTTAGAAAACTGACCTATATTTACTTAACTATTAAACCAAGGCTAATTACAGAATTTCAAATGTCTGTAATGACGTAAATATAACATCTGATTCTCAAGGTTACTTTTATATTATCTTGTTAGAACACTTAACTGGTTTAAGTGCCAATTAATCTAAATAGGCACGTTATAGTTATACTTTGCGTTAGGTAATTATATGTACAACTGGTAGTTTGTTGTGGATAGGTATAATTTAATTAGACAGTAATATAAAAGTTTAGCTTCTGCCAGCGATTTCACCCGCGTCCTGTGGTAACTACTCGGCGCACCCGGGTAAAAAGCCTAGCCTTCCTCGATAAATGGGCTATCTAATATTGAAAGATTTTTTTTAATCGGGCCAGTAGTTCCTGAGATTAGCGCGTTCAAACAAACAAACTCTTCAGCTTTCTAATATTAGTATAGATACCTAATACAGTTTGCAAGAGTTAAAGAAATGCACATAATCTGTGTTAAAGAGTTGCTGAGCTAAGACTTTTTCTGTTCTTCTGAGACTTTTTTTAATGTGTTATTTCTCAATTTTGAAGAAAATTCTTTATAAGGGACCCTCTATTCTAACCATATTTTTCTTCAATAATTATTTTATGTCTTCCCAGTCTTACCAAGGGGTATCCCGACGCACTTGTAAACTCTGGTACTCAGTTGGGAAAAGTAGTTGGAAAAAGGCTGAGTAGATAATGAATAAGCTCATGTCTTCGTATTCTAGACATTTTATAACTTCTTCTTCTTATTGAGTGCAAGTTCTTGATATACCTCAAATGAATTACAGAGTCGTATGTCACATTACTTGATTTGAATATTTCCCTATAATTCATTTGTCGATTAGTAACGTTTGCTATTTCGTGAGTGACTGCCTTTATTATACGACCAAACGCCGATGACAGGACAGATTTATTAAATAGACAGTTTTTAAATTAAATGCTATGTAATTAAGTTAACTTGCAAATCTCGGAATAGGCACTCTGGTGCCAGAGTTTTCTCGAATCCGCCTGACGATTTTATGACAAGAAGGTGTGTTAAATTAAGCCTAGGCATGTCTGACCTTTCTCTCACCACTTCACGGACTAAACATCTGGAACTATGTATATATAGAAATAACCGCAGTCCGGTTTTGTCTAATTTATGCCCACGAGAGTTACAGAAATAAAGCCTTATCGATTTTGTGTCTTCTCTGCACGATATCTTACTGAAGGTTCTATTCTCTCGCCAAAGATGATCATTTGAGATAACTTTAATGAGAAATTAAGAAGTATTTATATATACCCACTAAAAATGTTCTATTTTTGAAATCCAAAGCAACCAATAGCTAATTTTCGTTGATATTCTAAGAATTCTATGAATTTAATTGTTTTGTTATGAATTTTATGATCTGAGGTTTCTTGTATCTACTATAATATTCGATTCGTTCATTTTATATTTGTTTTTATTAGAAAATTCATTCTCTTGTTTATTCTGGCGAAAAGGTTTAATTTCATTCCATTCTACATCTCCTACAATACATGAAAACAGCGAACCAAATTGGATGGCTAACATTTTTTGCATCAGCAAATTGAAAGTGTGTTCACCTTTAACTAAACTGAATTAATTAAACCTGGCCGAATTTGTATAACCGTATACAATAGAAATACCTCCCTTTTTTTGGTTTTACGATAATTGGAGACTTTAATTATAAGGGATAATGTAAGACCAATAAGAGTACTGTATCTATATTGCCGAAGTTACCTTATTTAAAACAAAACACAATCGCAACTTTGAATGCTTTATCAAAAGAATCGCGAGAATTACCTCCAAGATTTTCTGCTATTCTTCCAACCGAAGTCTCACTCGTATCGCAAGGCAACTACTTTCCACACACAGATAAAAAATATTATGTAGGTGTATATTTTATTCGTGACCTCAATAAATTAATTGAAACATCTTAAATTAAATAAAAAATCTAGAAATTTAATAGGGTTGCACTAATTCACCAGACACAAAAATACAGCCTGCTTAGTTCGTTAAAACTTAATTTACGATCGGGCTTAATGAAATGAGAAACACGTGATTGGAATCCTGGCCGGTACATACATTACTACAACTTCAACGACCAAAGATATTTGTTACGGATACATTGAAGGTTGCGTTGCGAGTCATTAATGATCATGTTTTGCTTACGATTCGATGTATTGCAACATACTCTATGGTGGTATTTAGTCGCTTCGATTTTTCGTAATGAGTAGGCATGAGCTTTTAGAATCCGAGAACTAGTTCATTACTTGTGCGTGACAATTACATTGAGATCCGGATAAAAGCCAAGCTTTAGGTGATAAAACGCGTGGGATGTTCTTAACAATTTTCAGTAGAACGCTTCCCACGACTATTCGTACTTACTTCTCGTTTCGTTTGTTTAAGTATAACTCAAACATCTCATTATGTTTGGGCCTTAATCAGATTACTGAATTGAAAATAATATAGAGTCTAGGTTTCTATGAAAGGAGAATGGGCGAAATGTGTGGACGTTGGTCTACTGCCCCTCTAGTAACGAGTCATATATCATTCGAAAGGTCTTTTTAAGCGCAACATTTCGTACTAACATACTATTCACCAATTGTTAGTACTTTAGATATTAGAGCACCGTTAAAGCATATTATCGAAACGTGTTTTACAGTCAATGTACCCCACCTCTAGTAACGAGTCATATACCAATCAAACGGTCTTTTTGAGCGTTACATTTCGTCTTAACACG
>NWSH02000601.1:6621701-6634229 GCA_002382865.2 Heliothis virescens | reverse complement strand
AAAAAAAAAAAAAAAGATACGGTCGAATTGAGAACCTCCTCCTTTTTGGGAAGTCGGTTAAAAAATAAAATACAGGAAGGTTATCATGTTTTCCCATATCTTTTTTTAGCATGCATCAACTTACTTCATGCATTAATGCATCTTGTTTCGCTTGTTGCATAAAATTGTTAATGGACGTACTAAGAATATTTTCAAAGTTGATCAAAAGATAGTCATAATAGTGTTGACATTAGATAGCTCTTTCAAAGACACGATTTAACGATATTTAAAGGTTAAATGTTGTTTCTGGAGGCATTCTTTTCTTCATATTACAATAACGGAACTCTAGTAGTGATTACAGTCATGTTGCATAAATTATCTCATTATGGCGCCGATCGGTACCATTCGTGCTCTGTCGTAACCAGCCGCAGGCGCAGGCCCAGTAATGCGAATTTTAAGCGTAACGGCTGCTGTGACGTTGCAAGGCCATTTTTGTTCTTATCGTAACATTGATAATGACATGATTAATTTCTCAATGTAATTGTTTTATTGATATTTTGTTTTATTGTTTGGCAAATTACACAAATTAAAGACAACATAATTATTATATTCAAAAATAAATTAGAGCATTGACGTGAGCTTACAAATAACTCCCTGCCAATAAAACTTCACCTAAATTCAGAAAAAAGCTTACATCGACATTTTCCTTGTCTCGAAAAACGCGAATGCCAAAATTTCACAACTTTTTCTCCAATTATAATTGTGATCATTAAAGCTGGCTGCCCTTACAAGTTGCCAAATAATCTGTTTAATGATGGCTTTAAAAACGCAGTCAATTTGCAGTTTACAGACATTCAGCGTAATAGGGAAAACATTGTTTTATATTGCTTTAAGTAATGTTTTCACTGCGCTTAATAGAACATGACAATTATTTCTAGATAACGAGTAGAATTTTAAGTTTGAATTTATTCTTGCTTTATAATGAACCAAAGATGATTCCCTTGTGCACTTTTCCTACTTTTTAATAGGTACCGATGCAAAACATTGTACAGACAACAGCACATCAAGTTACCACAATCTGTCAAATTTCTGCAATAGATTTTCAACCTTATCACAATAGCGGTAGGTTAATATTCGATTGGTAAAATTTGACAGATTCGTATACGTTGACCTGCTGTTGTCTGTACAACAAGATATATAGCCATGTAGGTACGATTAAAGGCGTCATGTTTAATGAATCGCGTAATCATCGTAACGACGTCATGTAAGCCAATTTCCGTCAGATGACTGCTTGCGAGTTACCATCTGTATGAGATAAAGTTATATAAGTAAGTTAAGGATACGGGTGAAACCGCTGGCAGAAGCTATAGTTATAGAGAAGCACAATTGATTAAGTATAGTATTAAATATTGCCATTATTTTTTGTCACCAATAAATAAACAAATAATCCAAGACCGAATAGTCTAAAGCAACAAAAAGGCCGTGTAATTGGTTCATTCAATAGTTCGACCAAGAGTTTTTTGATACGAGCACACAAAAGCCGCGTCAAATTGATCGGCTTCCCGTCTGACCTGAAGGTTGGAGTGTTTGAATGTTTGTAAACAATACACTTTCTTGTTTGTACCATAACTTTAGAACAAACTTTGAGACTAAACTAGCCTATAAAATCACGAATATCTACGAAACTATGTCATTGGATGGAATTTAAGCCAGATTGACTTTCGAAACTATGCCGATTTCCGGATTGGTGTCATAATCGTTTATTCCCATTAGATCTTTGATAAAATTGGTTTATTTTTATCACGTCAAATAGTTTAGGGTAGATAGAGAACCGTTTTGTTGCTGTTATATTTATTAGTTTGAATTTGTTGGTACGTATGTACTTGGCTTTCGAACAATAACGTGATAAGGTCAATAATACATTTTTACATGTCTTCATTGCATTGTTATTGGCAGGTGCCATAGTTCCCATAGTCTCCCATATCCTAGTCCATTTACATCCCATCACAATAGCCCAAGTAGTGTATTCCATATTTAGCAATAGTTTAGCACAGAACCGGGGATTGTCCTTGGGTACATTTATATAGTGTATACGGGGATAATCGTCGGTTCTGTGTGACCATCTCATTAAAGTTGTCTTAAAAGGGCTTCAGCGTGTTGGCTTCGGCCCCACGTTCGCCCTCCAAAAATCCGGGACTTTTATAGTCCCGTGGTCTGGAAGAGACATACAAAAATAATAATAATAATAATATAATAAACTTTATTGATCCAAAGTTGACATTTTGAAATCAAGTAACACAAAAGTAGTATAGGTAAGAGTTCACTGTAACTATTATCTAGGAAACATTTTTGTCAGTTCTGTGGTCCCCAAACTAGGCACTGCCTGTATCTTGGGGACCTGGGTTGTAATAATAACATTGAGGTTCTTACATGCTAAGTTTAACTATTAGGTCAGTTAATTATATTTTAATGTGTACATGGTGGACAATTAGGGGTAAATAAAATCAACATTATCGAATATAAAATAAAATGAGATCAAAAATTAAAACATAAATTGCATCTTCTTGCAAATCAATTAATGTCTCTCTTTGGACAGTTAAGAAGATAAATGAGATCAAAAACTAAGAAGATATTTGCTTTTTTCAAATAAAGCATCTCTCTGGACAATTAAGAGAGGAAGAAATAATAATGTTAATGTGGTGTGTGTTTCTGTGTGTGTAGTTTTTGTGTGAGTTGTCAGTCGTGTGTGATGGTTGGAGTTTTTGTACGTGTAGTGGAGAATAATTATTTGTGTGAGTTGTGTGCTGTGTGTGTTGTAGTATGGAGTGTGTGTGGTAATCAAACTGTATTGTGTGAAAGCTATTCAAAATTTTGTTTGTCAGACACGTGAACACATTGTTGTATTTTCTGTGATATCATACCTACCTATATTTATTAAAGGGCAAGGGCCTTGATAAATACTTTACTACTTCACAATTGAAGAATTACATAACAAATGAAGGGAAATATATAAAAGAAATACTTTTTTCATGTGACTATTTTTGAGAACTCTTTATTAGCAAAATAAAATGACTTTACCCTGTAATAGTTTTAGATACATTACACGGTAACTAAGCGTGGGTGAATTATGTACCTACAGACGACAGCAGGTCAACGTATACGAATCTGTCAAATTTTACCAATCAAACATTAACCTACCGCCATTGCAATAAGGTTGAAAATCTATTGCAGAAATTTGACAGATTGTGGTAACTTGTTGTGCTGTCGTCTGTACTAAGGGATCAGTGAGCGGAGACCTTTATTCGTCACGAGTTCACGACAATGATCCGGCACGCCCTGCTTATGGGCGACATACTTATTTATGAGCTAACGATTATAAAACAATTAATTTATGGCATTTTTGCATCCAAATATGGGCCTTGCTGTGTTTCTGTTACAAAGAGAAATCTGTTATCAAATAGTTTGCTAAAAACTCCTTAAGGCTGACCAATGAAATGTGTTTGAGTTACATTCTCAATCTTATTTTTAGTTAAAGCTTTTTATTTAAACAAAATCTATCAAATCTAATACGCACTTTGGAGTTTTATGTTATTCTTATTCTGGTCTTAAAGTCTTAATATTAAAGTCTTAGTTTAAATTCACCAGATTGTAAATAACAATCCCTATGTTGCATATTTAAAAGTAAGTATTCAAACTTTTGAAACTTTGAATTCACAGGTCGCATTTTAGAAGGAAAAATGCACAAAAATATTGAAGAGGGTGCTTTTGTTTATATACTCTGAAGAGTTATGAGCAAAGTTTTGGCAGTTTCTGTCATTCGATCGAATATACTGTCAAAATACTTTTTTATTCTCACTGTATTATACCTATAAAGAAACCTTTTGTTTGTTGGGTTTATTGTGTAGTACTTCCTCATATTCTTAGCGGTGAGAAAATGTTTTTTTTTAGAGAGTAAAGGTGTATGGTAATATCGGCCTGCCAAGGAGGTCGAATGTTTCATTTTTTATGGTTATGTTCTGTCATTAACCTTGAAGAGATTTGTTCAATTGTTTTGCTTAGGTAGGAACATGGATATTAATGACTTTGGTAGAATGTTACTCTACCGAGCGGACATAGATAGATATATACTCCTTTGTTTTGGACTATTTGAGTTTAAATATGCAATATTTGAGTTTAAAACATTGGCGTGGCACTGGACCCTAGACAAGCAGGGGCAGTGGCAATAGGCTAATAAGATCATTATGCATACTTCTGGTATATCATTAGTATCCAAATTAGGTTATCTAAAGTAAGTTAGGTTATTAGGTACCTATTTCTCTATCTACACAAACCAGTATAAATTCTTCAACGTAAAATTGAAACAAAAACATTAAACGATACTAAAACAGTTGTTATGATTTTATATGAAGAGTGCGGAGAACTTTTTGTGTTGGAACCTTAAAAGAAAAACGACCTCTAAATGGGGTTTTTATATTTTGTGCGACAGTAAAGAGGAGTGGTTGTAATAGTAATGTTTCACTTGTAACATCGACGTTACTGATTTTGTTGCACCTAGAAATTTCAGACAAATATTATTTATACCTTTACTTATATATTGATAGGATTTTTATAATATATGTTAGTACTTATATGTATATATTCATGATATTTCTGGATTTCAAAGATTTGACTCGTCAACATTAATGGTGGATTTTTATAACCATCCGGTAATTTGCGATTAGATATTGAAATATGACTATATAAACTATGTCAGATTTCATTCTCTAATAAATAATAATGGGCAGAAATGTTATAGAAATCCTTAATAAGCCAGTAAGTTACTAGTGTTAATTTTCGCAATCCTATATTTATCTAATATCAAGTGTACTTAATTATGTCCCTATTAAACCACAATCGTAATAAAGTCAGAACTTGGTATTTAAACCAATAAACCAGCTCAATGAAGCCACAGTATGAAATATCCTAATTAATAAAGTGCAATGGCTTGTCATTTGTTCTGTAAATTGAGTTAATGAGCACACTATTTACTGTGGAACTAATTGGTTGAAAGCTTTTAATCTTTTATAATTATTTTAATGATTGACTCTTAATTTAATTTTGTAATTATATTTACGCAATATCTCTTGTATGATATGATGCTGATGAGTCAATTTTTACTCACTGCAGAATTACGGTAAAAAGTAATGGATTTGAGTAATAACGAGTGAATTAAACAAATTACTAACCTATAAATAGATAATTAAAGTTTAAGGTTAAAATAAATATATTTTTGAAGTGAACGTTCTCACGAATGAAGCGTCTGGTATCACCTTTTACCACCGGTCTATCGCGGTGGACAATTGAAATATTACTTCTAATGTTCTTGCAATGTTCGCATATACCTAATAGTTATGTTATTACGTTAATGGCTTCATATGCGTGTAGGGCAAGTAATACTGCATTGCTTTTAAATGTACCATAGTACAAGCTTGATTATTGTAAGTAAAGATCTTGCATAATAATCGAACCAATCACGAAGTACAGGTAGCGATGAAAGTGTTTACGATAACTGTGGCATTATTTTATTTTTCTTTGTTATAACACGATAGCATAATGTATATTGTATAGCCAACCATTATGGAAAATAACTATGAAATGCCATTTCAACATAACGTTATTGTTATCATTTTAATTTCATTAATCATTTCCCTTTCAGGGTTCAGCTTGCGTCATTTCAGTAAAAGGCGACAATGACTAATTTATTTTGGGACGGTCTTTTGAGTGTTCGTATTTTTGACGATAAGTGTACATAATTTACTCAATAGATCGGTTAGAAAGTGAATGTAAGTCAGAATTAGCATACTGATATACAAGGAAATGCAAGTACAAGAAGTGATTATTGGTAAATTATTTTTTATGACATAATGATATTATTTGATACTTACTTAAGTTGTTTGCTTCGACTTCGGTTCACTATTGGGCAGTATTATATAAAAGTAACAGTTGTGTTATTATTTTGAAAACATATTAAAAGAGGCATGTACGGATATTTTATATTGGCTCCACAAAGCAGGTGATCCAATCTATATTATTATGTGCTTATGCTTAGGAGCGTTCTGTAGTGCCCATAGATACGTACGTAGTGGCCGAGTCATACAAAGACAATGTTCATGTAGGTATGTGCAATTGTGAATTCATTTATACATACGAGTGTGGCTTACTCGCTTTCGCTTTTTAAAAACATAAAAACATCTGTGTCAGGTATCACTTTGTGTAGGCTTGCAAAATACCTATAGGTACTGACGTTAATAGTTCATTCAACACAGATGAACTGATGACCTGAGAAGGGCAGCCAGATAGAATGTGGAAAGCGAGCCTATTTAATGCAGTTCACAGCTGGATTCTAAAGCCTTTGCTAAGTCTAAGATTACGCTAACTTTCAATTAAGATTACATTTGAATGCACGAATAAACGTGAGATTTACTCAAATAACACGGTTTTTGAATCCTTTTTTTGTTAAAAAAAATAACATTAAACAAAACAAAAAAAGGAAGAATTTGGGAATCCGTTAAGAAATAAGTAATTTATGAATCTTTCAAATCCAGTAGAAGAGGATACTTAACAAATGACAGAATAAGGATGCACAATTTGTAATATCAAATGGCACGAGCAAATTGTAGGTAACGTCACAGCCTTAGATTACGTACGCGCAAAAGATGACGAGGTGACCACACCACTACCATACTCTATATCATGTGAATGTTATAAGAAAATGCCATTTGTTAACCTTTGGTGCCGTTTCAGTAAAACGATCTTTGTGTGTGTTTTTTATTTGATTTACACGAAATGTACAATGTACAACGTCAAATACAGGCAACGATACAATACTTTAAAATTTTTCAACTACGCTCAAAAATATTTTAAAAAGGTCTTCTAAAAAACATCCGGGTTACAGGGTGTTGTATAAATTACGGCTACATTTTCCGCACCATTTACCATGAATTAAGACCCTATCGTTTCTTTGAACTTGAAATATTTTCCGGATGCCAATTTATCACTGCATTCTTTATGTACGCTTTCTATTTATCTTTATAACTCTACGTGAAAAGGGAAAATGTCCTTCTCTTAATTTCACTGCAGCTTACGTAGGCCCACCTACGTCACACATTTTGTAGGACAGATAACCGGGCTGATTTTTGTAGGACGTTCTTACTAGGATTTTCCGACCGACTTTTGAAGGACGTGTGCGTTGCACTATTGTTATGTGTTCTATTTCTTTCCTACAAAAAAAACGGTCACCGATTATCAGATGTGGGCGTGCAGCCTAAGGAATATTAAACCAGATATAAGTATCTGATCTCTTCTGATGAAGACTTAAGTTATGTGTAAAAAGATTTCAGTCAAAGTCGGCACACGTTTTATGTCAAATAGGGCTCAAGTAAAAACAGTTTTAGCATTTTAATGGCTTCGTTAAGCAATTGTTGTTTTTGTTCAAATTAATTTAAACAACTCATTGAACATTACACCTTTTTTGGCCCGAGTGCAACTTTTATTAAAGTAACAATTTAAAGATTTCACAGAACGACACTTAACTGTCTAAAACCGAGTTTATCGTTTCAATAAGATTCTAGAAAAAGTAAATTTAATTTGAAACGTCTTTATTAAGATCATTAATCCATTTCTTGTGCATTTACTGATGCTGAATAATTATTCAAGCGTTGGAACAGTGGCATTCATCAATCTTGTCATTGTTAACTCTCAGTTTTTAGTGACTTACTTTTTATTTAAATTAAATTTTATTTATACGTAAATTTACTAATGATTGGTTTTACAAGCAAAAACAAATATCGCCTTGAACTCAATAGCTCAAATAAAAGATTAAAACTATTGTTACGTTACGACCTTCAAATCAAAAAAACATAAAAATAAAACATTGTTTTAATTAATTAACTAACTACCATAAAGGGTATATTTTTATTAATTAACACCGAATATTCTGAATCTCAAACGGCTGTAATAACATTTAATGTTCTAGTATTTTCATAGAACTACATAAGGTTATTCAATCATTTTGACCTTTCTTAAACTGTGGGAAATATCGCAATGGCATATTACGCTTTAAAAGGCATGCGAGTATTGTTGGACTAAACGAGATTACGTATACGAGTATATGGATTACTTTCTATTACAGTACAATTTTTAATTTTACATGTACAGGTAAGTATTTACATTACATCTCCTGCTTTACTTTACTCGGAATTTATTTAATATTGATATTGCAATACGTTTTTATCCAAATCCAACCAATCCGCAAAGTTAGAGCAGATGTCATATTTTCTTTTATGCGTTATTTGTTTCTAGTTTGGTTTATCATACGTGGCTAATAATAATTTCAGGCATTCGAAGCTTACACATAAAAAACTGCTTACATAGAAACTAAACTTACTAGTAGTAAATAGGTACAACATAAGTTTACTAATGCTAACGGTGCGTCCTATGTAAGGGGTCTAAATGCGATAGCGAAGCGGCGCAGCGTGACGCGAAAATAACAAACAATCGATTTCTTTTGACGTATAGTTGCATAATAGTACTTAGTAGTAGTAGGATCGCTTCGCGTTGATTCGCTCACTCAGGACGCACCCTTAGTTTTCAAAAGTACGTAACGTAAGTAAGTAGATATTGATAATGACTATTCGTCTACTCGTACGTCCAAAATACAAGACGAGTTACTTAATCAAGCTTGAGATAATACTTAAAGAGTGTCATAGGTTTGATATTGAATGTTAAAGTGCTTTTATACGTGGCGTAGTCGACTATATGTATGAGCCTTCATCGTTAATGCCTCACACTTCCTTACGGATATGTGTTTCAATGGTTCTAAGTAATGGAAATCCTTGGGCTTGAAGTTGTGGTGAAGGTCACGACTTCAGTATTACTTATGGGTCTGGGTATAACAATCATCAAGGAATGGACAAAACAGTTGTGATCTTAGTATCTAATGGTATGGACAACAGCAGGTCACGGTACCCGAATCTATAAAAAATTACCAATCAAACATTTACCTAACACTATTGTGATAAGGTTGAAAATCTGTTTCAGAAATTTGACAGATTGTGGTAACTTGATGTGCTGTCGTCTGTACAAAAATTTCAACATTCAGTACGTATCTGCTTACTCATTGCATGAAACTCATTTTTTTATTGGGTACTTAAGCTATACTTACACTTACTTTATATCCCCAAAAGGTCCCCATTCAAAAGAGATCTTACTATCGTAGAAATCGTAGAAGAGCGTATTATCGTAGGCTGGATTTCATTAAATTAATTTAAGCAAGAACCGAACCTTAATGTATTAGTTATTAGTTTCAGAGATTCATATTGCAACCCTTGGCGATTTCTCGAACATTAACCTCTAGTATACGATACTATACGCCCACCATTTATACTGTAACGTGGGTATTAAATAATATCTAGTTATTACAAAATCTAATACTTGTTATAAAAAGTAATGTAAGAGTTATTCAAGCCAGTTTTATACCGAGAGAAGATAATCTTGTGCAAAGGAATAAGTAACTTATTACTAGCTGTCAAAGTCTAGCCTGATTTGCTAACATAAACTAAACCAGAAATACACATTTTTTTTAATTTTAATTTTAAGTTAGTACATACATTATTGTCATGTCTATGTCGCAGTAAGATAGATAAAGCCGTAATATAGTTATATCCCTAGGGATATAATTATATACCGGAACATAGTTATACGAAAGCGATTCATTACTATCTCACTAGGATTATAGTTATAAAACGGTCCAAGTTTAGTGATATACTTATATTACTAGATTAAGTTCAGTGTTATAAATATATTACTTGATTAAGCTAAGGGAAATAGAAATCTACCATACATAATTAATTAAAACAATGTTTTATTGGTTTTATCTTTATTAAAAAAATATACTTTATGTATCCCGCAGCTAGTTACAATACTTTGTGACATTAACACATCACAAAAACATGAAAAATCTTTGAAAGCTAATCAACAGTTTTGAGATATCTTTACTTCTTATCAAATAAATAGAGATCTTGGTTTCTCATAAGTATTTTTTAATTATTGTTCAGACAAGAAGAGGAATCATGCCATCCAGTTACATAGCACTGAATGCTTCTTACAGGCACATCTTTTAGTAGAACACTGTATATGCGATTTTTTACAGGAACATTTTAAATAACCTTGGCCACTAAAACGCTATAATTTTGGAATATTTCTCTCAATGAAAAGTTTTTTTTTTGGTATAGGATCATTCAAAGTAATGTTTGAAAGCTGTATAGCATTTCTGGGTAACCAATCTTTCTGATGTTCCGATTTTATGACTTTCATATCGCTATTTCACTAAACTTAATCTAGTAATATAAGTATATCACTAAACTTGGACCGTTTTATAACTATAATCCTAGTGAGATAGTAATGAATCGCTTTCGTATAACTATGTTCCGGTATATAATTATATCCCTAGGGATATAACTATATTACGGCTTTATCTATCTTACTGCGACATCTACACTAAGTTTCATAGCAGCTTGTTTAACTGTTGAGCAAACTTAGAATGTTGCACTTACAATAAAACTACAAAAGCATAACACTTAATTATCTGGTTTATAAAATACAATTCCTGAGCACCACACAAATCCATTAAGTATGTTATAAAACGTAAGTACAAAAATAATTGAGGTACTTACTTAAAAGTAATATTACGAAATAATTTAAGTCTTTCACTCCTTTCGTGTTGTTACTCAATTAATCAGACATTCTTCCAAAAACAATTGACTGTCTAACCCACCAAATAGGTTTATAGTTTCTCAAAAACAAATGAGCATCTAATAAACGTACAGCTTTGGTCAGCTGCTTAAGCAATACCGACTTGTCACATACCAACGCAGTTTGCAACATTAGTTTCACCAAGATAAAGATCTACGACTGTGTTCCCTTTCGAAGGGAACGAGTATATATATGCAAATGCTGTTACATTTTCACGATTTTGGCGACCGGCGACCGTCCATTTCGGGGATATTACATCGGAAAGGTGTAAAAATGTCAATGTTGTCGGAAATAAACGTATATATTGGTAATTGGGACGTAGCTTTTAAATGCTGGATCAGAGTGATATTGTATTACAATTAGTATTTTCTGTGACATTGATAATGTACTTGAATAGTGACACAGTAATTGACAATGTGGATAATTGAATTTATTGGATGGATGAAAGCTGTTAATACGTATATTCACTGTTACTAGCTTTTATTCAGTTGAATGATGTTTGCTTGCTTGAACGGGATAAAGAATACTAGTTTTATTTGGAAACATCTTTCAGCGTTAGATATCTCATCCATCTATAGTAAGAAGCTTAAGTATAGGCTACTTTTTATCCGAGAGTGTGATGTAATTTCCATGAGACAACATGGGTAAATAAATATTTAAGTAAATTGTATACTTCATGTATTAATTTAACTTTGTATAAAACCGGTTCTTCAAACCATACAGACAGACTTGTGTTGCTGGGGAGTTTGTTCCACCATTTCTTCTTCCCTGCAAAAACGCATAGGAAGTGGTGAAGGGCGGGCGTTTTGGGGACTGTCTTTTGTAAACATTGACCTTCAAAAAGTGCTGATTTTCAGCCTACTTTGAATAAATGACTTTTTATCTTTTTTATCTAGACGGAGGTGAAACCGCTGACGCAAACTAGTTATGAATGATGTTGCTATGAGACGAAAGTGACTTTTAATAATGGGATATTTGTTTTAGAATATTGTTGGTCAGTATTAGATTCGTCTTCAAAATAAGTAATACTCTGCTATTATATATGGCGTAGTCAATTTGACAAATGACAGTGGGAGTCCAAATAAGGCATGTTGTAAGGGATGTATGAGATGGAGGAACCATCTTATCACTGAAATACTAAACCATGGAGAAAAGGTTAATTTTCATACAAATTACACCTCATGTAGGGATCGTGGATGCGATACTTAATATAATGAGAAAATGTGAGAGGTTCGCTTGAAACACAAAACCTCGATAATAAGTATTTTTGTTTGTAGGCAAACAAAACGTAATTGGGCCTATCAGGGGGCACGGCAGTGCCCCCGCCAAGTCAAGCAGAAAAAGCGACACGGCCGTACCATCCTTTTCTCGAAGCAATTCAGGCTATTTTCGACCCACTATAATTTCGTTGTGGATAAAACAAGAAGCCTGAATTTTCTGTAACTAATTAGGCATTGTATAAATACGGTGTATTTATAATTTCAGACCATTTGGACCAGTAGTTTAAGAATAACAACTTGTTAAAGTTTCTGAATTTTGTCACTCACTGACTCACCGATCATCAAAAGTCTAAGGCACTTCTAGCAGACATAGAAGCTTCAAATTTAGAATACATATAGAGTTTAGTGTCCTTATTATGGGAAAACTTAAAAATTTTGTAATTTCGGTCCAGTTTTCTAAATACACTAACTGCATGAATAACTTTGTAATCCTATATAAATGTATAGGATTACAAGGTTACATTTGCAGTTAATGAAT
>NWSH02000601.1:6580645-6611737 GCA_002382865.2 Heliothis virescens | reverse complement strand
ATGTTTTGTATTATCTTTTACTCGTAAACCTAATTTTGTAAGCTACCAATATAAATTAAACAATATGGAACTCAAAAGAATTGAAGCTATGAGGGACCTAGGTGTGACATTTGACTCGAAATTGCTTTTCGACGTGCATATTGATAATATCATAAAAAAGGCTACCCAAGCACTTGGCTTTATTTTGAGGCTTTCAGCTGATTTTAAAAATATTAAAACATTCAAAATACTATATTGTGCGTTTGTCCGCAGCCACTTGGAATACGCTTCACAAGTATGGAACCCAAACTATAACATATATATTGATAGGATTGAGCGTGTTCAGAAACGTTTCCTTAGATTTTTACAATTTAAGACCCGTAAATATTCTTCCAACTACATTGTCAGGTGTAAAAGATTTCATATGCTACCTTTATACGAGCGCAGGCGTATAGCTGATATTGCTACTCTCTTTAAAATAGCTAATAGTGAGATGGATTGTCCGGAGCTTCTCAGTAAATTAGGACTGGTAACACATATCACACTGTTAAGGAACCCCCGCCTTATTCATGTCCCACGAGTTAGAACGACATACAGGCAAAATTCTTTTATGTTAAGAGCAGGCAAATCTTTCAATGTAATCTCGCGTGATGTTGACTTAGACTTGTTTCATACCAGTGTTGCTCGTCTTAAGCGTTGTCTAGTTAGTAATTTTTTTATTTAATTTTTTTTTCTGTAGTCACATGTATTAGGAGTGTTACAATTTGTCCAGACACCAATCGATTTTTTATTTTTAATACGTTGTAGCTATTTGTGAAAACTTGTAAATGGCCTTCAAGTGTAATATTATGTCTCTCTATTGTTTCTTCTAGCTGTAAGTTTTCCGAAAATGTTAAAATAAAATAAAATAAATAAAAATAAAGCTATAAAGATAAAAGGAAAACTCTACAGGCTTGGCGTGAAATAGTGAAATAGTGATTTTGAATCGCTGTCGGATGTGGAAAAAAATAAATACGGTAAGTATGTTTGAATATACATATATATTTAATAAATTGTTAACAATATTTAATTTGCCATGGTACTTGTCCATGCTCAGACATAAAGTATTCCGCATAATGATTACGAACTGTACTTGCTGCCATAGTATTGTATTGTATTGATGGCGACCTTGGTAAAGCCGATAGTTCAGGGCCAAGATTGATGGTTGATATTTCACGCATACCCTCTTCTTTATGTATAAAGTTCTGTAGTAAACAACACGTTTTTACAATTTTAACTGCTAAATCAAGTGACACATCTAGAGGACGATGGAGAATTCTCCATTTATTAGCCATAATGCCAAAAGCACATTCTACATATCGCCTTGCTCGGGTCAAACGATAGTTAAAGACCGATTTAGTCGCATTCAGCTGTTGGCCACTGAATGGGCGAAGTATGTTTTCGTGTAACGCAAAAGCCTCGTCCCCAACAAAAATGTAGGGTAGATTGACATTTGATTCTTCCAGTTGTGCAGGCGTTGGCAAATTTAATGTCTTGTTCACTAAGCTTTTCCAAAAAGCAGTCTCCTTGAAAACATTTGAATCACATTCTTTGCCGTATGCACCAACATCAATGAAAATATAATTATAATTTGTATCAACTACCGCCATTAAAACAATTGAAAAGTAATGTTTGTAATTTAAAAACATTGACCCACTTCTTTTGGGCTTTATAACTCTTATGTGTTTGCCATCTATAGCACCCAGGCAATGAGGAAAATTGGCTTTTAAACAGAAGTTGCGAGCAATTTCATACCACTCATTTTTAGTTGGTACTTTCATATATGTTTCTGACAATTCTTCCCAGATACTTTGGCAAACTTCTCTGACTATATAACTTAAAGTACTTTTTCCGATTCTGAATCCGTATCGTAGATCAGCGAAATTATGTCCTGTTGCTAAATACCTGAAAAAAAAAATAGAATAATAAATAATTATTATAATTAATAAGATCTCTTTAACTTATTTACAGGAAAACTGGTTGTGAAAAAGTGGAAATCTATGAGAGATGAATGGATGAAATGTCATAAAAAATTAAGCGAGAGCAAGTCGGGATCGGGAGCTAATCCATCAGTTCATAAGTACACATACTACGACAATATGATTTTTTTGACAAAAATTGCCCAACATAGAAATACTGAGTCAAATATGGTACCACCCTGCAACACTGAAAGCGATGACAGCCATGATACATCAATGATCAAGAAGAAGAAGAAATACCAAGTGCAAGATAAAAATTTGAGTGCAGTAGATATAAAAATGATGCAATTTATCGATTCTATGCAAAAAGAAGAAAAGAAAACTTCTGATGACAGCAGAATTATGTCATTTTTCAAGAGTGTTGCTCCAACAGTTGAGCAGTTCAATGACGATGAAGTTATCGAATTCCAATATCAAGTTATTTCAATACTAAGAAATTTTAAACAAAGAAAGCTAAACAGCAACACGTCAGAATCACAAAATATACAATTGCAACAGCCCATCCAACCTCAGCCAACCTATGATACTGAAGCTTATGGATATTCTACTGCAGCTGTACCTTCTAATGTGAGGAGCCAAGAAGCTTATGGATATTCCACTGCACCTGGACCCTCTAATGTGAGAAGCCAATCTAGGCTTACTAATTATAGTTCCGAACTAGAATTTGACACTTACACTAGAATTGAACAAAGTCAACCCAGTGTGCAATCCAGTATGAGTGACGACCTTGACTTTGCGACACTGAATTAATTTTATTATTTTTCTACTGTAATATCTACCGCTGTAATTTAAGATAATTATCGTTTGTGTTTAATGTAATTATCTTACATTTTCTAAAATTAATAAAGGATTACAACAAAAATCAAAATATGTTTCAATGTGTATGGTCACGTTCAAAATTGGAGCGATATTACTATAGTTTGAAATAATTTATTTAAAAAGGACATTTTCTTTTTTTGTGCTCGTTTGTAAACAAACTATAAACCTTTCGGAAATACAAAACTATTTTCAACCATACGCGCATGCTACAATCTTGAGCGAGACCGTGACTTACCTCAAAGTTACAACCAGCCTTTCGGCAGAAGAAATACTATCTCGCATAGCTGTGTGCTGATGCTTCAGTTTAATGTTTAAAACGGACAGTAATTTATCAAATGTCCTTTTAGTCATTCGAAGATAGTTATAAAATTCATCATCATAATTGCGTAATTCCGCATAAAGGATATGAAATTCGCCATGCTTCTCTCTGCGTGTTAATATAGGGTGAATCCAGTATCTTCTCTTAGTATTAATCTTTTTACTGTCTTTTTCTTTCTTCCATTGTTTATACATATAGAATGTAATTAGAACTTTGTTTAACCTAGTCAAATGCATTTTGATTTAAACGTGCACACGTTGTGACACCTGGAAGCCACTATGCCTAGTGAACGAAGTAGTCCAGTCACTAGTAGCTTAAGTGGGCGCGAGGCGTGTGCGAGGCGGATGCAGCGCGTGTGCGGGTTTAAGGCGGGCACAACGCGTGCACGGGTGCTGTGCGTGATCGGCGCGTGTCATCTGAATATGCCCTAAAAAGGATAACGACGAAACGATTCCGGTAATCGGACGGTGATCAGTAGCAATTAAATCGCGGTGATTACTGTTGAAATCTTAACCAACGTTATTTGAATGTTTGGAACACATACTGCTCATGTTAAACATATTTCTACACTACACTCGCGAGAAATCGGGTCAGTTACGAAAAGAGTAATTTCTTCTTAATTCATTTTGTTAGTTAATTAAGTAAATGTCTGGATGAAATCTGGGCTTTTGTACCATTTCTAGTCGTAAGTAATTAAATCTGTCTTGTATAAACGTGCTAACTATATTTCTGATGGTACAAAGAGCTTTCACAAAACGAAGTCAGATTTCATGATCAGGACATAAAGTGTGTCAGTTAATCACGATTTTTTTACAATTTCCTTACTGTTACTGTTCTGAAACAATAATCAACATAACAAACATTAAAAAATAAGTCCTCGTTAAATAACTGTTGGCAAAGCAAATTTTATTTCGATTATGCCGTTTTATAACGGAAATTCAATATTGCGCTTGCTTACAAATGTTTAAAATATGGATTGCGAATAATTATAAACTGAAACATGCTACTGTACAATAAGATCTTTTTTACTAGTATGAGTAGGTGTGGATTCTAATCATCCCTAATGTTTTTTGTCTGTCCCCATCACCCATCCAATCTTTAGTTTAACACCAAACTACTTGCAGATTTTCTTAGATACCTGGAGTAGGTATCTTAACAGGTCCACCTGAATAAAATAGTTGAAACATAAATCATTCCAAAATTTACATTCGAATTACTATAACGTAATCCCTATCTATCAATTTGGAGTTCCTTTACATTGTTCTATTAACAAATTCCACGTGCTTCGTGTCACAATATGGGCACAATAGCGTATTTTATGACAGAATTCCATACTATATTTGTATCTGCGCAAACATTGGTAATTGTACTGACACAACTTCAAGGCTGCTCTACATAGTTTCATGCCCTACTGACTTGTGGTCCACGTAGTTAGGCGAGCAAAACGCCGCGTTCTGAACGCTCGTCTCTAAACACACACATGAATAAAAAACTACAAATATTATTGAATTGAAATACCTAAGTGTCGCCGTATAATTACCATTTTCGTTTGTATAAGAACCAATAATTTACGATACATATTATGTTTGAAATATTTATTTAATAATTTACAGTTCGTATACCTTTATCGATATTTTCTATTGAATGTCCTTTACACCTTCTATTATGCTAATTACCTCTTAGGTAGTTGACATCAATATGACTCTCGATATTATTTGTATGCGTGTCATTAAACATTCTAATTCAGAATATTGAATTACACTCAATCTTCATACCAAATCAGTAAACAGAATCTTGATTACCCTTTTGAAAAATAAAACTTCATTTCTATTGAATGATAAGTACCCCAATAGAAATATAAGATAATGTTCAGTTATCGTTTAACTTATTGATTGGTATCGGATAACTGGTAACACCATCTCTTGATCGTATAGAAGAATGTCTAAAGTGACAATGTTCAACGGACATTATGAAAAATTGGGAGTGATGAGGGTCGAGTAAGCATCGAGTACAATAGGCCGTGTTAACGGGAAGTGATGGTGTGAAAGGGCGCATGTGAACAATGGAGCTCCCTAAAAGGAAAATATTATAGCCGGGCTCTTCATGTATGTGCGTGACAATCATACGATATTATAGCAGCTGATGCCTCTGTCTCACAGAATTGAGATTGATTTAAGCTTGTTAGTGGCGCGAATGATTTCGTTGGTTTCGATGACAACTTATGTCTTTATTCCTGTTGTCAATTTCTTAGTAACGAGCATTGGCATCACTATTATTTATCGCGGGAAATATACTGAATTAAATAAACAAAACATGGTGAAGTTGGTACCTATCTTTCAAACATGCTTGATTTTTTAAATGTATTCAAAGTGATTTGTAATACCGTTTTCCACAAAGAAAAGTTAGAAGTGGTACTTAGGACGTTATTTACTTATGATAGTTATACGTGGGAAGAAATTTTTATGATCAAGAATAACAAATAAACGCTTGTAATGGATCATAGCAATCCTAGACGTGGCTATGAAAGATCAAGATTTAAATTACTGTTTTCTGTTTGTTGGGCCTTCCCTTGTCTCTAAGTTTTGAATGCCTTTCAGGGAAGTTGCAAACGTAGTTTTCTTTTGACGTCCCGAGCTCAGTAAAAGTTCTTTACGATGAATAAAAACACTAAAAATGTAGCTCTTACATAAAATGCATTATTCATTGTTGGTCGGAGATACAAGGCAACACAAATTGCGCTTGACGTAATTTTCTTTAGCCTTTGTTCCGACATTTTGTCATAAAGTTTATTCTTTAATTAATTAGTTTTGTAACCAGTTCACTTTCAAGTTTTCCATTTATCATGCAGGTTGGAGTTGTTTGTTTGCTTTTACAGATTTTTGAAAGTGATTTTCAAGGTCAACGAGATACAAAAGCTTGTCTATCAGGATGCTTTCAGTCCTATTTTAATTTTGCCGCTTTTTGATGTCGAAAACTTTGTTTTTTGTAGCGTGTAATGGTACAATAAATATATCATATAAATTATACAGTTGTTATTCTTGAGTTACTAAAAACTGCGCTTGTATTCAGAGTTAAGTTTATTTCTTGTAAACGTTTTCAAGTTATACCCTTGTATTGTGTATAAAAAGACCGTCACCAAAGTTAAATTGTTGGCAATCCACAGCACCTGGCTCCTAGGTTTGTGAAACTTGTTAACTTCCAGATATTTCTGTTCGTACCTTCGTTAACTTATTGTTTCTCGAAATTCCAGTACAAACACCATATTCAGCACTGAGGCGTAATATTTCGAAGGACGAAGTAATTTCAATTTTATGGTGACGCGTAGGAAGTCGTTAATTTTTGGAGCGAAAAATGGTTCGGCGACGACATATTTATATTGATGGAGTGTGAAAAATAGACGAAAGTAAAGGATGATGTTGGCAAATTTTTTTAACAGGTTAAATGGTTTTAGTCATAATTAAAAACAAAAGTAGGTACTATAAAATAAAACCTGTGCTAATAACGAAATGTCTGCAGAGGTTTACAATTCCATAAATCAGTGTAACGAATAATACATTGCAAATTCTTTTACAATAAATATTTAAATAATGTAAGAGTTTACGAATCTTTATGGCTTCTGTTAGATAAGTCTGACTCTTGTCATGAAATTTTTAGGTTCAGAAAAAGGCTATAAAAACCGTTTTAGTCGACTATAAAAACGAGTCTTAACATTAAAGTTATAAATGAACCGATCGTCAACGTAAGGACCACCCACACAGTTGAGATTGGTACTTTAGATTTTACGCATTGTGGTCTAAAATATATTGGCAGGTATGTGGACACAGGTAAAGCCATACTTATTAATAAGCAAATGGAGAATTCCCGCCTTGTTCTGGTGGCACGTGAAACATTTCAATAGCTACCTACTGGTATTTACTTTCCTATCTAGGAAACATTTTAGTCCTTAACTTAGGAAAAAAATATGTTCCAATATTAGTATTGTATATTATTAGTAGGTATTAAAATGAGACAAGAAATGAATGCCACATCTGTTCAGTCAACCCGGTGCTTACTTACCTACTTGATACTTGAACTTAGGTACCTACAGTTAAGCGTAAGTAAAATACGGATCTATAAAACATTGCAAAGCCAGTTTAAAGTACCATTTTATGAGATTTAAAAAATACGAAAAAGTTTTAGTTCTGAACACAAACCATGAAAAGTGAATAAAAAGTAGTGCCTACTTTGAAGATTTATATTTCACAATGTAGCCAAACGGTATCAGTTACTTATTTACAATTCTGATTGAAGGGTAAAAATAGCCCCAAACATTTTTATTTTACAACGTCTTCAATGTTATTGGAAAGAAATATATCTTCGTCTAAGAAAAGGAACTTCCAATATTAGACGGGAAAGCTCAGATTGTGAAGCAATATATTTTGTATCCCTCTAGATTCCTTGGCAGCTCAATGTGAAACCGAAAAGATGCATTTATTTTCACTGCACAATATTGTGCTAGTTTTTTGTCTATTTACCTCTTAGTTTTTTATAAATACGCAATATTTTCAGCTTTTTCCTGCACCCGGATAAACAGTAGCTTATATATTCTGATATATAAGTTATATTATTAAGTTTCATGAAAATCCGTTCAGTAGATTTTGCGTGAAAGGGTAACAAACATAAATACGTCATACGTCCTCACAAACTTTTGCATCTACAATATCAGTAGGAAAGATTATAAATTATTATTAGATGCAACGTTTGAAAGCTATTCTAACTATCGTATTAATGGGTCCAAACTCAGGCGGGCATAATTAAACATTCCTTGTTGCTAACCAGAAATGTGAAGGCCGAATACATCCATAACCCCTGAAAAGTCATCATACATTATATTAGTAGTGCCTCTAGTACCCGCATAAGAGGCTATTAAGCACGTTGCTAGTGTCTTTATATCGTTTAATGGTATGAGCGTAAACAGTTTATAGAACGCTGTCATGTTTTTACAAAATGTGAAAAAGTTTGAGATTGAGTGAGATTCGGGTTTATTAATTTAACTTACATTTTACTAGTGGCTAAAATTAATTTAACTTTAACAGGGAAATAGATTTTATTATTGTGAAAAAAAATGAATGATGTGTGTATAAACAATTTCAAATTCCAATTTGTACAAACAAAATCAAAATTCTAAAAAAAACTTAAAACTAAAAACTAAAACTAAAATCAAAATAGTAGAATTATAAGTTTCCTGAAAGTTGTACAATAAAATTTAGAAACTGGCGCAATTCTTTGTGAATAAGCACTAAGTGGAACTCTGAATTAAAAAAAAGGTGTGACTATCGAATTTGCAATGATTATATACAGTTTATGTGTTTCGCTAGATTATGTGTGAACACTTTTTTAGCCATACCAGGAAAAGTCACATAGTTGAGGTATTAAGTTATTACAATGTGGATGTTGCCGGTTTAACCACAACCGCATTTTAGTTAATAACGTTGAAATTGATACACATTCAAAAGCTATTTTAATTATAATGATCATTATGACGTCATGAACAAGGCAATGAAAATTGGATTGTTATCTATTTTGTGACTCAATTACGACCTACAGCTTAACAGCGATAAATTCGTAACTCTTGCGTATATAATCTGATGTGTAATTTCAGTCTTCTCACTTTACAAATAAATCTCTATTCAACTAACATCAGGATTTCTGGTCCACCATTCAAATTCATTGCCGACAAAATTTATAGACCAACCTATTTTTTAGGAAATTGATATAGGAGTCTTATGTTCACCAATCACAGCTAACATGAAGAAAATGATGACTATTTAAATCAATTAGGCTTTATCAGAATATAAAAAGCACACAGGCTTAACAATCTCTTAATTGAATTCTCCAGGTTTTAAATTAAACACGTGCTTGCGAAATATTCGGGCCACACATGACGCGATACGGAGGTAATATTGTCGTCATGGAATATTTAAACGACATCCAGTTTGTCTGATTGCCACAGTTCCACATAACGTGAACCAGTTAATGCATCACAAGGCCTCTAATAGACCGTCATTTGAACATAACTATGACAGGTTCCCATTAAATTACCTATAATGCATTAACACTTATTAAATCAACAGTCAACATGTTTGCTAATGCTATTAATCTGTTTCGGTTCAATCGTTAAAACTCTCATTAATGTTAAAAAAAATATTGATGTAACCGACTGGTATTGGTTGCGAAATGTACATTTTAATTATTAAAAAACTTGCTATGAATAGCGAAATTTAAATGCAAATTTAAAAAAGATATCGTTAAAACTGTTAGCTCGTAGTTTGTTTGATGTTTATTGTGGTTGAAGTAAATAAATTGCAATTAAATGTATTGGAATACTGCACTGATATTAATTACAATAATAATTAATGTAATAGGGTTAATATTTACAATGTAAAACTTATGATTAGAATCTGTTACTCACAAGGTATTATTTAGAACAAAGCACATTTATGCGATCGATGAGGTTAGATGCAGATTTTACAATGTAATTATGCCAACCATAAATAGACCTAAACAAGTCCTTAACTAAATGATAGCTCGCAATTCATAAGCAAATTGAATGAAGCTGAAAGTTCATTCATATTACTCATAAGTCTCCAAAACCAAACATGTTATATAAGTATATCCAATTAATGAAAACAAAAAACTTCAGTGGACCAATAACCCTAATATGCCGCACATAATCACTTTTAACTCATGAAATATTAATGAAGTGCTATGATATATACTTCATTATCATGTCAACGATACACGCCTAACACGTTGCAGGTAATTATAAAGTATCAAATAACATCGCAATATATAAGGTGACTATGTACCGTGAAATGTTTTATTACATGCGCCGCGTGTTACTCAGTATTTATTTTCGTCACACCACGTTTATATTAAAAGGGAAGGCAGAATTTAGTGTCGACATAAAGTCGAGAATTTGTTGATGTCATGCTTCCTATGTCTTGCATCAAGCGTTTGCACACTAGCCGATTTTGTCGCGTGTTTACCTACGCTCGACGTATACGAGTGACAACAAACAATCGACACCTGTAAATGATGACACTTGAAGTGTATCGACAGGTTTTTTGTTGCGTGGAATGTGTCGCCAGTAGAAAATCCGAGCGTTGGTACACACGACACATTCTGAGATACAAAAAACCTGTCTTGCGTTTTCACGTGTCACCTTCGTTTGCACTCAGAAAAACCGAGCAAAAAATTTGCTAGTGTGAAAACTCTATAAGGGATAACTCTCAGTACATAATATTAACTGAAATAAGCAGACGCTTAGTGGAGTCCACTCGTGACCAAAGGGCTGGCCTATACTTCGGTCAAAGAATTTGCATTGCCATTCAGCGTGGCAATGCGGCCAGCCTTTTGGGCACGATTCCCGCTGACAGCGATGCGGATGAGTTTTTTGATACCTAATTTTAATTTGTTTATATTTTATTAATTTTAATTTAGTAATTTAAGTTTGTATATATGTAGATTGTATATATTATTGATTAAAACAAATAAATAAATAAATCTCTCACTGACAACTGTATTGAAATGTACGTTGTTACTGTACAGAGTTTATTTATAGAATCGTGTATTTTCCTATATTATCTATGAGGGTTGCTCTTAAACATTCTGTACATACATAGTCACATAAAGCAAATACATAGGTATGAAATCAGTTCACCGCCATTCAGTAATTGGGATGCATATTTTACTACACCAGTCATTATAGTAAGCATAGGTATATTATTAAAACTGAGAGACTATTATAGTATTATACTTACATATATTGTACATTTAATTGCCTTGCGTGTTAAGTACCGGTCATTTCTCTTACTAACTACGACAGAGTCATTAACAGTAGGCTAATCTGTATATCGAGCTTTGAATTCTGTGAATGGCAATAATAAATCAACTCCAATTATTGTAGAGTGGTATTACAATTCCATTAGAAAATGTACATTATATGAATTGGTCATTTTTTTATAAATTTTCAAAGTTAATTGTTAATATCAAAATGTGTAAACCAACGCCACGTTGACTAATCATGCTTCCATTTTGTTTGTTGTTCAAACCCCTTGATTGTTTTTCTAAACTAAGAAATATTTACCTAAGTATGAATATAAATGTATCTTTCCTGTCACACTTTGAAAATAAATTCTTATAGGCTATTTTATTTTCTACAAAATAAAGTGCCTAGGCTCAGGAGAAAATATCCTGATAGGCAAGCCACACGCGACGAGTTCGTGTGATTGACCTCCCTGGGGTCACTTCAGGGACGCTCTAACCTACCCTTAGGGTTTGAAACCCCTGTCTTGAAATTGCTGGAGTCATGGGCTTTGATTTGCTTTTTTCTATGCTGGGAAATAAACATCAAATCTTTGTTTGAATTCTTTAGAAGAATCAAAGTCTCAGAGAAGTAAGGTACAGATAAGCGCCTATGAGATATATCGTAGCAACGAGTCTTATATCGCAACGTAGCCCCAAGCTATATCAAAAGTGGAAAACAAAATCTTATACTTGTTTACTTTTGCTTCATCTTAAAATTACTTCATTGTTTGAGTTTTCTATTTTCTTCAGGACATCAACAATTCAGTATTTATTGATTCGAGTGCGCACTATTTAATTGTAAAGTCGAGAGCATATTAACACGGATCTATAATGGTAAAAATAGTTACACAATATAAAATAAATACATGTACTTATATTTAAAAATCAGTTGTTGACTAATTCAAACGCTATCCAGATAATGCTCTGCAAAATTTTAAAACCAAAAATAATTATTCCTTCGTTAAGAAACCAGCATTTTATCCCATCTTTGGTCCTCGGTATTCGTAAGAGCTCTTGACATTTCAATGGTTCTTAACTTTCGCCTCATTTATGTCGAGTTCGATTTGGACTGAAAATAGGGGGATTAGGAAAACATAAATAGGGATATCTACCGACAGGAACAATTGAGTTTCGTACCAATTACGTGGATTGGTTTCAGTGTTAAGTGCAATGTTCAACGTTATATTATCGTGAATCCAGTCCAGATTACAAATAAAATTGTTTTTTTTTTTGCGTACATATTTACCCTTTTACTTTTCTAGTAGTTGGCAGTGATTCAGTAGATATATAGGTTATATATGGTATACGTATGTATTTTATCTTAAATCAAAAGACTGTCTTGTGTTAATGTTGATTGGGTTAGCGAGTCGTAATTGGTACTTATGAATTTATACATATAATGAATAACATTTTCCGAAAAGTAATGATATCAAACTCTGAAGAATTAGCAGGTTAATGGAATAATATTGTTTATCAGAATTGTTTATTAGGAGAGATATTTATCATTGAGATGTTAGGTGGATACTTTGATCGATTTTCCTTTACGGGTTCTTAGAATGTTATAAGGAGTTGTATGATTGTTACAAGAATCCAATAATCACATGGACACTGTAAATTATTAGATAGACAATACTTACGCAATTTTCTTTATTCACAGATACAATGGCCACGACGACAATATACTTGGCGCTGGCTTTGTGCTGTGCCATTGAGGCCATTCACCTGAACTACCGAACGAGTCCATCCCATCAGCTTTTCCTGGATAATACACCGCAACTGCATCTCTCAGGACCTGGTGCTGCTTTCGCAAGAATTGCAGCCTTTGGTCCACAACCTGCGAGATTACCCGTACAGGGATTTGGGTGAGAAAAAAAAGCAAATCTTTGTACAGACAGCAACAGCATTTTACCAATAGAACATTAACCTTCTTTTATTGTGATAAGATTGAAAATTGATTGAAATTTTAACAGATTGCTGTGCACATAAGCATACCACAATCTGTCAAATTTCTTCAGTAGATTTTCAACCTTATCACAATAGGGGAAGGTTAATATTCGATTGGTAAAATTTTACACATTGGGGTAGGTCTGCTGTCGACTTTACCTACTTTATAAATACGTGACAATTAAATGAACACTTTTATTACAGTAAAACATTGCTCATATTACAAAGTGAAGGTACAACTCTTATATAAAAAACTGTAACTAATATAAATAAATATGCACCTTTTTTGTTCACCTTGTTCAAACTTGAATGTTGGTTTTGGAGCAGAAATTAATGTTGAACGTGGAATGATATAAATTATTTTCTTGTACAGTTTAATTTAAATTCACTGTTCTAAATGTGCTACAAGAATACGGAGTATGAGTTTATGATTTCCTTGTTACAATATGTGGCAACGTTCTTTGAGTGACACGACTATGAAACTATTTGTATGAACAAAGTGTTTTTGTGAATCTCACGCTTCGTGTCTTTCTAGTAGCTTTTACTGTTTGCACAGCGTAGTTGTGAATAATGTTCAGTATTTTAAACGGACAGGTTTTATTCGAATTCAGCACAATTGTATGTTTGCACATTAGCACTGAATGTTAATGAACTAGATACCTCCGTGTGAATGTTATGCGACAACTATCGGTAATTGGTAACTTCTATTGATTCGTGGTAAGCCGTTAGTGTGTTCGAAATCTGAATTTCGATCCTATGGCATAGCGTGAGCTTAGAGAGTTGGCAGTTCCATCGTAAAAAACAGTTAAAAAACATTTTTATGCTTTTAATAGTGTACCTATGTATATAGAAATACTTAAGTGTAGAATTTTATGTTTTTGTAAACGCTTGTCGCAATGCATTTACGATTAGAAATAGTATTTTATGTCGCATGCTTTGTGTATGTTCTAAAATGCACCGATTCTGTCAACAGCCCGTCGTCTGACCCAGCCATCTACGGAGAAGCTCTAAGGTTAATTGTTTTTCATGTGTTTGACTAACATTATTAATCTGTTTAACTATTAATCAATAAATTAATTAATCTTTGTTAACGATACTAACAATTAATCTATTGTCTAACTACACTTGTCCAGTAAGAAGTATCAACTAATGTGTAACTCTAAGACTAGTAGTCGTATCTTTGAAATTACCGTTGTATGAGGATTATAGGTTGTTAAATTTTAGTTGAGGTCAAGTTGCATTTTCTTCACATTATAAGAACGTTAATATTTTTTTGTGAATATTTAAGCATACAAGCTGTGCAGTGCAGTGATAAATTAGGTTCACCACTACCTCATAGTACCAGAGCTGAAAAATCCCCTAAATCCAGCACAAAAATGATTGCCAACAAGAAAATATCGAGGCCATACATCACTTGTTTTAATCCTTTTTACCTTCATAATATTTTTACCCTTTTTTGTGAATATTTAAGCATACAAGCTGTGCAGTGCAGTGATAAATTAAGTTCACCACTACCTCATAGTACTAGAGCTGATAAATCCCCTAAGTCCTGCACAAAAATGATTGCCAACAAGATAATATCGAAACCATACATCACTTGTTTTAACCCTTTTTACCTTCATATCATGAATATTTGAAACGTATGAATGCTTTTACAGAGTGTGAACACCTATTTTGTATACAAGCTAGCTTCAAATAAAATGAAATATCACATTATGATAAGGCATTCACGTCGCGATATAAATACTTGTTTTATTTAGAATTCATTCGCAAAAAGTGGGAGAGTAAATAACGACGTAATTTAATGTCGCGTAAGGTTTATATTGGGTGCGATTCTCAGCTCTACATAATATATTGAAACATTGAATAAAAATGGCGGTAGGGCGATGAACTCTGATATTGGAATTTAAAGAATTGGCTTCGATGATCTTTTTTTGTATTTCTTAATAGGATTAAAGAAATAAAATGTATCACTTTGTTCAACTCTTTTTAACAACAGTAAAATGAAACTTATATCTTCTAAATAAGTGAATGTGAAAATAAAATATTTATTTTCATTAAATAATTAGCGCTGTGAAGTGCTAATTAAGCTATAATTGCTTATTTCCCTATATTCCAATAAGAGGACTCTTAAAGATTAATTTAATGCACGGTTTCACCTGTGTCCCGTGGGAACTACTCCGCACACCCAGATATAGTAGGTAGGCTAAAAGCTTCCTCAATAAATGGGTTATCTAAAACTGAAACAATTTTTAAAATCGGAACAGTAGTTGCCGAGATTGGCGCTTTCAATCAATCAAACAATTATAGTCTTCCTTTATAATATTAGTATACAGACTAGGTAACATTGCGCAGATGCACTGGGGAACTGCTTTCAAGCGGTTATGTACTGAACGTGTATAAGATATTGTTCACGCTCCAAATCAATTGATTTTCCTTACACGTGTTCCACTCGTACTATTAGTGCCAAGATTCTGAGGTTTTCAACTAAACGTAAATGACTAAAGTTGGCTTTGTATGAATTTCATTTTAGTCTACGAGATATAGTCGCATGTTTTCTTAGAAAAGTGAAGGAGTATTATTCGACCACCTATTTCAATTATTTTTGCATGGCAAATATTGACAGGTTGTAATCAATAGTATAAATATGATGCCTCTTGTGTAAATACTCTTCTTATAAATATTTTTTATTTAATTAATGTAAATGATATTCATATCGAATTCTGAAACCACTAAATAAATAGCAAAGCATGTTATTTTATAAAAGCAAATGCGAACCAAAGTTTATTTAAAAGCTATTTCAAAATTAAGTAAATAACAATGCATGCACTTCGTAATTAATTTTCAATGAGTTCAAAGGGTTTTTCTAATGTTTATTTTGTGGTATAGTTTCAGTAACCCCCCACCTCCGTTAGGAGCGGGGCAGGACCCAGCCACTCAGACCTGTGGGCTGGCACCTCCTTTCTGTACTAAGTCCCGCTATAGAGCCATTGATGGTTCTTGCAACAATCTCGAGAGACCTGCGTGGGGTATGCCGCAGACACCCTACGGTCGATTGGCTCCTTACAACTATGCTGACGGTAAGAACTTGTGAATATTTTGGTTGACTTAAGTTTATGAATAGGCCTAAAGCCTAAGTTCACAAAGTAAAGCTACAGTTTAATATTAATTGTCACGTCCAATTTTCAAAGTAAAGATTTATTTTTAGAAACAGACGTTTATATTATATTTTATTATCAGTAAACAGAGGCCTTAGAAAATTATGGTGGTACTCTTCTTATGAAATACTATTTGCTCTTATTTATTTAATAGAAGTATAAAGGTTATGTTGGATAATTACTATAATTGCGACTAGAAGGTTGAGCTAAAGACATTGAATTTGTCGCAATTAAATTTATACTTCGCCGCAATGCAAACTATCTATCTTCTTCATAGCTAGCAATAGCCTTTTCTTTAGGTATATCAGCACACCACTTGCCAACTATATTGCCGCCACAAAAAAACAAAAAAGCTTAATTTTTATTTTAACTTTTTAAGCGTATGTACATATTACATGTGAGTTCGAAGGCATGTGCTTAAAAACCATTTTAGAATACACATTCTATACAAATATGACTATATAACCGCAAATATTAGACCAGAGGCTGACACATGAAAGATGCTAGTCATAATGTATTGCGACGGATTATGTTACATTGCAGGGACATCATATAATCTATACGTGCCCATGACACGGGATACCATCCATGGCCCCATATTAATTCTACCAATATTTATGTATAGATAGGTAACTACACATCTCTCAACGCAGCTAGTCTTTGCGTATAAATAATCTTCGGACATTCAATATACGAAAAAAAATACCAAAAATTAATTGGTTTAACGAAGTTATAACAATAAATTTTAAACTAAAACTCTATTTGTTTTTAATCAACTTTGATTTATTTTAAAATGCATTTTTCGTGTAAGGTATTTGAAAAAGGTTTTTAAACTTTTCTGAAAAAAACGGAGTAAACTTAATTCGTTTTGGTTGGATTTAATTCTGATAAAATGGCCGCTGTTGACAGGCATTTGTTTGGTTTGCAATAATTGCTTTGTACTATATTCTGAGTTATCTATTATGGAAAGTACAATACACAAAAATTACCATGAGAATGTATTTCGTATGTCAGTTTAGCGAAACGAATGATTTGCGAAGTGCACGAAAATGCTTTGGGTTAGCGCTCGGCTTATGCAAATGTGTAAAATGCTCACGTTTCAGACATTTGCATGCCATTTCACTCGTCACTGACGTAGCTGCATTATTGATGTTTACCCACTTAATCCACCAACTGAACAGGAGCAATTTTAAGGAGAATTGGGCTACGAATTGTTTGCGATCCTAGGTGACTAGTCGCATCTTTTATTTGATGTTGTATGAGCTGTCTTTATTACGGTTTTATTGACTAGCTCTATATAATAAAGAACATTTTATTTGAATTCATTTTGTTGCGCCGCTTTGCATTATTGCCCAGATTTACGGTGCGTAAATCCTTTATCGTAATTTACGGAATTTATTGGTTAATATTTTTACTATTAGAGTATTTTTTACAACTAATAAATAATACTACAATTGATACTGCAATAATTTAATTTGCAATTAGAAATAGCAATGCTATGAACGATAAACTAATTGGAATTAATTTCTGTTAATTAGAATAATTATCTGAACTAAGTAAATGAAGTGAACGGAGCCATTTATACAAGTGAAATAGTAAACTCCTTTGATAACGTAATTTAACAACTAATGTTAATTTTGTATGCTAATAGTTTCTATTATTCAATTATACCAAAAGATAAGTCGCAAGAAACGAAATTATTTGAACGTGCAAAATATACTATGTATGTGATAGCTGATATACTTCATACTGTGAGGTTTCGTAGCCCGTAGCAATGTTCTACGCGCGATGCTACGTGCGTAGCACACGTAATGTCAAAAGCAATATTATTATGACACATTTTAAAGGCGTTAAGTTCACGTAGATGGTCAAACTTTTTGTGAACAATTCTCAAGGCGACAAAACCAGTGTTGATGTTACGATATATGTTTCCTTATTTATCTTACAGTAATAATAAAGAACGCTTCCCTTCACAATCAATCATTAATGCTTATTGCATTTCCAATAAGAGAACTTCCTTTTATTTATTATTTAGTTGAAGGAGATTGGCGCTATTTTCCTCTACTTGGCGACATTTTGATGAATGATTTTGACGCTTAGCAATTAATGTGTTATATTCATACAATATGTATGAAGATTGGTATGTTAATTTAGTCTTAATGGCGTAGGATGTGAGCGAGTGAATGGATGCAAGGATTTAGGCCTCTGGAGATGATATATCCCCGTAAGGTTTGGTGTGATATATGTTGCAGATTGATTAATGGTTTGAAATTATATAAATAATTACTGGTATTGTATGTACAGTTTGGTGGTTCAATCTCTTTACAAATACTGTTAGTCATTTAGCTCACTCATACCTATATTCTATGAGGCGGAACCATTTAAGCGTTCTCAAATTTTTCGCTACTGGGAATATCAGCTACGAACTTAAACACTATTAGGTTATAAGAAGAAAACAGAATAATAATGATTCCATTTCAGACCAGTTTCACAGATTCCAGATGCATTTCTAAATGGCTATCTGACAGATAATGACAGAAATGTTTTTAATATTGACTTCTTTTCTATGACATTATTTGTCAGTTAGAATAGCATTTTATCCTACCTCTGAATCTGGTCCATAAGTCCTTAAGCAACAATGATGCAAGATGATCACACAAGACTTAATTTCCAGGTATTAACGAGTTCCCTCGGTCGAGATCTGGCCGTCCGCTTCCGAACGTAAGAGAAATTAGTCTCCGTTTGTTCCCGGACAAGCAACTGATCGACCCTATATGGACTCTCAACACACAACAGTGGGGACAGATTGTCACCCACGATATGTCTCTAACGGCCGGCGTGGTGCAATCGCGTAAGTTACACCCAATTATATTATTTAAGTTCTAGCTTCTACCAGTGGTTTATTCTCCTCGCGAACTAGGAATTCCCCTCATCCAGATAAAAAGTAGTCTAAAATTTTATTTGACACTAAGCTGTATTTACTCAAAATCTGCAAGGAAGTTCTTGTGTGAAAGAGGAATAAACACCCATACATCCATTCATGCATACATACGAATACAAACTTGCGTGTAATGCGCTGCGTGATTGTTTGACAATAAGTTTAAGCATTGGATAGTTAATGTCTTAATCATTTACAAAATTAGTTCACCGAGATTCAGTGAATTGGTAATCTATATTTTATTAAAAGTACCTACTTCAAAGTAACGTGCACTTACTGCATTAGAATTATTGGATTTCGTTCCAACAGTGTTATATTCCGTGAACTTCAGTGACATTAGTTAAGTGTTGTACGGATAATAAATTGCTCCAAATAAATACGTAGTAAATATTGGAATTGTTCTGTAGCTAATTTTCTTATATTTCATTTCTAAGCGGAACTTTCGCAGTAAGAACACGTTTTGCCATAAGTTTGCTCAAGAGAACAGTTGAAAATATTTTTATTGAATCGGTTCTTACATGTGTAAGAGCGACTGACTTCGCAAGCTAATTTTACAGACGTTAAAATTGATTTCGAAAATGGTTTTCATAAGGCATACTCGTAATTATTTATTTATAGCTTCTGCCAGCGGTTTCACCCGCGTCCCGTGGGAACTATTTGGCGCACCCGGATAAAAAGTATCCTATAGCCTTCCTCGATAAATGGTATATCTAACACTGAAAGAATTTTTCAAATCGGACCAGTAGATCCTGAGATTAGCGCGTTCAAACAAACAAACAAACTCTTCAGCTTTATAATATTTTTAGTACTAGGATAGACAACAACAAAAATGGCAATGAGCCAATTACATTTGTTCTAATAGAAATATGTTTATATGAATATAATGAAATTTTTATACGGTCTCCTCAAAGTGCTCCCGACATTCAAACAATATACATAGTCTTACAATCGCCCGCAAACAAATCACAGTCAGGCTTATATCATAAGGTACTTAAGTTATTAGGTTACTTAAATTTTCTCAGTACTTAAATGAACACAGAGTATTCATCCATTATATTACATAATAAATAATATTATAAATGCGAAAGTAACTCTGTCTGTCTGTCTGTTACGCTTTCACGCCTAAACCAGCGAGCGGATTTTGATGAAATTTGGTACAGAGATAGAATTACCCCGAGACTAGACTAAAATAGACTTTTTATCCGAGAACGGGAAATAGTTCCCTCGGGAAGCGGGCGAAGCCGCTGGCAGAAGCTAGTTTAACATCTTTAAGACGTAGTTTCGTAAACCTTCTTCTGACATTCATTAATTATAATTGNGAGCGAGTGAATGGATGCAAGGATTTAGGCCTCTGGAGATGATATATCCCCGTAAGGTTTGGTGTGATATATGTTGCAGATTGATTAATGGTTTGAAATTATATAAATAATTACTGGTATTGTATGTACAGTTTGGTGGTTCAATCTCTTTACAAATACTGTTAGTCATTTAGCTCACTCATACCTATATTCTATGAGGCGGAACCATTTAAGCGTTCTCAAATTTTTCGCTACTGGGAATATCAGCTACGAACTTAAACACTATTAGGTTATAAGAAGAAAACAGAATAATAATGATTCCATTTCAGACCAGTTTCACAGATTCCAGATGCATTTCTAAATGGCTATCTGACAGATAATGACAGAAATGTTTTTAATATTGACTTCTTTTCTATGACATTATTTGTCAGTTAGAATAGCATTTTATCCTACCTCTGAATCTGGTCCATAAGTCCTTAAGCAACAATGATGCAAGATGATCACACAAGACTTAATTTCCAGGTATTAACGAGTTCCCTCGGTCGAGATCTGGCCGTCCGCTTCCGAACGTAAGAGAAATTAGTCTCCGTTTGTTCCCGGACAAGCAACTGATCGACCCTATATGGACTCTCAACACACAACAGTGGGGACAGATTGTCACCCACGATATGTCTCTAACGGCCGGCGTGGTGCAATCGCGTAAGTTACACCCAATTATATTATTTAAGTTCTAGCTTCTACCAGTGGTTTATTCTCCTCGCGAACTAGGAATTCCCCTCATCCAGATAAAAAGTAGTCTAAAATTTTATTTGACACTAAGCTGTATTTACTCAAAATCTGCAAGGAAGTTCTTGTGTGAAAGAGGAATAAACACCCATACATCCATTCATGCATACATACGAATACAAACTTGCGTGTAATGCGCTGCGTGATTGTTTGACAATAAGTTTAAGCATTGGATAGTTAATGTCTTAATCATTTACAAAATTAGTTCACCGAGATTCAGTGAATTGGTAATCTATATTTTATTAAAAGTACCTACTTCAAAGTAACGTGCACTTACTGCATTAGAATTATTGGATTTCGTTCCAACAGTGTTATATTCCGTGAACTTCAGTGACATTAGTTAAGTGTTGTACGGATAATAAATTGCTCCAAATAAATACGTAGTAAATATTGGAATTGTTCTGTAGCTAATTTTCTTATATTTCATTTCTAAGCGGAACTTTCGCAGTAAGAACACGTTTTGCCATAAGTTTGCTCAAGAGAACAGTTGAAAATATTTTTATTGAATCGGTTCTTACATGTGTAAGAGCGACTGACTTCGCAAGCTAATTTTACAGACGTTAAAATTGATTTCGAAAATGGTTTTCATAAGGCATACTCGTAATTATTTATTACTAGCTTCTGCCAGCGGTTTCACCCGCGTCCCGTGGGAACTATTTGGCGCACCCGGATAAAAAGTATCCTATAGCCTTCCTCGATAAATGGTATATCTAACACTGAAAGAATTTTTCAAATCGGACCAGTAGATCCTGAGATTAGCGCGTTCAAACAAACAAACAAACTCTTCAGCTTTATAATATTTTTAGTACTAGGATAGACAACAACAAAAATGGCAATGAGCCAATTACATTTGTTCTAATAGAAATATGTTTATATGAATATAATGAAATTTTTATACGGTCTCCTCAAAGTGCTCCCGACATTCAAACAATATACATAGTCTTACAATCGCCCGCAAACAAATCACAGTCAGGCTTATATCATAAGGTACTTAAGTTATTAGGTTACTTAAATTTTCTCAGTACTTAAATGAACACAGAGTATTCATCCATTATATTACATAATAAATAATATTATAAATGCGAAAGTAACTCTGTCTGTCTGTCTGTTACGCTTTCACGCCTAAACCAGCGAGCGGATTTTGATGAAATTTGGTACAGAGATAGAATTACCCCGAGACTAGACTAAAATAGACTTTTTATCCGAGAACGGGAAATAGTTCCCTCGGGAAGCGGGCGAAGCCGCTGGCAGAAGCTAGTTTAACATCTTTAAGACGTAGTTTCGTAAACCTTCTTCTGACATTCATTAATTATAATTGTTTTTCTACAGCGCTATTTACAGATGCCGAGAGTAAGTCTAAATGTGTATGTGTGCTACTAAAATATAGTTGTGTGTGTATTGTAATGTCATATGTCTCTTAACATTACGTGTGTCACAATTTTATGTTTGTATTCACTAATGTAGGTACGTTTTTTGTAGTAGTAGTAATTAGTGTAAGTCTGAGACTGTAGACTAAGTAACTTTGTGAATAATCTGTCTAAACATTTAGTAGCTTCATATAACGTCAATAAAATATCTGTTGTAGGTAATTTTAGATTATATTTTGTAGGAAAATTCATAACCTTTAGTTTTTTTATATTTGGTAGTAAGTCAATATCAAATGTCAAATCAATAACACTTATAAGTTATATAACAACCTACAGAGACTAGTCAAAATAATATTATTTGAAAACATTTAGGTAGCATTGCGAAGCAAAGCGAGTCGTCATGGAAAAAGGCACAATACCTCATATTGTTGTGACTACTCCTGACAGTCGAACAAAAAATACTATTCTTTTTCAAATATCGATGTCTTCCAACATTCTCGATTTTTAGAAACAATTTTCTGATCCACGAGGGCGTTTTTCACGATTGACTACTCAAATAGAAGTTGTTGACAACGAAAGACGCGACTTAATAAAACCTTATCTATTAGGTATAGAGAAAAATGGTGGATCAGCAATATCCGGAAAGGAAAATGTTCATTACAAATGTTTCTAGAACAGTTTTCCTTGAAAACAACATATGTTTTATTTATGAAATTCACAGCTACATGAATAAAAATATACTTTCTACGATTTTTATTATATTCTTAATCCATTTTTAATAGAAAAAAAAAACATTTCTTTCATAACTAACTTCGTATTCACTAACACTAATCTCTAAATAAGTGTCGACACTCATTTTCTATACTTTTCAATCAGATAAGGATTTAGTAACATGCTGTGACGACAATGGCCGCCTGACCCCTGACGTAACAACCAACCCGGTATGCGCGCCCCTGCTGATCCCTCCCAATGACCCCGTCCACGGGCCGCAAGGGACCCAATGTATGAACTTCGTGAGGACTGGTACCACCAGGGACAGAGGATGCACAGCACCTAATGCTCCAGCTGAACCAGTAAGCAAACCTTTTATTTTTTTATATATATGGGAAGTTGGGAAGTGGTCATATTTATGATCCATCTTGCTGTAGGGCCAATGGGAGTATCAGACTTTCAGTAACTAAAAATACACCTCTGTTCCTTCTATACCGGGCCACAGTAAGTTTTTCGAACAATCCCGTAACCTAGCTTTTAGTTTTGCTCTAGCAATGAATTTTGATTTTAATAACTGTTGATATAGAGTTGATTTTACAATGGTTGAAATTACTCTTCTAATGTTTTTGAAATCGTGGAGTAAGGGTACTATTACGTAGAATTAAGTAGAGATCTTGGAATATTATACTGAATGTTTATGTATCTTTAATGTTTTACGCATCTAAATGTTTAAATGTTCTGTAAGAAGCGTGTCTTCATGTCTAACGAACCTCAACTGTCTAAGATTGCTTTTCTGATAAAGATTTCTTAAATTATGAAAATGACGTTCCAGTTACTTATTTTGTGAAATAAAGTTGTCTGAAAATCGTCTTCATAATTTTTTGATGCACGATTCATTAAAAAATTATGGAGATCTTAAAAATAGCTCACATTTTACTTAAGTTATGACTGTGGCAATATTTTTGTCTACTACGTTACGTATATTACAGATTTTTTGAACTGTTCAAAGGGATGCGTTTTCTTTATACTTGTTAAGAAGGCTCTTGGGAGTGGTTTCCTTTGAGTACCTGTCCACAAAGCTCAACAAGCTTCCTGGAACTTGTTTGTTTCCACACCCTTTATATGATTTTATTGACGAAACGGTTTCTTATATGTAGTGTCATCATGGCCATGTGAGGGTTGATCTGACCCCTTTTTTCAATAAAGGTGTTTTGCTCGTTAGGAAACCATCCTATTATTTCGAGTACTATGTTTTATCTAAAAATATACCTTTTCCTACACTATCATGGGGCATTTTAAACGACGCGATTTTCATATTCATCGCATCTATCTCGTTTTTCAATCGTTAAGAACGAAGACAATAAATTCTCTCAAAATGCATTTGTTTCATAAAAATCCAATAATGTATCTGTCTATTTTAATTTTAAAACATATTTCATGGACAATATTTTTAAGCCATTTTGTGAAAACCCTTTTAATACTTAATAACGAGTCGTGGGTATTTATTTTGTATATTAAATTTAGGTGGGTGACTATATTTCTGCTTATTTAGGCACATGTCAAGATATTTTACATGCGCTTTTATTAAAGCAAAATGAACGTTCAACAAACCCAAGATTAAATTTAAACGAAGGTTTTGTCGAATAACATGATTTTAGAAACATCAAGTGAAGGGAAAATATACATATAAAAAAAACATCTATTTTTATTTGCACTTATACCATACACACATTATATCATACTTCGTATTGATTTAACGTAGCTTGATTTTAGCCAGTGATTTATACGTATGTTCATACTAAACCATTAATTTTGTTTTAAATGTCCCTGATATACCAAAGCTCTCAGAATTTATGGCTGCCTAATACTTAGGTGTCCGATAACACATTTTTCATGTAAGCACAGAAGGATCATAAAATCAGCTTCTAGAATTTATTGTCAATAAACAAACTTTCAACAAATAAGTAATTTATGATGTAGTTTTTTCGAGATCATATTTTTGATTTCGATGATCGATGTTTGGAGACCACTAATATAGAAATAGTGCCTGATTTAGAAATTTTCTTATGTCATGTTTTTGTAATGATGACTTTTACAGGAATTACCTATCCATGAATATGTATAAGGGACTTCCGTCAACCCCCTAAGTTCTATTGTAAATAAATAAACCATTTTTTCAACTTCTTCAACAACAAGAAAAAAAAGTGTCTATTATTGGTTTTCATTGTTTGTTTGTTTTTTTTATTTGCAAATTTTAATATACTATAGAATACACCTTAAATATATACAAACTTAAAGTACTAAATTAAAATTAATAAAATATAAACAAACAAATTAAATTAAAATTATGTATCAAAAATCGCTGATTTATTATTGGTTTATTTTTTTTTCTCATGAAATCTGTTTTTCTTTCCTTATACAGATTTCAACAGTGACAGCTTTCATGGACTTGTCCCTGGTATACGGCAGCAGCGCTGGTCAAGCCAACCCTATTCGAGCTCGTCGTGGTGGACGTCTGCTAACGGTCGTGAGAGGCGGCCGAGAGTGGCCTCCGCAGGACCCGAACGTCACTATAACCTGCGAATCAGCGCAGTCGCCAAATGAACCTTGTTACCTGACTGGTAAGGTTCCATTTTAAATAAAGGTTCTTGTGTCTATTTTCGAGGATCGTATTTTTTAGAAACTCTGTATACATCATTATATTTTTATGCTAGTCACTGTTGTCAATAATAAGGCGTACACAATAGCGGGACATCACTAGGATTGTATAAAACCAAGCGCTGAATTATACCAGTTTTGTCGGGTGTATACTCTCGGTATTGCTACGCGTGACAAAAATCCGCCAGAGTGAAAGCGCTATTAGCATTGATATAATTCATAAATACTAGTACAATGTTTATCATATTTATATGCTCTTAGAATATCATATTCTAATATATTATACTTCGTAAATTGCAAACAGATGAACCGATAACAAAATATTTCGCTAATACCAAACGGGGCTGTTAAACCGTTTTGTGTTGATACTACGAATAATCTAGGCTTGAAATATTTTTTCAGGAAACTGAACCAATATTGGTTTAGACATAAAATACTGGCTATCTTAGCCGAGAGGGTTTTCTATAATCCTCTTAAGTATATTGACAGAATTTAAGGCAGCTTAAAGGAAACTGATCATTCTTAGCGAGTGCTTACACAACCATAAGCCGTTTGAATACTGATAGGAAGATCCTCTTGATCTTTGCTTATAACCCCCCGGGGGCAATTACTGTGTCAAGAGCCAGAGTAAAGGTTGGTCCAATTAAAATTGGGGAACTTGTATAAATATACGTTTGTATCGCGAGCTTGTGGCACTTAAAGTATCGCGCTTCCTTTGCATAGAAAACACATTGTTTTTTATGTTGGCTTTCAAATACGTGTCTAAAGATAGCAGTATCATTGTTTCAATATATCAACGGCAAGATATCAAGTAGATACGTTGCATAGATTGAAATATGTCTTAATAACAGTTTGATCTGAAATAAAACACAGAGCTGCAAATACAATTGGGTAACACAAGATTTACAAGATCATAATTACTGATAACTGGCTTTAGACTTTTTTTTGAGACCCACGTGTCACATCACTTCAAACTTCTTTCTCTTCCAGGTGATATCCGTGTGAACCAAAACCCTCAGCTAACCGTTCTCCAAGTGATTTTGTTACGAGAACACAACCGCATCGCCGACACTCTTGCGTACCTCAACCCTCATTGGAACGATGAGACTCTCTACCAAGAAGCAAGACGCATCCACATCGCGGAAATTCAACACATCAACTACTACGAATATCTTCCGATTTTATTAGGTAAATAATATTTTTGTTTTTATTATTATTCATTGCGGTTTTATGAAGCCTTCAGGGAACTACTTTAGCTAAGTATTTGTGTAGGAAGAGGCCAAAATCCCTCTATGCGAAATTAGACCTGATTATAAATCTAAGTTGAGACGGTGATCAATGATTTCGGCAAAGGCAACTGTTCTCATAATTTAAGGGAATCAGCAAACTGTGCAGGACATAAATATAGTGCCCATGGGATGAAAATCTAAAAGAATCGAAAGTAAGTATAGGTGTTGAAACATGGCCTTAATGGATCACGGTCGCGAGTCATGGGTAAAAATCGAATTACTTATGGAAATAATGGAAACTCGAGATAAAATATTTAATTAATGGATTTTCGATCGACTAACTGACTGTTCGGATACCTCTCATAATACATTGGCCGGGAAGTGGTTGAAAATATGATTAGCGTCTGTCTATAAAAGATTGACTTAATAAATATTCATGAGGATGCGTGCAATGGAATATTTTTCACCTGTTTTGTTGGCAATCAAGGCCATTTTACCTGTTGGACCATCGGAAATCGATGCAGTGGCTGATTTAATGTATGGTAATGTTGTCACTTTACGTTTGGCTAACAACCGTGGATACGATAAATGCTAAAATAGTGTTAGCATTTTGTTCTATAATACCTACTTGTAGCTGTACTTTAAAACAAATGAATAACTTTGCTACATAAAACTAAGGAGATAACGTGATTGATGTAAATTATTTGTTCACATACATATTGCCATTATCACTGTGATTCCTTAATTACATCAAGAAAACCCGCTTCCCTATATCTTATCTACCTATAAATATTTGTCTTATATAACAATTCATATAGGTATTTTCACGCACAGGTCATGAAAACATGGTGAAGAACAAACTGATCTACCCGGGGGCTCATGGCTACATCAACGATTACAACCCAGGAGTAGACCCTTCAGTACTTGATGAGCACGCTACAGCTGCCTTCAGACACTTCCACACATTAATCAGGGGTTACCTGAAGTAAGTTGCTTTTTAACATTGTTACCCAATTATTTACTGGAGTTTAACTTAATGCCATAGCCAACCAGCTGGATTTATTTACGTGCTCGCTGAATGACTTCACTGTAGTCGCTTATAGGGTGATAAGTTACGAATTTAGTTAATAAATAGTAGTATAGAATATGTTGATTGTTATTTATGTGTTAAGTATTTTATTAGTGTTTTAGACAATAAGAACCTGTCTGCCGCATTAGGCACGTCCTGTAATGGTAGATGTAAGGTTGTGTGTAAATAAATAAATAAATAAGTTTCTAAAAAAAATATCAGAGATTTTTCCAAATCAAATATTGAACCAAAGGCCTATTTTATTAAAAATTCCTGATTAGTCTCGATCCTATAATACCTACCAAGTGTGCAACATATCCGTCAATAATATTGTTTTTGCCAAATTAGGTCTTGGTATTGCGCCACATGTAGGTACATTTATCGACTATTAATATTAATGAGATAGGAAATTGCAATCGAGACTCCATCTGGGTATATAATGTAGGTCGAATTTACCATAATAATACCTACAACTTTTTATGTTATACATTACTGTTTATTGACTTTAAATCAGTTCATTTACTCAAATTCCTTATTTCTTGATCTTAAGCTAGTATAGGTTCAAGACAATCGGCATACAATTTTATAGTAATTTAAAATAGTGTCAAAATTAGATAGTAGAAGACATATCACTCACTTAGTTTAATTTAGAAATATGGATATTAAAATATTTATTACTTTTCACAGGCTAATTTCAGAGAACCGTAAAATGGTCGGAACCGTGCGTATGAGTGACTGGTTCAACAGGCCACTTCTTCTAGAACTCGACAACGCCTTTGATCATTTAGCAAGAGGACTCGCAACGCAGGAACAAGACTTCAGCGACCAGTTCTGGGACTCGGAAATAACCCAATTCCTTTTCAAGTAAGCCATTCCTAGTTTGAAAACTAATAAAACTTTGCGCTTCGAAGTTGCATTTAAACTCCGTCATTCGAATTCGAAAGTATATGAATTAGGTGAAGACGACACAAAATTACAAATAAGTATNCTCGCTCGCTTACTCCGGTTTAGGAATATCCAAACTGAGGGGAGAGTGGGGAAAGTTGGCATTTTTGTTTCTTTTTCCTGTCACCGGTCGAACCTGTTCGCGAGGAGTGAAAATGTGGTAGGCCGCGTAGATATTAGGGGCTAGCCCAACTGTGGGGACACTTTAGTTGGACTAGAGGGGGAGACTGTAACGCGGGCTTTTATCGCCTGAGGGATTTCCTTTTTTGGTAATGCGCTGCGCGTCGCGTTCGGCCAATCGACGCGGTCGCGCCTCCGCGCCCGCGACCCCTTCCACTCTCACCCCGCCAGGTCCGCGCGCCGAGCGGAGCGAGAGAGCTGCCCGACCGCCGCGAGATACGGACGTACTTATTATATTCAATTTTCCTCCGCGGTACTCCGCGTCGAGTTTAGTTATAGTTTTTATATGTTGTAACTTTGTTTATGTATAACCCCGTGTTACACTGGCGCCNAAGGGGTCGCGCGCCGAGCGGAGCGAGAGAGCTGCCCGACCGCCGCGAGATACGGACGTACTTATTATATTCAATTTTCCTCCGCGGTACTCCGCGTCGAGTTTAGTTATAGTTTTTATATGTTGTAACTTTGTTTATGTATAACCCCGTGTTACAGTATTCAAATTAAGCTTCTGATATCAGAAGGGTTAACGATGGTCGGTAAATGTCGATGATTTACGACGAAAACAGTCGAAATTGTGCTAACATTTCACTATATATGGAAGATACGAGCGAGATTTATTGCCTCATTAATATTAATACAAATTTAGGCTGTTATTATGGTATCAAATTGAAATGTCTATAGACATGACTCTTGGCACTTTTGTTACGTCAAGCGCAAAGTTTGTTCACGGATAAATTTTTGAATGTTTTAGTCTTAATCAATCCCATGTACTGTAATCAAGGCAGTGAAAGTCTTCTAAAATTAGATATGGATATACGGAATGTGTTCTATATGGATATTTATCTGACTTTGAAGTTTGCACTATCCTGTCTTTGATGCCGATTCGAAATTACCTACTTCCGAGTCAACATTCAACATAATATTATGTTGATTGGATCATTCAGAGTTTCCATAAAGGCAGTTATGTCGAAAATAAATGAGATTGTCTTGTTTTTGTATGAGTGTTTTGTTGTCAATGAAAGCCGATGCTACTATTGTGAATAAAACATGGTCAATTAAATTTTCTAGACATCGAATCATTATATTTATGCACTGCAAATACACACATCAAAAGTGTCTAGGGATCAAGCATTTTTATGCGGATTTCTTGAGATTGAGATGTGGCTTTGTAATAAATTTATGATTTTATAAATTCATATGGATCCTTTTTGGTGCATTTCATAATTTGAATCAGGAACTGTGAATCAAATTCGAGTAAAAGATGAAAATCAGCTGTCAATATTTTCCCTATAAAAACATACAACGCATTGAAGACATTATTAGTGCTACTGTTTCCCTACTACTGATTAAAACCAACGTTATTATGGAGCGGCGACGTCATTTAAGCAGGGAAGAAATGCTCAGAGCCGTGGGAATGATAGAAGCTGGTTCCCGGCAACGTACTGTGGCTTTAGCTCTGAATACAAGTCAGAGTGGATACAGTCGACTTTGGACACGTTACCGAAGCACTGGTACCGTGGCTGAGCGCCATGGAGGACGGTATCGCTGCACCACACGGAGACAAGACCGATACATTCAAATCTTAACTCGAAGAGCTCCAACAATAACCGCCATGATGTTAGCCGTGAGGCTTCATCACTCTTCAGGGAACTTAATTAGCGACCAAACAGTCAGAAACCGCTTGCATGAAGTGAACCTTCATTCCCGAAAACCGCTACGGGTACCACCTATAGCAATGCACAATCGTAGGATTCGATATCAATGGGCTCTTGAACACAGAAATTGGGCAGAAGAACAATGGCGTTTCGTGTGCTTTTCTGATGAGTGTC
>NWSH02000601.1:6548463-6568754 GCA_002382865.2 Heliothis virescens | reverse complement strand
AAATACGTCGCGTTGGGGGACCGCTCCTAAATAGATGGGCATGTCATTAAGTGTAAGTAAGAAATAATTAGGAGCGGTCCCCCAACGCGACGTATTTTTTTATTATTTTTTTACTTTTTTTAGCTACTGTTACGTGCTATTACGTATAGAAAGCGTACCTGCCTAGTATCGTAATAGTTTAAAGAAGAATAAGTAGATAATTTAGGTCTTTCTGTTATTATAAACCTATTCTGTTTATTTGAATTATCATTGAATAGATTTGTAATGCTAGCATGTAATAAATAAAAGTTGACATTATTTCTATTTTATAGTTACACACAAGAAAGCTTATATTATATTTACCAGCTATTGATACCTAAGTATTGTATTGTCAATTGAATCTAACATAACTTACTTTGCTTCTTTTATATCACCTTAGTATATTCTCTATATTCTGTAATCCAGAGCAGGTATAGACAACAGCAGGTCAACGTATACGAATCTGTCAAATTTTACCAATCAAACATTAACCTACCTCCATTGTGATAAGGTTGAAAATCGAGTGCAGAAATTTGACAGATTGTGGTAACTTGATGTGCTGTCGTCTGTACATAAAAATATTCAATATTTATTCTACTTTTTATGGTGGTCTACTTTATTGTTAGTAAAAAACACATATTAGGTACGGTAATCCTTACAATAACACTTTGTTCTTGTGTAGGCGAAGATACCGGCCACTGAAATAACTAAGACGAAGTATACGAGTATTTTAAGACAAACCTCGATCAATATTATGTATTCGGTCTATCGCAATAGGTTACGATAATATTAGGCAAAGATTGGATTTGGTTTTCTAGAAACCTAGAAATATTGGGCCACTTTAAAACTTTGTCTCAAACTGTATTTTTAGCAGGGCAACATTTAAATGAAGCTGGACTATTATTACCAACAATACTATTTTTTCATCATGCTTACAAGATCTTAGAGTGAGATGCACCACTTCACAACGATAACCAAACCATAATCATCCCAAATGAAGTGGTTTTGGTTTGATTATCGCGATAGTTTAATGGTATAACTCTCCCTTATTTGTTCAAGTAGATGACGAACGAAAAAACAAAATCAGATCATAAATAACCATACTTCATATTCCTTCAACAGAATGTCGCTATTCTTCAAAACTTGTATGAAAGTCCTCAAGATGTGGAACTGGTGGTGGCCGGATCATTGGAACGCAATGTGCCAGGCGCCCAAGCTGGTCCTACATACCTCTGCATCTTAACTGAACAGTTCTACAGAACTCGAGTCGGTGACCGATACTTCTACGAAAATGGAGCTGATCCCGACACTGCTTTCACGCCAAGTAAGTGTATCTGTCGAATAATGTTCTTGTATCAAATAGAATAATGATGTTGCTTAAAATTAAATAAAAACGTCAACGTTGAATTCACATAACCATAGCTTATATGTACTTACTGTTTAGACGAAATCTCGTAAAAGGAAGATTAAAAAAAAATATGTAACGCACATTAAAATTTGCTCCCATAAATTAGTGTAGCCAAACATAATTATGACCCATGAAGTTTATGTTACAATGTCACGTAAATCCAAGCCCAGCCCTTATTTCCTGTTGCCAACAAATAATACCATATATCTATGAATGAATAACATTCCGCCCTCATATTTTTTACCAAAAGCACCATAAAATGAGGATGAAGGCAATTATTCACCAGATTCAGAGCACGTGGCTCGAGTTTATCAAAACAACCTTTCTGTGTACGCATGCCTTTATTTTATTATTTTCCTCAACACATTTTGCTAATCTGTATGTTTAGTGCAGCGGCAAACAAATGCGTTCTCGCACAAATTAAGAAGAATAACGTTAAATAATAATGATATATGGCACATGGGCAACCACGGTTTTCCTTGATAGCTGTAACCAAAGATTAAGTATATAGCTCACTCAATCTTGAAGACTCAGTCCTTTTCCTGATTTTATTGCCCTTGAGGGTTGACAAAATACTTTTTCCCGTTTCCTTATCAGTCAGCACCGCATCATTCACTCGTATTTCATTCATCACTCACCCGCTCTATCCATCCCGCTCTCACTCCTTTAGCCTACATGAACGCATTACAGTCTCTGTTACTTACAATTGTTTCATCCCTCCAAGACAAAAGATTTCCTTTCAACTTCATCCATCAAATACCACAGTTACCAGTAAAATAATATCACAAACAAAACAATTCTGTATAAATGTTTCGCGGGAAGTTTGCTTAACTTTATCTCAACAATAGCATCTTGTTAGTCGCCTTAAGAAAAACTCTTACGTAATCGTTTACTTCTAAAAATTTTATTTGCTTTATAATTTTGTAGGACTGTGACAGGTGTCTCGTTTATGTAGGTACCACTATTATCTTTTATTACAAATTCAGCTTTATAAGGATCACATTTAATTATTGTAAGCATGTTTACGTCTACTCATAATATGAGGTGCGGTTTGATGTTGAAATTAATTTCTAGAACATGGAACAAACTTGTCTAAGCCACACAGCTTAGTCTAGTAACTTAGACTAGTTTGTGTCTCTAATATAATAAATTTTTATTATTATTTTTAATCAAACAGGTCAACTCGAGACGATACGTAAGGGTGCATCTATGTCTCGTCTACTCTGTGACAACGGTGACGGAATACGCGTCATGCAGCCCAGAGGCTTCCAGCAAATATCGCACGGGTAAGTACTGCCATTACGTACAGCCCGTCTTTATGGCTATATACCAAGCCTCACAGATACAGAGATAGCCCCATTGAAATACATATACTCGGCAGTGTTGTGGGTGCAGTGTTTGCTGTAAGGTTATGCGGGAGATAAGGGAATATCGATTGCTTCGAGAATAGGTGTATTGCGTACAAGAACTCATATACATATTTGAATAGACGATCGGACTTTGCTAACTTTCTATATATAATAGTAAGTGGGAAGCTTATGAGAGATTCATACGAGATACTTATTGCTATAAATAGCCAACTATTTATGTCAAAGGAAAGCGTAACGATTAGAGAAATAATTCCCAGCATTATAAGGCCTTTGAAGAGATGGACGTGAGTTTAATAAAGTAAAACCCGTTACTTAATATTTTGTCGCTTTTAGCCGTGTAATTGATACAGTTTAATATCATTTGTATACTAATTAATGCAAATTAATTACAGGAACAAGGTCGTCCCATGCGATCAGCTGCCGTTCGTCGATCTAACGTTGTGGCAAGATGCAAGAGGTCATTTCTAAGTTTAGGTTACAATTATGTAAATTAATGGCAGACAAAACAAGCTATAGGATTCTTGTAAAAACAAAATACTCGTACAACTTGGAAAATATGATTTCCTGAAAATGGAACATTATATTTTTCTCTACAAAATATTTTCTTTAGGTGTATAACAAAGTTTTTTTTTTTACTTTCTTAAGGAACTGACACCACTTTATTTATTTTGTCGATTCGATCGATTTTTTTTCTTATCCAGTGTGAAATAAAAAAATGTTTTTTTTTATTTATTTGTACAGATAATGATACTAAGTTGTAAATGTGTTCATGGCCATTTTACGAATGTAATGTATATATTTTTGTGCTATTCTACAAGGTTACGTAAGTGGTGCTTAAAATAATGCGGCATATTTTGCTACTGTGTACAATAACTTTTTACGTACTTTATTTGACATGAATGGTGAGCAAGAAAGTTGTGTGTTTGTAATTAAAAGTGAAAATAAAGTATTTGTTTGTAATTTTATTGTTTTATTCAATATAATTAAATGGTCTTCGTCTGAAGTCTTGGGACTTGGGATTGAAACATACGTACTAAGCAGCAAAACGTGGGTAAACTAGGACACTGAGAAGCAAACGGTTGCTTGAACCTCATTGTTTGATGAAACCAAATAGGTATCGTATCTCACAAATCTGTTTTGGACTTAATCTGCTTAACTATGTAGGCCAGCAACTCAAAGACTAGACCTGCTTTGAGGCAATACAATTATAGAAAGGGAGACGATACCTAAAATCTAATTTAGTTCAGTCATTTTGGACTTGATGGAGAGTGTTTCTTTAACAGAAGTTAGATGTTATTCATTAAAAAAAACTAATTTAATTTTGATCTATGAATATTTCTGCCAATGTCACTTGTAGAAAAATCAGTCTAGATTAAATTTTAAGTACACTGTGATATAGATGCTACAATGCACCTACATATAATTTGTTCAAGAAGACTCTTTTGGCAGTCCACAATCTGGACCACACGGTGTATGTAGTTGACACGACAATAAGGGTCAATTCACACCGAGACGCGACGCGACGCGACGCGGCTTTGATGTAGCGCGACGCCGCGCGGCGCCGCGCGACGTATCTTAAAAACAAAGCAAATCGCGAGATGCAGCACCGATCTTGCACGCCGCGCGTCACCGCTGCGTCAAGATGCGTCGCGCTGCGCCGCGCGGCGCCGCGCGGCGTCTCGAGGTGCAGCGCAACGTATCTGAATTCTCACAATCAAATGTGTATCTTTTCGTGTAGTGAATAAAGTATATTTTGAGTCGCTCTATGTAAAATCTGCGTGCAGCGTCGCGTCGCGTCGCGTCTCGGTGTGAATTGACGCTAACGCAGTAACTTAAGATACGTCATAACTCAGTCACGTCACTTGCACGTCTAGTGTGTGGGCTGTGGCATGTCTACTGTGTCACATGTCGTATCTAATGATATTGTACGGTTTCAGTTGGCTTGTAAATTATTAAAGGAACATCTAAATTAAGACGACCGGGTTTGTTACGTTTAAAGAAAAACATTCGAAGCATTTTTTAAGCCATTCTGTACTGTGTAATACCGATGAGACTAAATTCCTTTAAAAAAAAAGTACTGAAAATATAGTACAGACAGGTTAACCTACCCGAATCCGGCAAATTTTACCAACCAAACATTAACCTTTCACTATTGTGATAAGGTTGAAAATCTCTTGAAGAAATTGTGTGTGGCGTCTATACAGACGATAGTACATCAACCTACCTCAACCTGTCAAATTTCTGCAATAGGTTTTCAACCTTATCACAATAGTGGTAGGTTAATGTTTGATTGGTAAAATTTGACAGATTCGGATACCGTGAGGTGCTGTCTGTACCTAACACAATATTAGCACTGGAATCTTTATAGTTTATTATTCAATAAATATAGGTACCTACGTCTAGTCAAAATGAACAAAAGGTTGGAATTCCAAAGCTATTTTATGAAGAATTTATTATCTGTTCAGTTTTCAAAGAAAGGTGTTCTGAAACTTAGCACTTTTTATTCCAGATAAATATTCAGAATTCTTTACTTCCATAGTGCTGCATTTAAACTATTTTACCAATCAGATTTGCCGATGTTTTATGAGAACGTCAACGATAAATTCTCTTGCATTTTCTAGTCGCAGAAAAGAATTAATTTTCGTATTATATGGCAGATTTGTTTTACATTTTGTTTTATTTGGTTGCCATCTCGTATATTTGTTAAGCAACTTCTTGTACGTTTCATAATCTGAAATTAAAATTACGTCGAGTGTAAAATTATGTGATCTCCCTGGAGCTGTCACGTAAATGTCATAACGGAACACGTTGGAAACTTACTGTTGTAGAAAATCGACATGACCAAATTAGTTAATGTTTTTGCTTTGATATTAGTTTACAGAGAGTTAAAATTTTTAATGAAATGAATTTAAAACGAGAAAATTTCATCAACGATACAAAAGGACGGCTATTTGTTTGCAAAAAGGTCGTACACCATTCTGTTTTTAAACCTGACTAGATTTGACAACACAGCAGCTTTTTCGCTGCATCGTTAGCGTTACACGGTCCATTTAACTTGTGCCTTATGTATGCTCTTGTAGTGTCAGATTGTTACAAAGTTGAAAGGTTACGAATTTTAAACGCGCTGCAGCGCTTTTTAGTGCAAGTTAGCCACTAACATGCAGTTGTTTATTCTAGCGGAATTTAAAGTGTTATGCGTGGTAACTAGTGCGTGGAACTTCTTTTTGGAATAAAGTTTTCCATAATAAATGTCTCTATCAAATAAATGACTATGACTATGAAATTAGGTATTATCATTATTTCGATTTCTATTTTAACAAAAGCACAAAAATATTCATGCTCATGGAAACTCTTGAACAATTTTAACAAAATTGCTTTTGACCACACGATTTAAAAAAAAAACGGTTTGTAAAAATTTACGCTATCGTCTTTGGTCTTGTATTATAGGGTCTTGCTCATTTCCTATGCGCCAAGTAATGGCCGACCGCCCGGAATCATGCAAGAGTTTCGCGTCGACGAATAAATTTATGGTAATTTACCCCCCACCCTTGCCGACACTAACTTTAAATTGTTCAGCAAAGTTTTCGACGTACTGTGATTTCTTTGGTTAAGGTATTTTATACTCTTTGCTTTAGAAGATTCAACTAAATATTTAACCCGTCACGGGTGAAGTGTAGCTTACAGAGTCGGTGACCCCGGTCCCCAGCACCGGAGTTTCAGTTTTTTTAATATTGTTTATTTACATTTCTTACTTCAACTAAAACTATTCATATATAATATACGGCTTTAATCTAATACAGAGCATCAAACAATTGGTCATCAAATTATTATGTATGAATTTTAAAATGAAATCTTAATATTAATAAACAATCTTTGGATACATTATAATTATAAGGTACGACGACAACACTAGTCACCCGCGTCGCTGTCGCAGAGTGAACTAATGGGAGCATTAAGGCAGCTATTCGAAATTCGATAAACGGTGTAAAAATATTCTTAGTTAAAACTAAGAATAGTAAGAATATAATACTAAGACCGGCTAGTTTAACAAACGGTTCCGGTCGGTAGAAGTCTCACAGGCAAAACGTCACCAATGGCGGGTTAAGCTGCCACATATTTCTGGTAGAAAACTCAGGTTTATCTTCATTTATCTAGAAGTTACGACGACCAACTCGAAGTTTTCTGGCAAGAACTAGAAAACTCTTACTGGAAACTGAGAAATCTAATTACTCTGCTAATTATGTAAAAAGATAGGTAGATCCCGTAATTATCCCTAATTAACGAAAAGTTTAAGTGCGAGAGTTGTCCGAATTAAAAGATTGCGTTTGTTGTTTTGAAGTCTTATTTAATTTTAACTTCTCTACAAATATGTAAATGTATGAAATAGGATTAAAAAGAAATATTAAAAACTGGGAATGATTTATTGAAGTTCAGTTCGTATATAAAACAGATGTGAACTCTATCGCAAGATTAAATATTTTTTACTCAAAAACTAAAGAGAGGGTGATAAATGATGTAATTTTATACAAGATTCAATACACATACATCAGGGGGCACGGCAGTGCCCCCGCCAAGTCAAGCAGAAAAAAGCGGCACGGCCGTACCATCCTTTTCTCGAAGCAATTCAGGCTATTTTCAACCTACAGCTTTAATATATCAGTACAAACTGTTACTTAATTGCAAACCTAATTACACTCTTAGTTGATATTCAAAACCCAAGTAGCTGCTTAAAAAAAATCAAGTTACAAAGAATCAAGATCGTAAATGTCTTTATAAAAAGACTTAAGTACTTTTCTTAAATTATAATTGGTGTAATAAAATAAAATTAAACTCGCGAGAGCAAAGAAGTCCGAGAGAGTATTAAAGAGATCGCAAGGTTAGATATACCCATTTGTTGGTCTACCAAAAGCTTTAATTCAGTAAACCTGTTCACATTTCAAAGTCAGAACGCCTAGATAACGTAAATTCCCAAAGTAATTAAAAGTTTTGTTCCTCCCGCGTCACAGTCACAAAAATAGACCTAATGGGCTTACAGATAAGCCCATGACTGATCTTTTAATTTATAAAACATGAGAACCTCTAAAATTTTGCGTCACTCTGTAAATTGATCGTGATGTTTTTATTTTGTACGAAGATTTATTGAACACGGCTTATAACAGTTTGTATACAGTGTAGGTAGCAGATTATGGAAAAATATTTCTATACCTAATTTTTAGGGTTCCGTACCCAAAGGGTAAAACGGGACCCTACTACTAAGACTTCGTTGTCTGTCTGTCTCCACGCTGTATCTCACTAACCGTGATAGCTAGAAAGCTGAAATTTTCACAAATGATGTATTTCCGTTGCCACTATAACAACAAATACGAAAAATTAAAAAAAAATAAGGGGGATGGGATACGGAACCCTTCATGCGCGAGTCCAACTCGCACTTGGCCGGTTTTTGTGTTAAATATCATTGACAAAAATGTCTTGATGGCTCGAGATATACCATTCCCGCTCCAAAAGTTTTGCTTAAAACAGTTATTGTGAATGATAAATATTTAGCACTGAAATTGGCTAAAGAATAACTATTTTTTTCAAAATCTGATGTGATGTGTGGTTGTTATCAGAATTACTTAGGTACCTGGTAACAGTTGAAGCGACCCGAGTCTAATTGTGTTTGAATCGAAAGTACCTCACGTAGACGGTTTTCCTAGTAAATTAAATGTATGTTGTAGTCAAGAAAAAAATAAGATATTATTTACTTTTGCAAGTGAACGTATAAAAGGTTTATATATTCGAATTCAAATTGAAATATAACTTGAAAAGATTTCAGATTTTATTCCCTGAATCAAGAAAAATGTAGTATGGATCCACTTTTTAGGGTTCCGTAGTAAACTAAGAACCCTTATAGTTTCGCCATGTCTGTCTGGCCGTCCGCGGATAATCTATAGAAAGCTGAATGTATATCAACCACGCCAACAAAGTGCAAAAATAAAAAGTGAAAAAAAAATGTTTTGTTAGGGTGCCTCCCTTTCACGTAAAGTGGGGTGTGATTTTTTTTTCATTCCAAGCATAACGTGTGATATAGCATTAGATAGGTATTTTAAAATCAATAGGGGTTTACTAAATCATTTTTTGATTATGATAATATTTTCGGAAATAATTGCTCCAAAAGCTGAAAAATAGGCCCCCCTTTAACTTTTGAACCGTAAGTTTATAAAATATGAAAAAAAATCTTATAAGTAGAACTCTATATAAACTTTTTAGTTAATTATAGGCTTTAAGTATAATTTATAAGAAGATGTCTTTAAATTACTTATTATAATTCAATATTTCATGAAACAATAATTATTATTTTTTACAATAAATCAAAATATTGTCATCAAAGTTAATATTCACACGCTAAACTGTCTAAAATATATTGAAAATTATTTTCCTCCTGACAAACATAAGATTACGTTTTCCATCAAATTTTGAAAGTATCCCGCGGCCAATTTTATGGACGTTTAGTGATGTGCCAAATTGTTTTCAGCCCAAATAGCTATTATTCGATCTTGTAATTGTATTTTGTTCTACTACGCGTGTTGCCAAATGTTTGAACCTTCTTTGACACAAAGGGGGCACCTAATAATGATATCTGGATGAATAGCAATTTCTATTTGAATGTCGTCTGTCTATCTTTGCTCTGGAGGTTGGGCCTTTTTACTTGTAGTCGATTTGTCTTCAATATGTTTTTGTTTTATATTATGTAAAATAGCATTTAATCAAGTTTGTTTTTGTGCATTTATCTTAAGTACGTATCTGGTGGTATTTTTGTGAATATTTGTGTCGCACCATACTTTAAGCTCTTAATATGCATCAAGTTTGAAGCATTATGGCTTGTCAGACGCGTGGTATGTCGTGTTGCCTTTAGACCACCATGGTGAAAATATAGGAAGAATTAAAAAAATGACGACAGCAAAGTTTACTAGCTAATAATATCGAAATACCAATAACACAATATTCAATAAATATTTCACAGTCCACCGTTCGAAATCTACGGGAAATAAACAATAGAAAATGATTGAAAGCTGAAGACCAGTTCAGAATTCGTAACACATTGTCTCCTCATGGGAGATGTCGATACGCGAACTGTTATAAATATCTGAATGCCTGTTCAATCCCTCTTATGATTCGTACGAAGTATTTCGAACAGTGTCGGATCCGTTTATAAAACTTAAATGAGAAGGGAAGAAGTTGATATAATAAGGGTTAGGTACTTACATAATAATATTTTTATTTCAAAAGTGAGGAATCAGCTCATTTTACAGTCCGGAAATTCGATTTATGTGACAAAGTTTGACTTCAGACAATCAAATCACCAATTCGAAAATGACATAATAATTAGGTATAGAGTATATATTTATGTATAGAGATGAAAATATATATATATATTTTTTATTCCTTGCTAAACTGCAAAGAAAGAAACTTGACCTGATTTCGTAAGACTTTTTAAGTAGACTCTGAAACTAGCAAAATCCAAACAAAATTCAGTGATAGTTTGATAATAGCATTGTGGTAGTTATATAATTGGTGTTGCCTCGAATGCTACTCAGTAGCAGTCGTATATAAATCTACGTCAGAGGCCGTTAGGCGGATTTGAGAAAACTCTGACACTAGGGCTTGTTAGGTGATTAAACCTGCAGCTCACTCGATAAGAAGAAGAATTGCTGTTAATTTCATCCTCCTATAAAATACTGGCTAAAAGCGCATCTGTCTCTTCTCTTTTCACCACCATTGCAATCTAAATAAGAAAATCAGAAAAACTATTTTTAGGTCATTGCAAAATGACACAAAAAATCACAAAACAAGGTTTATCCTAATCCGCTTGCTTGTGTAGGTGCTATTGAGCATTGTGGTTTTCTTCGATATTTTATTTTTATTTTATTTAGTAAGCACAGTGACAGAGTACAGATATACCAAAGACCATTTCGAGCTTATGTAGATATTGTTCTTGCTACGATGAACAGTCTGAAAGTAAGTATATTTCCCCCAATTGTTACCAAATATTATGAGACTGTAAGTTGTGTGGACATGAGGTTAATGACAACTGTAATAGGTAGTTGAATGCGCTATAAGTCCAACTGTTACGCAAATTGATATGTGGATGTTAGTAAAACAAATGAACTTCTATTAAAATATTTTCAATATCTTCAATTTTGTTTGTTCGTGTTTAGCATTTTAAAAACCCGTTAGATAGATTTTCTATTTCTAATAGTGAATTAACATTGAAAAAACTAATTATGCCGTACGAGACTATTAAGGCCCGTTTAAACATTGCGATTTCATTGCCCGTTGCTTGCCATTTTATTTCCGCAAGATGCCACTGGCACTGTGTAAACGTAATCGTGCAATAGGTAAATGGTCGCCTGTCAAATATTCCTGCAATAAAATGGCAAGCAACGGGCAATGAAATCTCAATGTGTAAACGGGCCTTTTGGTACCTACTCATAGAATAGGTAGATGATGTTGTTTGCAACAACCCACACAATGATAAGCTAAATTTTATCAAGATTTAGACAGCGATGTGATACTCTCTCGTGTTTCACAAGTTGCAAAACTTTGTGCAAGTGTCAAGAAACCTTTTAAAACCTCTTAGCGAAGTTAGTACGATATTCACGCTATCTGAAGAGGTATCTAGGGTTTATTAAAGCTTTAGCTAAGCTTATATAAAAGAAAAGAGCAGTTTACACTGCTATATCCAAAAGGACTTTAAAAGTATCTTACTTTTTGTCTAATAAAAACGTCGTTGAAGAAATAGTAGCACCTTTTTCGACAATACTTTAAGACTGCGATTGTAACTTTTACTGTAACTTTTACTAAGTGAAACTTTTTTTTAAACTTTCATGGAATATTTACATGAACTCCACTAATGTCATTCATGCTAGTATATAAAATCGTAGCTCAATAATATCCTCATCGCTAATATGTAGGCATATCAATTACTTACTATATAATCAATAGTCAATCCGTGATTCTACTGAGTTATCGCACTATCAGTCCCCTGCAAACAAGAAAATCAGACAAATATTGACAAGCTCAAGCAATTATTTGCATCGCTTAAATCAAAAAGGAAAAACGTATTTTACACCATCAAATATTTGCGACCAAAGCTGTCGAAATTATTTCTAGTTAAATATTTTTAGATAGGTTCAGGATTTCAATTCATTTAACTGTTGAAATGTCATATTTACAAATACTGCTATTGTTACTACACGATGTAAATTGAGACTTGGGTATATTTATTTATCGTTGGGATTACCCCTATCAGTTTGCGAGAATTCCCTTAAAGATCTAGTTTTGTTTCAAAAGCCCAGAGTATATTGAGCTCAAGGCTTCTTTATGCAAAGATGTAAAACAAATAGTATAAGGAGCACATACAAAACAAAGCCACTAACAACGTTATGGAAATATTTCGCTATAAAACCTAACCTCATTTACCAAAGGCCATCATGTTCGAGGTCTTCGAACTAATATAAATGCTATGAAAACATAGGAGGTCAACAGTTCTGGGCTGGACGATTGTTCAGAAGAGTTACCGCGGCCCTGGTACACCAGAAGAATCAAGGTGGGTTTTAGTCAGTAAGAGTCTGACACTCCCCCACGCTGCACTTACAGCGGGAGGGGCAAGTTGATGATTTCCCACCTAAAAAAGGTCAACATTTCTAGCAATACAAATGTAAATCACTTTCATGAAGACCAATATCTATGAATTTATTATGACACTTATAAAAAATCATAAAAGATTTGTTATTTCCTAAGGTTTTTATTTCTCATAAGAAGTACAATCTGCGAAATAGGACAAGGTAATTGTAAAAATATAATTTATTTATTTTTGTAATGTATTAAAAAGACGTTTTTTGCTAAGTTCATGGACAGATTTAATTAAAATAAGAGATTAAGTGAAATAACAACTTATAGATTTTTGAGAGGATAATAGAAGCCTAGTTTAGTACGATAAAAAACAACCAAAACATGCAACAACAAAAAAAGTTCAAAATAGACATAGTATTTCCGTTGCACTCAAAATTTCCTATCACGTTTTCCTCTTGTTAGGGCCGGCAGTACATTCACGAAGGGCAAATTGAAAACAATTTACCCCGCATGAGTTCACTGGCTCCTTAACTAAGGACTATACGGGTGTATTAAAGAAAAGAACTGTGTTCCCTTAGGAGTGTAAATTAATTAGAGAGAGAACTTATAACGAGAGCACACCATCGGAGAACCAACGTACCTATCTAATGTTTATGCTAAGATCCTTTTAATGTAGTACTTACTCGTATAATAATAATACCACACCGTGCGATTGCAAAGTCAAAAACAAAAAAAAAATATTTTGAAGCAAATCCAGTCTTAGAATACTTCACCCGCATTGCATACCAAATAAGGTTTAATATAGACTTATTTACGCAAACGAAGGTGAGACAATTTCAGGCTCTTTGTCTCTCTGTGGCATTTATCACGATGTTTATTAAGGCACTTGTTGAAACTTTATGTCTGAATAAATGAAAACAAAATAAATACTGAGGAACTTAAATAAGTATTTGCGCATTTCTTGAGTTTTTTGTTTGATTTGAACAGCAAGTTATTGAGGATAGAGAGAAAAAAAATGTTGAATTAATACTTGGTCTATCTAGTAATATTTTCTAGCATATTCCATTCTTCGTTAATTCAATGAATATATAAATTGTCAAATATATTAAAACACTTACACTGGCATTAAGTAGAGATCTCATACTACGCTGTCAACATTATAACCTGTGTAATAAAAGGCAAATTCTAAGGTATTTTGGAGACAAGGAGAAGAACTAACTGATCAATGGAGAAAATTAAGATACGTATAGGTATTTTTTCATGGATACTGAATGTTTATTCATTCTTCGAGTTTTTATCCTAATATTCTAAAAGTTATCCTTCTATTATAGATGGAATAGATACCTAATACTATACAAATTAAATAAAAGATAAGCAGCTGTCCCCAACAAGACAACTTTGTGATGTGGTCTGAGATTAAAAGCGTCGCCATCTTGTTAAAATTTATTTACGTACAGATGTTGAGGACAATGATAATTTATTTTATGTATTTATTTGCCCAATGTATTAAGAATTTTCACATTTCTGACCATTTATAAAATCCATAAGTCAAGCCTAAGACAAATGCTATTAGATAAAGTACATATTTGTCTAATTCTTGTAGTGGTTTCTTTATACCCGAAAGATTCACACACACACACACTCACATACACACACACACACACTCACATACACACACACACACACTCACATACACACACACACACACACTCACACATAATATATTTAAGTGGTCAAATTCAGAGTGCAATATTATAATTTACAGTTGCAATAATCCATTCCATTCCAAAAGATTTAAATCACATTTATATAAAAACTGGGAATGAATAGAGCAAGTTTTGAAGTGCCGTAAAATAGCTGCATTGTTTAAATTTTAATTTATAACGCTGACGTTGCTATAAATAAAATGAGTTGGCTTCAAACTTTTTCATTCCCTATAGCTGGTATTTTTATCGAAAATATTCATGGAAATGGCAACGGCGTTTTATATCGGTACCTATCTTATATAGTTTTGATACGTGTAATTTATACCTACACATTGGACATACCCCGTGTCTTATGGGAACTACTCGGCGCACCCGAATAAAAAGTAGCCTATAGCCTTCCTCGATAAATGGGCTATACAACGCTGAAATAATTTTCAAATCGGACTAGCAGTTCCTGAGATTAGCGCGTTCAAACGAACGCGCTAATCTCGATTCACTTTCACGATTGATTTTATGCAAGAAGTACTTTCTTACTGTTTTGTGATTCTACACTATTATCCATTCTCGTCACCTTACAAGACCGCGCAAAATATCTAAAATTTAAATTTATTACATTGCACTTAGTTCACTTATAATAGTAATAAATCTTTAAATATTTAAAGTTGACTTTATGATCAACCAAAATAACACATGCTATGCGACCACCTAATCTGAAATTAATTCAGCACTGCACTTAAATTAACAGTTCATTCCTGAACAAAATAATAAATAATTTTCATTCGGCAAGTAAGTAGTGTATTGCAAATCCATTAGTACGTATATTCCCCGATAACATAAAAATGATTACCATAAATTATATGAGTGTATTACAAGTAAAATATCTCCTAACAAACCCGAGTAGTCGTTTACACCTTATTGAACAATTTATGTTATGTACTAAACGTTTATGGCTTCAATAGGGACCTGTAATAGCGCCATTTTTGTGATAAACATTATCCTAGGGTTAAACTAACATTACCAGTGTGTTTTGGATATAAAATAAGGAACAGGATTTAACGACGGTAAAATTACAAGTAGGTATAGTCCATATATTTTATCATGAGTTCCCTGACAGTTCATAACTGATAGTTATAGTGATGTCATCTAACGAAACTTAATCGAATATTTTTTAATATCGAATTGGTTGGCAAAGAAAATGAAATCGGAACTGCGAATTTTTATATGATTCAGTATCTTGTGTCAATCTCTATTGACGCAAGTCACATTCCATTTCATGCATTTGACATTTACGACATTTTATAAAATCATATTTTTTTAACATCGATTATTTAGTTTATTATAGAAGAGCTCGTGGCTAAGTCAAAGCCGCGCGGATCGAACGATCATAAGGTTAAGCAGCGCTTGGCGCGGTCGGTCCGTGGATGGGTGACCATCCTTGTCATAAACGAGTCTCTTCCGTGTTTCGGAAGGCACGATACAACGTGGGTCCCGGCTGTCATTTGGGGAAACAATCCCCTCCTTTTTTGCCATTCGTTACACGGGTATCAGAAGCCAGAAAGTCTGACAACCAGTCTTACCAAGGGGTGCCAGGTTGCCCAGGTAACTGGGTTGTGGACGGTCAGACAGTCGCTCCATGTAAAACACTGGTTCTCAGCTGCATCCGGTTAGACTGGAAGCCGACCCCAACATAGTTGGGAAAAGGCTAGGCAGATGATGATTATTTAGTTTATTGTCATTCATATTTATTAAGTTCATTGAAAATATCAAGAAATATAGTTTACTGGGTAATAACAAAGACACGATACTTTAAAATAACGTTGTTTTGTTGGTTTATTTATTATTGCTCTTAAGCAGTATGCTTGTGATGGAAAACTTAGATCTGTCAGGGAACTCACCATATCGTAAAAATACTATAGTTATAATAAATGCTTGTTTGTTTGCTGTCGCAACAAATATTTTTTCTTCCTTTCTTTATAGTATTACCAGTAAAAACATTAAGTGTAACTTCCAAATAATGTGAGGGATGTATTTTTTTCGTTTTACGCTTTTTTTATGAAAAAAATTTAAATATAATCTTTTATAATGTTGTTATGTACACTATGGGCTGTTTTACTTCTCTACTTCGTTTTATTCTCGGACTCTTTTACAGCAAATCTTGTTTGTCTAGGTTTATAGTTCTGTCTATCATCGTGATGCGTCTGATTGCCATCTTTTCTGATGGACACTCTTTTCGAGATAATTTTGTCGACAGCTTTTCTTGTTATCACCTTTCTTTTTTTTGAAGTGTTACGAGATTTATTTGCCTTATAGTTTACTGGTATTTCATTTTCTGTTAACATATCATCACTTACGACTTCATTATTTAAGAAAAAATCATCGTTTTCTTTATCTATATCTATAGTAGCTCCATCAATCGAGGCAACTGATTCATCTTTAATTTCCTTAGAAATTTTGTTGACTTTCTTTGGTTTATACAGAGCAGTATCAAAAGTGTTCACTAAGTCATCTTCAGGATGAAAAGGATTCTTGTAGCCCGAGCGTTTGGCTACATCTCTTTCAATAAGTTGATGCGCAAATTTTTTAATGGTATCTGAATTAAGTGCCCCTTGGAATATTTTCAAGATGTCATCTGTGTCTATGACTATTTTTATTTTCTTGCCGTTTGAACCCAAAATACTTAGCATGCCCACTGAAAAAAAACAAAATTATTCAATTAAGTTTAAATATATTAGATTACATTTTTTTTGTCTTAGGTACTTACAGACAAAAGACAGAATAAACTGCATTTCCTAAAATAAACTAGCTCACGAAACACATAATACATATAAATAGCATTTGTTAGCGATAAAGTATGCACGTTCTTACATGGTAAAGGTCGTAAAATAAATGCCATGAAATTGACTGAATTTATGTAACCATTGGAACACAATTTTATCGTAAAAAATTCTCAAGCAATAAGTTATTACGTTTAACACCTGTAGACACTATAAACAGTGTTTTTAAAATATCAGTAGGCAACTTAACATGACGTGTAAGACGTTAAAATACCTCCTCTTCAAAAAGATTTTACGTTAAATCCGAAACATTACCTGTTAAAGTGTTAGAGCCTCATATGCTGTAGGTATGTATTATTTATATGTATATAGGATCTTGTATTATGTCAGGTACCTAATATTCTAGACTGACTCAACATTTAATTGTTAAATTCAAAATTAAACATGAACTTAAAAAGTGAGAAGTATTTATTACGAAAAATTTTATTCTGGTCGAAGATTAAAACAATCATGCTAAATAACAATATCGAAATTATACGTCTATATGAATCCTTAATTGGTTCAAATAAGTAAATAGAACACATATAAACACGTTCGTGTTTGTAATTTACAAAGCTACGTAATTATTATACGAGTATGTGACCTTGACCCTTTTATTGAATAATAAGGAACAAAAAACCGGCCAAGTGCGAGTCGGACTCGCACGCGAAGGGTTCCGTTCCATTATCTATGAAAAATGAACGTAAATACAAAAAATTACTTTGTTTTTCATACAAATATATGAATAACAAAGTTATAGTTTGCGGTTACTGAAAAAGTGCTATAACTCAAAAACTACTGACTGTATTTCGTTCAAACCAATTTTGGTTGATAGTTTTTATTAAGATCTATAACATATATTTTTTTTAGATTTTTCACTTTGGTAGTTTAGAAATTACAGGGGGGGGGACACACATTTTAGCACTTTGAAAGTGTCTTACTCTGAAATGATTGACTTTGAGAAAAAATGGTTTTAGAAACCTCAATCTCATTTTTAAAGACCTATCTATAGACACCCCACAAGTGTAGGTTAGACGAAAAAAAAATTTTTTTGTTTCAGTTCCATGTATGGGGAGCCCCCTTCTAATATTATTATTTTTTTATTTTTGTATAAAAATCGTGAAGCGGTTAACATAATACATCTACCTACCGAGTTTGAATGGTGTAGTCTTAATAGTTTCGGAATAAACTGGCTGTGACATACGGACAGACAGACAGACAGACAGACAGACAGACAGACAGACATGACGAATCTATAAGGGTTCCGTTTTTTGCCATTCGGCTACGGAACCCTAAAAATGTCCCAATAAACGCATGTCGTTAAAATATTTCCATATTCTGACGAAAGAGGGAACCGAATATCGCTAAATTCAAGGTTCAACGGGTGCTATGCGAGCGAGCTGAGCTTCTCTAGATTTTAGGATATTGTCTACTCTATGCGCTGATAAAACTGTCTTCAATCATTCCTACTGTGACATTTACGGCGAGGATTTGTAGAAAAATCCGAACACTGTATCCCTAATAAGATTGGCATATTTCCAAGTCAAGACAGATGATATCTACCGTCTACGAAGACTTGTTGCAAAACTTTCCATTCTTTATTTAAAAACGTGTTCCATTATCGCCTCGAGGTAATTTCAGATATGCCTATCATAATATTGGACTTGCGTCTTAATCTTCCTTTGTTTGCTCTTCAAAAGATTCTGGCCGCTTCTAAAGTATATGTGGGCGTACTGTTTTATTCTGCTCCCATTGTAAAAATAGCTCGTAGTACCTATGTTTATCTTTGTTCCAGACAATTCGTTGTTTATTTAAAGGGGAATAATATTTCATCTGTAGACCATGAAGTAGGTACCACATGAATTAAAAAAGTAATTAAACTACATGAAAGTAATTAAAGGAACTCGTGATAGAAATTAACCACCCATTTGAATGCTGATTTTGAATTTTGGTTGAGTACCTATTGTTGTAGGTACCTTTATGTTTACAGTCACAAGAGAGATTCATCCTTCAAAGATGTTAGCGTTTATTTCGAATAATTAACTCAAAAATTCAAACAAGGCGCACACCACTACAAAAGGCGATGCAAATATGACCGATGATTCGGCGAAATAAAATAGGAAATTATAATTACTTATATAACAACAAATTGACCTAAACAGGGGTGTTTATGTAAACAGTAGGTGGGTTACGTCACCGAACTTTAAAATTAATGTGTACAAAACACGCGCGTGTCTTGGGATACCAAGTTCGTAGTAGGACATGTTTATTTGGTTGCCTGAAATAGTTTGCGAATGTCTTCATTAAGTTTGTTTACAATCTCAACTGCGGAAAATGTAGATAGGAACCTTCTACGAAGCCTCTAAGTGTGGAAGTATGCTTAATTATAAATGAAAATGGATATATGGATCTTTATATTTATGAAAAGTAGGCTGAAGAAGAAGTAATTTTGATATTTAAGCTTTAATACTGCCAAGTTTCGTCAAAATCCATCCTCAATATCCACAGACATACGTTTTAAAACATTTTTTATTTATGATATTTATAGGATAATATAGCTGTGAATATTTTGTTTCGATTAAAAATACTCCTGTATTTAACGAAGTATTTATTACAGGTAGGTACCTACTATTCTTGATTAAAGGCATAACAGCAAAACGTCTTATAATAATTGCTTGATGATAACGAAAGCACCTTACAGAGGTTACGGATTGCGACAATTCTGATTTATACACCAACTCACGTATGATATAAACCTGTTCATAAACCTGTATTCGCTTGAAGTAAATGGGTAATTCTCACGAAATTCCAAAATTCTTGTCCTTTGAGCTTAAAAAAATATATAAGAGACATATAGCGGCTACCAATATTTTTTTGCAATCTACTTTACTGTAGCTAGAAGTTTCATTTATCAGTTTTTAATCATATGTGTAAATAAAAAAATAATTGCCTATATGATACCCCTAAAATCATTCCCTCACTATGTCCCGTCCTCCAAATTAAATTACATTTATATCACTAAACAAACAAAATAGTGTAACAAAGCTTTACAACATTTTTTTTTCGATTCAAAATATGATACATTAATAAAAAAAAAACACAATTTGAGTTAAAAATTTAGGAACTGAATTTTAAAAAATAATCTTCATGTGTCTGATAAAAATAAATCATTACCTCACAATTTTTTGTCAGTCAAATTGTCAACGCATTTTTAATTAAATTTGAACGCAGCCATTCGGTTTTGATAGTAGGCAGTACTGTCAATGTATCAATATGGCGAATTTTACGTGAACTTGTTAAGGTTTGTGCTGCAAAAAGATTTAATGCTTATTTTATTAATATTACATATCTGATCGTCATT
>NWSH02000601.1:6506474-6519498 GCA_002382865.2 Heliothis virescens | reverse complement strand
CATTAGGATCGCTCGCTGGGCGTGATGAGGTGGAGTGCGAAGCCTACTGTCTTTTGTTTTATTTTCATATCTGTTGAATATTTTGTAGCGGTAAACCTCAACTTCATAATAAACAATTGTTTTAAGAAAAACGTCTATACGGTCGGAGAACCGGGCCTGAAAAGCTTTAGCAGTAGCAGGTATGTACATGAGAACTGAGGTTCGCAAATTAAAAAACCGGCCAAGTGCGAGTCGGACTCGCGCACGAAGGGTTCCGTTCCATTGCCTATGAAAAATAAACGTACCTACTACCTACAATTAGCCGAAAAACGAACATTTCTCGACAACAAAAAATAACTTTGTTTTTCATACAAATATATGAATAACAAAGTTATAATTTGCGGTTACTGAAAAAGTGCTATATCTCAAAAACGATATTTCGTTCAAACTAATTTTGGTTAACAGTTTTTATTAAGATCTATAACATATATTTTTTTTAGATTTTTCACTTTGATAGTTTAGAAATTACAGGGGGGGGGGGCACACATTTTAGCACTTTGAAAGTGTCTTACTCTGAAATGATTTGCCATTCGGCTACGGAACCCTAAAAATGGAGTGTAAGCAATACATGTAATGATCTCAATACGGATTTTTACACTAAAACCAGGTTAGCTTCCTTAAAATTCAATCATGAGATAAAATATGCCTTCAAAAAAAGCTTAGTTCAACTAAATGTTTGACCTTATTTATAAATAATATTTTCAAATATTTTACAACGACAAAATTGTTATTGAAAACAAACCCTTTGTGATGTTATCTAGGCTTTATGTAAATACCTAAAGAGCTTTGTTTTTCAATGTCATTTTATGCCCTTAAAAAAATCGCCGAGACTATTCATTCAACCATTATTTCTTATCAATTTAAGACAGAACTTTGCTCAAATCTCGCCTATATTTTACCTTTCAACGTAAAAAGCAGCCACCATTTATTAGGTTCCTAAATTGCGTAGATAGTCTATTTATCTGTCGTACAATGGTTAAGAAATCCCTTTATTACATTTCAATATTATTTGAACCATTTATTACACCTTTTCTTACAGTATCAAGCTTTTTGAAATAACTCTCCTGCGAATAATTTATCTCATAGTATATTTTAATAAGTCTAAAATATTTCTTAGACTCAGATAGGCCTTTTGGGAAATTTTAGGGCAATATTTTTCTTTTATATTAAAGTAGCTCAAGTACTAATCCTATCCAGTCAGATTGATTGTCGTGGTTAGTGGATAGATGCCTTACTATTATTAAATACTTGCTTAGAACACTTAAACTACATTTTTTTTTATTGTGAAAATAAGTTGGATATATGTGAACAATATAACACTGAAACATTTTTGTGTTTAATATTTTTTTAATCCACCATACCATTACATTAGTACGTCTCTGCCATGCCACGGGACTATAGTTCCGAAATTTTGGAAGGCGAACGTGGGGCCGAAGCCAACACGCTGAAGCCCTTTTGAGACAACTTTAATGTGATGGTGACACAAAACCAAAAACATTAGTACGTTATTATTAGTTAGAAAAAATATTTTCAAACACATCAACCCAATTTTATTCTAGACTTAACATAAAATATAGATACTTTTGTAATATCTGGGCTACTAATGTTTAGTCACACTTAAGAGCTTACTAAATATTTACCTACATCAGGTTGTACATAGGGCTGCGGGTTGTTCGAAAGAGTTACCGCGGCCCTGGCACACAAAGGGCTCCCGAAGGAACACGGTGGGTTTTAGTCAGTAAAAGTCTGACACTCCCTTCCGCTGTCACCCACAGCGGGAGGGGTCATACTGATGATTTCCCATCGATATAAAAAAAAAAAAAGGGTTGTACATACAACAAGAGACTTTTGTTACGACAATTTGTATAACCTACTTTTCAAGACTTAGTGACATCCGATAACGATCTTCCATTTATTTTCTTACATATCATATTTCTTTTACTACCAAATATACTGGCATGCTCTTTTGTAAACATAACTTGAGTAGTAAATGACGTGGCCTACATAATCAAAATTCCTTACACACTTATTTTTTTTATTAGCCTGCATAGTCCCACTGCTGGGCAAAGGCTTCCCCAAAGTCTTCCATTCTTTTCTATCCGAAGCACGATAATTTACCAAATCATCCCGCTAGCTCTTTGTAAGGAAGCGCTTACACACTTATACAAATATAAAATATGTACTTACCTTACATAACTGAAACCTTAATTGATTTGAACTTGTTGACTTAGTAAGAATTAATCTCAGGAGTTTAAGCGTCTTGATCAAGAAGCAACAGCCTTAATGTGGTTTACGAGTCTCCCAAATTGTTCCCCGTAATTGCTGCAAATGGTGACCTAAGGAAAGCGGGAAAGTTCCTCACGGCCTTGCGTGCGTACGTACGAATTGTCCTCTTTTGTTTATCGTATTTGTACTTACGTACTTTTGTAGTGAGGAAAAGCGACCTAGCTCTATCCTAATCTTTCTGGTTAGATGAGATGAAGGTGATAGTGAAATCACTGTGGTTACCGCCTTACGGAGATTCGATGGTCCTGAGATAAAGTTTTTAATGAACGCGAGAGTAGTTTAGTAAGGAATGATTAAAAAGGCTTGTAGGTTTAAGTTGAGGAATTCTTTGTGGTTTCGTATTTACAATATATGCAATCATTTAATGAACTTGAATTCCGTAATCACCCTTAATCATCCCGTGATTGTTTAGATAAATTGTATTAAAAGTTAGTTTTGGCTGTGATATTGAAGTTTTAAACAAAACCGTGTCCTGTAATTTAATAGTAAAGTACCCATGTTATATAATGTTCATTTTCTACGTGCATTGCATTTTTATGTTGACTTATGATTGTCAGGTTCCACGATTCGATTGCATGCAATAATGTAGTAATAGCATTGCTGGCTCAAAAATTACTTTTCTACGTTGAAACGTGTGTCAATATGAGTCTATTTTCTAGATTGGAAAATCCACTGAATCACGAACTTGATGGAAATCGCACTAATAGTTTCAACGATTTGAATTTCAAATGAAATGTCGACCGTGAGAAAAATACTTGTAAAAAATAAAAAATAAATGTTATGGAAATAAAACCAATGGAGTAAACAACAACATTTTATTGAAAAATGAAATAAAGTTTTAACGTTACAGTATCGTAATAGTTGTGGTACTTTTACTGGGACACAAAAAGGTACAGACGACAGCAGGTCAACATAAACGATTCTGTCAAATTTCACCATTCGAATATTAACCTTACACCATTGTGATAAGGTTGAAAATCGATTGCAGAAATTTGACAGATTGTGGTAACATGATGAGCTGTCGTCTGGTCATTATTATACATGAAATACAATATTGTCTTTAATAAGTGAAATTATGGAAAAATTATACAAGAATTAATTCTAACAAAAAATGCGTTTCAGTTTTTCTTTAAACAATACTAACTTGCCATAGAAGAATATTTCTAAACTGCTCATGTAACATTGCTTTAAAATTTGTAATTGTTTCATAACACTTTATATTTATCAAGTAGGTTAAAGTTATTCTATTATAAAAATGACCTTATCAGAAATGAGGTTTCATGAATGACCCTGACTGTTTCAAAGTTTATTCGAAGATTCATAATCAGTTGCTATAAATTGAAAAAAATCGTAAGCACTAATATTTATTATAGGTGTGGAAAACTATAAAAGGGTTAAAAATATAACTAATTAATTGAACCAAAAATTTATGCAATTGCTATCGTCAAATATGAATAAATCACTAATGCATAACCACAAAGATCTTTCAAAAGATGAACAATTCAACACGTTTTTAATTAACATGATCTACAAACAAAAAGAAACCGTTTTCTAAGGTTAATGAGTTTCCAGACAGCGTGATTAATTATGACGTATTGATTACAGCCCTAATCAGAAGATGCAATATTAAAATTTTGAAAAACTTTACGATCCTTATTTTAATTAAAGTTTATTTTATAAAAACTAGTGTTCTTGCAAATTCCCGTAAGACTATTTACGAGATCATTTTTTACAATTTAGAATCAATTGATTTGGTGTAGAAAAACTACTCTACTATTTACACTGTTCACTTGTCTTATAACTTATCGTCACACATATGAAAGTGTCTCTCATCGGGTTCACCTCTCGGATTCATTCGCACTGCATTGCCATTCGTTATCAGTTCTGTAGCATTCGAATGATCTGTCGACAAAAAGAAAATCGATTAACACACACTGTAGATCACGAAGTCGCGAACACAAATCTCAATCTAATCGGTTTATTTCACAAATCGTTTGTTTGGAAATCGAATCGCTCGGGACAAGTCACTTTTCGATTCGAACTTATCGATTATTTGCTAAATTTGGTTTTAGCTATCAATTTTGTAATCACAAGTTTGTTAACGAACGAAATATGGAGTCAAAATTTACCAAGTCCTATCTTTGTTCCTATTTGTTAAGACTAATTAAATTATGAAAGCTTTCACCGAAGAGCTTTCGAAAACTTTCTTTAGTAGTTTGTGATTATTATAATTTATGGCCAACGCCAAAACAACAAGTTAAACAAAATATATTTAAAATTAATTAATAGCTTTTCATTTGAAAGCCTGATAGAAGTAGAAATTAAATACCTCGCTTCAGCGTGGTTCTGTTAAATTAATGAATTGATGAAATGACATGATAATAATAATGTTTTTTTTTAACTATTACTTCTGATATTCAAATTACATTACATCACATTTTTTCCACAATTTATCGTCTTTTGATTAAGGGCTCGGTCACTTTGTGATAATTGTATGCTAAACAAACATGGTAGGCGTAAGCAAATTATAGGCGTAAACACTGAACAGGCAACATTCCAGACTGTTTTGGTAGCAAATTGACTTGCAAATTAGGATTACCAGCCATGAGACTGTTGGTATATTCGTATGAGTACAAACACAAGGGTCAGGTTTAGACTCAACCCCAATTTTTGATGCTAAGTATCTAGGTTTAGTTAAGCATCCATCCACCCTTCGTACCTAACAATATGGTAAAACGTTTTTGCAGGAACGATATACAAAGGTTTTTTTTTATTCAAATTTCGAATACGTACCTACATAAAAACCAATTGTTAGGCATAATGAATAAGGTGAGTCTTCAGTAGGTATCCGAGTAACCTAACAATATAAGGTTACTGGGCACTTTCCATTCAGAAGTGATCACAGGTAAATATGGTGAATAACAGCGATAGATTTTTAGGCCTTAGGATTCGCTTTGAGCCCAGGTTTTCGTAGAGAATAGTCACTTTATTTAGCACGGTCTTATAATACAACATGGTACAGGAGCATCTTGGAATGGAATCTTTAAAAAAACTTACAGAATTATTTCAATTCAAAGAATAGATTTAAATACTACGAGATTGATTGACAATTTGTGTAAACTTTTCTAGATTTTAATAATAATATTTTAAACACTGAACTGAACTGAACTAAAAATGAACGTTTTAAAGCTTTATTAAACCTCTTTATTTTGATTAATAAATAAACGTAAAACAAGTTACTGTTTCGCAAAATTTGGTTTTTAATTATTTGAAATTGAGATGTTATTATTTTTGAAACCGACGATTGATTACTGAGGCCTTTAAAATTTAAAGGTAAGTTAAACGATATTTTAATCATGCAGTAATGACGGCTTTTGTGTAGTTAAATTTCAAACATTTCTCGCAGGTAAATAAAATGTATCCACACAATCGTAGACTTGTAGTAAAATGGAAAAAGCTATAATATTATCGGAAATATATTTTGATACAAACGAATTAATCATGGGAAATTATTTTTAAATTATACCTAGGTATTTATTAATCTGGTTTAAATTGGATAACGGGCTTTTGAATAACATTTTCATTTCCATTTCTAATCCTCACACTTTAGTTTTTGGTTATATATAAGTTTCAGACAAAATACCTAAGGTTACCTAGTTTCACAGTCGCTGAAATCATAAGTTACACCCAACCTTGACCTCTACATTTGTACCGCTATTTCTAACTAACAAAATAGTTAGTCCCAGTTGTTAATAAACCTCTGTGCTACCACATGGCCATATATTAACGTGACCCCGCCGCTGCCTGGTTTTACACGTCAACAAGGAATGTCCATTATTTCTTTACTTAATACTTTGACCGACTACATGTTCGCAAGTAATGATAGTCGAATGTTGGGGACATAATATTATAAGTTACTAAAATTTACTCCTGTTAAATATGAATTATGTATATCATATTTTTTGTGTACAGACGTCAAGTTACCAAAATCTGTAAAATTTCTGCAATAGATTTTCAACCTTATCACAATAGTGGAAGCTTAATGTTTGATTGGTAAAATTTGTCAGATTCGGTAACCGTGACCTGCTGTTCTCCGTACATCATGACAGGTGAAATAAATGTTGCTTCAATAATATTTTCTCTGAGATTGCTATACATCTAGAACAAAGTATTTCGTTCATAACATCTCAAAGAATTTGACACATTACCTACTTCCAGCTGGCGTCTTGGAAAACTATTATTAAAAACAAAAAGTATAACTCAAGAGAATACGTTCCAAGTGTTATTGGTTTGTGTCACAACTGACAGCCAATATGTTTAGCAAAGTGCTCTTGTAACGATGAACGTTTACTTACTCTCTTATTAAGTACAAGTAAACACGGAGTAAAGTTATTCCAAGGTTAAACCTACGGAAATGTATGGTTATTCCCTTGTTATTGCAGGTGTAACTATAACCCGTGTTGGTTAATACGGCTGTTTCTAGATCCGTTTGCTTAAAATTTCTACAGAACTCATTAGGTACGTAGATAATATTATGGTAGTGCACTCATTACAATGATCAATTATCCGGCCGGGAACAGATAGACAGTTTGACTGTTATCACGGTGACCTACTAAATAAACCACTGGGCTAAACATAGGCTAACAGTTAAGTCTGCACTGTGCTCTTAAGATTCTTTAATATATTTTTTTATACATAATTCAAGAATAGAACATTGGCCTACAAACATGGTGTTACCGCTTTCACGGCGGGCGGTTCCATTATAACAAAAAAAACTTGCACTCAAAACTGCCTGGCTGGTAAAATTCTGTAGAAAATTTTGACGAGCGTAATCTAAATGGAATACCTTTTCTCGGCTTATTGCACTGGTTACTTTTTCCAGGCCTGCATTTGTGAGTGAAAGCGCTTGTCTCAGGTACAGACGACAGCAGGTCAATGTATACGAATCTGTCAAATTTTACCAATCAAACATTTACCTGCCTCCATTGTGATAAGGTTGAAAATCGATTGCAGAAATTGACAGATTGTAGTAACTTGATGTGCTGCCGTCTGTACTTGGTATAAAATATTTACGGCTTACCATGCTGAGGCGTTGAGCGCGAAGTGTTGCTCCGTCGTTTTGAATGTCATGCTCGGCTAAAAGACGATATGTCTCGATAGTTTCTTTGGCTTACTGCAACAAAAACTTAGTTTAAAATATTTTTTCTTGGAACTATAAAAATGAAAAATACCATTAATGCAACAACGAAAACGATGGTTCAATTTTCCAATAAGTACTGTGAGTTATGCACTGAAATTAAAAGAAAATTGAACCATCACGTTTCTAATACGTGGTTATAATATTATAAATATAACGAGCCAAGTTCAATATCACCGATGCATAAATCATTCCATTTAGGGCTTCACAAAAGACGACAGAGGGACAGAATATGTTCATCAATAACATCATTCTCCGATTACAGTTCAATAAGTTTCTACAGGACGGACGCTTGCCAAGAAACTATTGTACCTACATATTCACCGAACAGCGCATTTAATGACGTATATTCATCATCTAACCCGATCCCTACGTTGAATGGGGATCGTCAAATCTAGTTTTATGCCGTCAATCATCATGGTACTGTAGGTCGTTGGAAATATATTAGGCCCATGCAGTCCGTCAGAGCAGTTCGACGATTAAGCGTCAGATGTTATGAACTTCGCTTTTCAATTCAAGAGAATGCTTCACAGTTCCTTCACAATTTTACACCCGTAGTAATAAAGTTAATTAAACACATAACACCCACCTGCAAGGGTGACAACATACCTACTGAAATTTGGGGGCACGGTAGTGCCCCCGCCAAGTCGAGCGCAAAGCAAACACTACCGTACCATCCTTTACTGGAACCATTTCGCCGCATTTTGAGGCCCCTATTTGAGAACCTCTGGATAAGATCAGAACGCAGAAATTTTGGTCATCCAGAAAGCTATAATCACATACTTAAAAAACAGAATTTCAAGTCTGTAGGTNGGCACGGCAGTGCCCCCGCCAAGTCGAGCGCAAAGCAAACACTGCCGTACCATCCTTTACTGGAACCATTTCGCCGCATTTTGAGGCCCCTATTTGAGAACCTCTGGATAAGATCAGAACGCAGAAATTTTGGTCATCCAGAAAGCTATAATCACATACTTAAAAAACAGAATTTCAAGTCTGTAGGTAATTTAGTANGTACTTAAAGAAGGAACAAAGATGGCTTACAACTAACCGGAGTAAGGGCGGTGTTTATTCACACAATGTAACATCCTCAAGGATAAAGATGCGATAATAATATCACTTTTGAACAAGGAAATAAAAACAGAAACTTTTTTTATTATTTACGTTAATAACTTTGTATCATAAACTGCCTTTATAACGAGCGGCGTATACTTAATGTTATTACAAAGCCTACAATATAGCTACAATAGCTTGAAAAAATAACGATGTTGCGTAACCAAGTGATATCATCCATCTTCCTTGGAATTATGACAATCAAAGTGTTTTAGAAGCATATTCGAGAATTTATTTTGACATTCTTATTGTATTTTATGCGAAATTCAATTATTACATTCCAGGACATCAATGTCATCATTATTAACCATTTTGCTATACCTACGAAGCATTAGTATTTTCTTTATGATTATATCTGAGCTAAATTCACAACGTTAATCATTTTCATTTGAAACATGTGACAATTGGTTGCTAACTTTTATCGAACAATGTTCGCTCACAGACATAACAATCCCATCAAAAACATACTGTAAAAAACTAGCCAAGTCTCTATGGATCTGCTTGTTTATCTCTAAAAAGTAATGAAATCTAGACAAAGTCGTGCTGAGTCTTATGTTTCTTTCTGCGATTTTTTCACTGCAACAGTTAATGTGATATGACTGGCCGTTGAACATTCTTTATAAGTAATTGGGTACAAGTCAACGGCCAGTTATATAACATTAACTGTTATAGTAAAGAAATCGCAGTAAGGAACCTAAGACTCAGCACCGACTTTGTCTAGATTTCATTACTTTTTAGAGATAAACAAGCAGATCCATAGAGACTTGGCTAGTTTTTTACAGTATGTTTTTGATGGGATTGTTATGTCTGTGAGCGAACATTGTTCGATAAAAGTTAGCAACCAATTGTCACATGTTTCAAATGAAAATGATTAACGTTGTGAATTTAGCTCAGATATAATCATAAAGAAAATACTAATGCTTCGTAGGTATAGCAAAATGGTTAATAATGATGACATTGATGTCCTGGAATGTAATAATTGAATTTCGCATAAAATACAATAAGAATGTCAAAATAAATTCTCGAATATGCTTCTAAAACACTTTGATTGTCATAATTCCAAGGAAGATGGATGATATCACTTGGTTACGCAACATCGTTATTTTTTCAAGCTATTGTAGCTATATTGTAGGCTTTGTAATAACATTAAGTATACGCCGCTCGTTATAAAGGCAGTTTATGATACAAAGTTATTAACGTAAATAATAAAAAAAGTTTCTGTTTTTATTTCCTTGTTCAAAAGTGATATTATTATCGCATCTTTATCCTTGAGGATGTTACATTGTGTGAATAAACACCGCCCTTACTCCGGTTAGTTGTAAGCCATCTTTGTTCCTTCTTTAAGTACCAGGGTCGCGGTAACTCTTTTAAACAATCCCGTAGCCCCATGGCATGGCAATGATTTTATACCGATTTATTTTTATAAATTTCGGCCATGGAAATCAAAATGATGAGTTTTGACATATAATACCTTCTCATTGAACCACAGATCAGCTAACTTTCGTACCCCCAGCTACTTGAAAAAAATTGACTAATAACCGACTTGTTTATGCATTTTTATGTTATTAAATATACTGGATACTTCATGCAAAGATCAGAAGCGAAAGTAAAAAGAGTATTTTGCTTCATTTAAAAAAAATAAACCAGCATTCTAAAATTAGCACTGACATTTAGTTAACACTGTCGAGACCACACGGTAGGCTAACAAAGAAAGGCATTTTTTATCTTTTGAACATGAAAGAGAAGAATCCTTTGAAATTAAAGAATTACGTTAACAACAACCACAAAATAGAATAAAAGATGAAAAAAACTCCGTTGTTATAGTGAACAGCCGTGTCCTAGTATCATTTATAAAATCTTACTAGCTTTTAGTGTTACATATTTGAGGCTTTAGGCAAAGGATAAGCCACACTGCGTTAGCTAAACGGGACAAAATATAAGCCCTATCTACCCAAACAATAACTTATGTTGTACATGGTACCTTTTCATTTTTAGACAGTCATTGTGACAGTACAATTTTTTTGTTATATTCGAAAAAATATGGTTTTGATTTCGTCTAAAATATGTGGTATGCAGCTTTATGGGAATGGTTTAAAAATGTCGATCAACATAATTATCTGGAGTTTAATTTTTATTTGCACTGATATATTAGTATATCTCATGTTTATTCTATTATCAATTTACTGTTAAATAAATACCTGATTATATTTGCTATACTTAGCTTGGCAAATAGATTTAAGATCTAATAGAACTCTTAGCTTAACTTAGCTGATGGCAAATAAAAGTACAAATACCTATCATCGATGTTACAGAATTTTGGAATGACAATGAAAAATCCATTTGTAGGATAACAACATCAGAATTAACTTTTAATCTGTGAGGCTCAGAGGGTTTGTGTAATCCCAAAAGCGATAAAATTGCCTCAGCTCTTAATTCATTGGAAACATGTGAATGTTAATGTTATATTCTGTATGATCTAAATTATATTTTCACAGTAACACAAACATATTTTCACACTTTCGTGTAATCGTTGTAAAATATTTTTCTGGAATCACTGCTTAAAAGTAGTTTAGAAGCACATCATCATTCTTTTCAACTAGCATTTTATTCTGAGATTATAAAAAAGAACTCAAATCAATATTGAAAAAAAACATGAGTTTCTTCAATAACCTCTTTTTAAACAACGATCCTTTGTGTTTACAAAAGTTATCCCGAACGCAACCGCTGTCATTTGCAGTGCGGAAAAAAACAAAGCACTGTCGACTAGAAAACAAAGGGAATCCCACGCAAACAACATGCACATGAAAACTGATATTAAATAAGGAGATTTGTTCAATTCAAGTTTATAGATTGTCATGACAACTCAATGGTTTCTTTGAAATGAGAAGCTTCGAATCCACTCATGCGTCTTAATCCATTTTGATAGCAAGAAACTAATTATGCCGTTTGGCATAACTATACATTAAGGGCGCCGTGGTCTTGTGTCCTTGACGTAACCGAGGAAGCTCTGCCAAAATTAATTCCCCTCTCTGATTGTTTTCCGCGAGTTATTATCCTGATGGGAATGGCTGGATTATTTTAATTACAGGAAATATGCTTACCAGAAAAGGATTTGTTCATTTCTAATTTCTTGAGATCGGTCGATGTTGCTGTTTTTGGTGTCCAACACCAACACAACACCATACGGAAGTATATCCGAAATCTGAAAGAAAAATGGGTTTTAACTGATTGTTCCTTTTGGCCTTATTAACGTAGAATATAAGGGAAATCTGTATGATTTACTTTTCAATACAAGTTGGACGTAGTATTATGAACTTTTAAATGAAGAAATTGAACCAACAAAAACGAATAAATAAAATAAGTAGATACTTCTTAAAAGCACGATTTGAAGCCTAAATTATAAATGGATTACTAGATAATGTTAGCATAAGAAATGGTTCTATTTGTAATGAACTGTTTATATTAGAACTAATTGTGTTCACTAAATTCAAATAAAAGTCTTAAGAAGGTGACTCGCTTATAGAAGCCAGACTAATAAAATACATATTTGATTAGAAACTTGTCCGTCAGATCGTTGAACTGTAGCAAACATTAAAACATATCCTTTATAAGGTACAACAATTTTAAACAGTCTTGATCTTAAAACTTTTAGGGTTCCAAGGTATTTGCCTTCTAATTTGTTTTAATATTCTTGCATGAAAACACACAATGTGCTTTAAATAAATAGAATTATGAATTTCTTCGAACAACGCGGTCTTCACATAATAAAAGAATAGAGAAGACGCTTGGAGACATTCCAACAAACGTGTTTTCAGAACTATAGCACAATTTCAAGACATTTATCAACATCCCCTAACACAGTTTATGTGAACTTTTGTGGTTTATGGCGCAAATAATGTTTTTATTGTTCGAGTTATATTGTTTGAGTATAAGGTAAACAAAAGACAATCGTAAGAGGGTTTAGCGTCGTTTCACAAGTGTTGGCGTTTAGTTACTCCACACAAGGGTGCACTTCACGCCCTATATAATTCAACCTAACTTCTCATTGCTTTCCAAGCATGTTTACGTGTTTTCAAAGTATACAACAAATATAGAACCGACTATCAATATGAAATTCAGTGTGTTGTAGGTGATAAAAATTTCCTCGAACTACCAATTTAATCCACATGGAACAGGTAAACTAAACGAACCTATTCAATTTATATTGTCAACACTTTTATATCAACCAATACACCCACCACTACACATTGAATGCCAAAAAAACGAAGAATAATTGAGTATCTATTGTCGTTTTTAACAAAGTAAAATATAATAATGAGATGCAAATAAAAATATGTCGGAGGGGGTGACATGGCTTCTTCTTCACGTTCATCATATTGGCCATCAGACATG
>NWSH02000601.1:6475833-6506374 GCA_002382865.2 Heliothis virescens | reverse complement strand
AATAAGGTTACACTAATTGCTTGACATTCCATCATGTACGCCTTCAGATAGGCACTCTGCGACTAATAAAATGAAAATAGGGATTACAAAAGAAGTGTTTTAATTTATTGGGTTCTTCAATTTATTTATAACATTTTACTACGTTATTTTTAAACAAGACTATCATCATTGTCGCCGTCCTTAACCAAAACCGTCCACTGCAGGATAAAGGCCTCCAAAGCTAGAGAGATTTGCCCATTCTCTTTGGAACTTGGTAGACGTGTTGGCGAACAAAAAAGATTATACACAATTAATATTAATAATAAAACGCATGGGAAAAGGTTCCTCCCTAGCTTCTGTAGCCAAATTTTTTGGCCAAAACATGACAAGGTTTGAACAAAGAAGGTCAAATATCTTCACATTAATCATCTAAGTGAGATAATTTATTTGTAGACATTCCAACAAGGTTGCGAACTAGGTCGTATAGTTTCTGTTCCAACTCTGATAAGTTGCCAAAACTTACGTGTTCTGAACAAATAACTTGTAGGTCTCAGCTTAATTAATTGCTGACAAATATTGTAAGCAAATATGAGAGAAATATTGCCGTGGTTTAGTGGGCATTTGTAGGCTTAGTAGCTTTACCTCTGCAATCTAAGCTTCTAGAAATAGCTAGATTAGTTTATTGAATTTTCTACGTGAAAACACTTTGTGCTCATAACAAACTTGTTTTTTTTCTGATTAAATGGCCACATCTTTATAATAAAAGACGTGAATCTTTATTATCATTGGAACAAAACGAGTAAACAAAGTTTTCCGTTATAGGCTATAATAAAGTTGCGCAAGATTAACTTGTTACAATCGACCTTAACAAAATGGCTGATACACAAAAGTATCTAAGAACACTAAACAATACTGAAGTTATGTTAGGACTGAAGTTATAACATTAATGTTTCTATTAAAAATAGGTATTTTATTAAAATTGTTATACCTACACTGACAATGTGAATATGAGATTGACTTTATTCTATTAATAAACATTCATTCATAACACGTGAATAAATTATTGACAAAATTTTTAAATACCTTAAACCTCACCAATTCTGTAAAGAATATAAGGGTACGGCCAAAATAGCTACGTATTCCACACTTTCAAGAGATAAAAATGATAGAACCCGCACCCTTTATAAACGTGTGTCATATTAAAACCCTCTCTAATCTAATAGTGGGAAAACCACTCACTTGCCCTGAGTTTTTATTGTTATTACAGTATTACTTAGTGGGGATTCTGTGATAAAAACTGTCGTCACAGATTTCAACGGGCACTTTAACAGAATAAAATAGAATGCCCAGCCCAGGGTGATATTTTCAAAGCCACATCTATGACAATATTTTATAATGAAACATTTGTACCCACATTTAAGGGAAATGACATGAAATACAGAGCAAACACATGGAGAAAAAGCTCAAATATATGAGGCCAACGTAGCCTTCATTAGATCATAAAAATTCTACGCAAAGACCCGGTTTTTGTTGCTCACTTAGATACATAAAGAGAAGACCTAACAAAATTGCTACATTCGTACTACAAAATGGTTCAAAAGCGCCATTTTAGTCGACCTTACAAAGCCATTCATGAATAGAAAAATAACCTGTGCGTATTTCAGCCATTTCTTAGTACATAATGTTCGTATCTTGGTACAACCTTCTTTGGTAACGTGTTTGAATTGCAAATTGTAAGTATACTCTTCATCACAGTTTTCATGTTTGTTGTTGATGAAACCAAACTGAGAAAGAATTTTGACCGTGAAAATACCTTAGTACTAATTTTGCGGGAATCCTCTCTTATTGATACTTTGACTTACCTTACCAGTGTACCTATTTTGGTATAACGGGAACCCGATTCAACAAGTAAATGTAAATAATATAAGTACACCAAACACTAAAATAAATAGTCACAAAATCTAACAAGTTGTGCGACTATTCGAATGTCATACAGATGAACATCAATCAGACCGGCATTCATTAGAAGGACCTTACAGCGCACAGATAAATCCGACTAATTAAACGTAACAGAAATTTGTTAAACACGAAACTTTTCTACGGGGTGTACAAGTTTATTTTAGTCGTGTTTTGCTATTTCAGATTACATTTTTAAAACGTGCTTCAAAGTAGCATCGTTCGTTATCGCGTTTCATCGTTTAGTAACCTGCACTGCTCAGGTGGAGTATACAAGGTACTTATTACTATATTCTCTAACGATCTCACTTCAGATGGTGTGATAAGTGTCTGGGTACCGCAAAAATAAAATATTAAAATATTGCTGTTTTCGTGAATCCACAACTTGTTTTGTTGGTCTATTAGCGAGAATTTTGATTTATGAGAAGCCTATGTTGTGAACTGTCTAACAAGTTGGGTGCCAAAATGTCTAAGAAGCTCGTCAGATTTTGCTAACAAAATAAATAAGGCATCGCAGCTGAACTATAGCAATACACAAGTTCCAAATAAGTACTACAATAAGCATTAACCATCCCAAAATTGGTATGTTATCAAACGCGTGTAGTTATTTCCCCATGGCCTATTGCCAAATGTTCACCAAGAGAATTCGGACGTAACACGCGGTTACACAATGACGGTATCAAATTCCATGTTAGGACAGAGCTTACCTACGTTATTTATTGGAAAAAAGTCCTTATCCGAGGTCGGGAATGTCCTAGAAATTCTTAACCGGAAAATCCAATAACCCTTTATTTACGCACGAGGGGCACACACGTGACGACAAATATGGAGAAGAATTTAATAAAAAGAATAGATACATTTTAAATTGAGAATAAATACTTACTTATTACTCATCCAGTAGTATATTAAAGGGTTGAACATGGAATTGGCCATGGCCAGCCAGTAGAAGAAGAGGTAGATATGTTGGGCGAATGGCGCGGACGCTAAGGACTGGTAGTGGTACGTTAACACGAAGTAGGCATGGTACGGCAACCAGCAGAGGGCGAATACCATCACCACTAGGACGAACATCCTCACCACCTGTGGACAAAGAACATATATTTGAAATTCGGGTTCATTAAGCCAGTGACCATTAAAAAAATATTCATGTCTTCTCATTTGCTGTGAACACACTGGAAAGAAAAATTAAGAATTGATACAAGAATTAGGAGAGGGGGTTACAGGTAAAGATCAGTGTCCATAAAAGTACACAAATAGGTACGTAGGTACTAGGTGATAATGACGATGTTGACTTAACTAATACTTTTATAAACTTACCTATAGGTGTAGCATTACTTAGTAAAGAAATATTTGTACCTCGAAAGATATTTTTGTCAATCATAATATTTTACGGTTTATCACTACAAATAACTCTAGGTCAATTCCAACTTTGGACGAAAGTAATAAGGAGATAGAAAATCCATTTCACGTACCAGTTCACAAGACTTAATCCAGACTCATAGGAATCGTATAATAAAACCAAGGGATCAGTATTTTTATTATGGCCTTAGAGCCACCTGATGCACAGTACTGATATCTTCTACAAACGTAAGATACGGTTCTTCGTTCATTACGGAACAGGATCATAATCATAAGTTCCGTAAATGATTCGATAAGCAAGATAACTGGTTATTATCGTAATTGTTAACTGAGCTGTTAACTGGGTAACCGATTATAAATGTTTAATCGTCCCCTGTTATCTTAAATTCCAAGGTTGGTTTAAGCTTTAAAATTTTCTTTAAGAAGAAAAGGTGCATGGAAGTCCCAGCTAGATAACCCTCGTACAAATGGTAGTCTTGAACCTCAACATATCGACTTTAAGCTCCGCTATAAATCACGGACTTTCTTCGAATCGACATACAAAGCATCTGCGGTCGGACTGAACTACTTTAAAATAACGGTCTATATTTAGTATGCCTTAGACTTCAAGAACCACTAAGATTCCAAGAACGGCTTTTGTCCACAGACTCTAGAGGATTACAATGGAGCTTGGAGGAAAACGGAACTTCGTGTTAGGTACTTTCCTGGCGTGTCTGCAAGTTCTAAGTTATATCATGTTTTAGTAAGAAGATGTAAGAAATAAAAATCTCGACTGTCTAGACTAGACCACTAGATGGGGCATAGTATTTGCGAAGTACCGATCGAAAGAAATATAAAAGGAATCGAGGAAATAGAAAACTCGGTAAATATTTACGTGATAGTCGAATCCATTTCGCTTGGTGGTAAAAAGCTACTTACGAGGTCTAAAATGGAAAGATCGAGAATGATATCTGTATACACTGACCCTACAAGGTTACGTAAATATTTTGTCCTATGTAACTTTTCTATTAATTCAAAAGCTTTTCGAAATTTTTGCTTGCTAAGTAGTCGTAACTTGATAAATACGTAAGAGCGACGGCATTCGAATCTAAATACTATTCAGAGACTGACAAGCCAATCCTGCTAACAATGTTTAATCTAAATTGAATTTCATCGTTCGCATTGTATAACACAAGAGGACTTTGTTCAGAACTAAATGCTTTGTTAATATCACTCGCATGATAAAATACATGATTTTTTGGCAATATGTCTATACATCAAAATGAATTGTCAAAAACGAAAAAAATAAAAGGGGTGTATTAAATTGAAGTGAATTATGGGAATTATACCTTAATTGTGGAAAACAAAATAAGGTTATTTTTTAGGCCGGACATACCTTTGAAAACATTTGCAGATTTTCTAATCTTTGTAGGAAGAAGCCGGATTACACGTAATATAACAATGCAACTCAATCAAGATTCAAACCAGCTACGTCATAGCTACATGTACCGTTTTCTCACCAGCAAAGTGTCCCTAATATCCGGGCTGTCCCAACTCATCCGAAGGTCTCAGCATGACTGTATGTAACATGGCCGACGTTAGGTAGTGGCTAAAACTTAGATAGATGCGGATACTCCTGTCGGCTCAGTTGATTAATTGTGTATCTAATGGAGCTTTGTTACTACGCTAGCTAAACATAAAATGTAGGAATTACCTGTTAGTTATTGACTTTAGGAAGAAAAGTCTTTGATAGTTTTAGAATTATACCAACTCTTTTTTTGTAGCAAGTTCCATCTTTAAAATTCGTGTGTTTTACGAATTAAGAATTATCAGTTTTGGATTTCAGGCATTACGATGTTTGATAATGTGATAGGATAATAGTACATCTTAAAAAATCTACACACCATTAAGTGCAAAAGTAACAGCGAACTGCTAAGTTATTGTTGGCCTCTTAATTCGTCTATTGAATAATAAAAGCGTGCCAAATCACAGGTATAGACTTATTTATATAGGTGGCTTTGTATTATATCTGCCTCTTATTCAGCCTATAAATGGCAAAGGAAATAAGACGGTCAAGGGTTATTCATTCATTTGTCATTGAGGCCGATACAGGAAATTAGGGGATGTATTCTTGTTAAGAAGGGTATTCAGTAGGCCAAATTTTTGGCACGAATATAATTATGTCATCCCATCGTATTCGGGTCAAATATTTTACCCAAATTGATACAGTAAACAATAACCCCAGTAAAGATATCTGTATTTATGCAGCTTCAAGGACATTTCCCTGGTCGTATATTTTATTTTTTCACCATAAGTATAATGTAATAAGTGGAAAAGTACTTACATAAAAAAAAGAATGAACGATGTTTTTACCGAACAAGAGTTTCTTAAATATTTATTCACATTTCTCGGAAATCTTGTGTAAAGGAGGTTTTCATATTGCCTACGATATTATTGTGTAAGCAAGTATAAATATTAATGTACATATATTAATAAGACATCAGTACCATAACAAATGTTCTGTAACTCGTGGATACTAAAAATAAATTCCTACGCAGAAACAGCCAGCTGTGTTTCTGCGTATCAATCAAGTCGAAGTTTACAATAAATAATGGCTACCTTCATTAGTTATGCAGGAGTTCTTAATCACTAAATACGGCTACTTCGCGCTACTAACTGTTGTTTGTACGGGATCATGCCATAAATCATACACGTGGATAGTTTTATGTAGCGGAACGATCGATACATAAATATTGATATTAATATACGAGTATATAAAGTTTACAAATAAAGAATCGGTTTTCCTTTCCATAACTCTTCAATCAAACATAGACTTTTCTTTCAAGACGAAAACACACTGCGCCGATCCCAAATAAAATTGGGATTAAAGAAGGACGATGACTCTTTTCTGTGTCACTTTTCTCCTAGATATAATTTAGTAAACTATGTCATTGAAGACACAATCAAAAACGTTTATTATTTCGAGACTAAAACCAAAATAGATATTTGGCTTAACTCCATCAGCTTGCGGGTGCATTTCCAACTGAACTCACAAATATGACAAACATGTTTACCTTTGAAAGTAAACATCGGTGTTTGCATAAAAGTTCAATCACTATAAAAGTAAATGCAGGTATTTAATGGTTGGTTGTCAACGTAGATATCTACTAATATGTAAAATAAAAAGCAAAAAAACGAGTGCATTTCATTCTATTATGGACACTCCTTTCATTAGCAGTAAAAATACATGACATGTCTATGGAGTTTCTTGCCGGCTCTTCTCCATGAGACCAACTTTTTGGAACCGTGCAACCAGTGTGATGTTTCATGTGAGCCTGCAAAGGCCTATTTGAAATAAAAACACTTTGATGAAGACAAAAATAACGTAAATAAATACATTTCACCATGCCAGACACAATGCATGCGGGCTGCATCTACTTATCAAATAATACAGGCAGGTGTGTTAGCTATCGTAGTTCTACAACAAAGCCTATTGTGACCATGTGGTGGTGGCCATTAAATAAACCACGCACAGTTTTGCATATAAAATAAAAACGGTGTTAGGAACAAATACGGATTTATTTACTTATTGTTTAAGCATAATCAATCAATTTAGTACGCACAAAAAATACTTGTTCATTTTAAAAAATTAGCACCATTATGGTGCTTTTAATTAATTGAATAAATTCTGTGGTGTAGCCATGAGCACACTTTAACTTTTAATTAGAAACAGTAGGCTGACATTTTGTGAATTGTTTTCAAGTACTTTGCGTAGGCCTCAGATACTAGAACTGTCCACATTTCATCAAAACTAATGTTAATTAAAATTAGAAGAGCTTATTTAGTGCTTGAAATATGAATAATTTTGTATTTATTTATTCACTTCAAGTTATTTTAGTTCGCAGTAAACAAAAATAACAGCCAGTATTAGTTTTTGAGTGAGTTAAACCAAAGTTATTCACAAGTCTCGCTATGGTGCCCCCATTATTATGTTTGCCTAGTCGCCGTCAGTTCCAAGTAATTGAAATTCTGATGAGTACACAAACTCTAAGAGATCAAGATCTGTACGGAAAATGCCGAGTATTGAACTGCTTGTTTACCCGCAGTTGGCTAATTTATTTTAATTGTCTCCCCAGACAATTAGTTAGGCCTCCATTTCTTCCATTGGCAACCATTTTTCTGATTTGTTACTATTCGAAAAATTACGTGTTTAGATACTACTTGGTACGCAGATGCAAACTGTGTGTTATTTAAAATAATAAGTTAATAATTTGAACGGGTAGACCATTGCCCACCTAATCCGAGCCTAATCCAAACACATTTATGTGCTACAAAAACCCTTAAAATTAAATCTTGTAGGGGCATTTTAGGGATACATTATACGCCGTACATATAGATAAAATTGACCCACTGCTCTAATTTGCTTTGAAGTCATTTGAAGGAATACGGAAATAAATATCTACAAACCTTTTCAAAACCTCAACTAAATTTACTCATTAGTTTATAACATCACGTATTCACATAGAACTAACATTTCACCTTCACAATTTGCTGGCCAAAGGATCACATTGCGGTGCTGAAAGGGCTTTACTACCCTTCTTTAATTATGTAAATATGTATAAGAAATTAAGTGAAAACAGCATTTGGTTTGGCTGTTTCATTCCAAAAGGCTGAATCCCTAATTTAACAAAAAGCTCTGATTTCACTAAAATGAAGCCGAGTCTAGTGGACCTAGCTAGGTGTTGGCAGAAAGATATATGAATAAAGCGGTAGATTGATTATGTAGGTTCAACGTTTGAATAGTAAACCACGGAGTTTGCTGTAAAAAGCCAATCCTTATTTAAATGACATGACGCAAGTTAGGATTAGCTATACAGCAGAAAAAATAGCATTGTACCGTGCTTAGTGAAAATCGTCCATGTGACCAAAATTATCAGTGTAGGGATCCAGCTCCCGAAAGATTGAACATGAATACAACACTTACCTACCTATCTACAGTTCTGTTATAGGTACTAAAAGTTTTTCACTGATAAATTATTTTTCGAATACCAGTTTTTAATAAAGTTCTTACCGAGGTTCAAATAAAAACAAATAAAAAAGCCATCGGAAAAACAGCGAAAATGTATGTTCATTCGAATCTATAGAAAATAATAAAACGATTTTGAGGCACGACGTTTACCTACTAAGCTTGTTCGATTTGCCTTAAAATATTTACGTCCCAGGTGCTGTGCGTGAGAAGAATAGAGATCATAAAAGTTTTATTGATTTCATCATTTTTAAGACCATCGATAATCTAGATGCAGACGGTCTATGTGGACCTACACGATTATATTTTGTTCCACGAATTTTATTCTATAACGCAAATATTCTACGAACCGAACTCATTTTGGAAAGTAATTCCATATTTATTATTATTATTCACTAGCTTTCATCGTGTAAACTGCTGCCCGTGCCCGGGCAAAATATAGCCTATGTTACTAGGAGATAGTCTAACTTTCCAACAGCGAAAGAATTTTTCAAATTAGTTCAGTAGTTTCGGAGTCTTCAGAGTACAAACAAACGTTTCCTCTCTATTACATTAGTACTTATAGATGACATTCGAAATGACCCAACCGTGGCAAAACATTCATAAAGTATGCTGTTAATAACAGCAATGGTCCTAACATCACGAACAGACACTTCAATTAATTTGTATAACTGTCAAACTCACCTTTCTCTTCGCTCTGACGACCTGCATCTGATGATGAGTACACTCGCCGATGGCCCTCCCCCTGAGCGCCGCGCTCATTCGTGCGTACGCCCATACCATCACCAACATAGGCACTACATACGTCACAGCCAGGAACACCAAGTTATATCTGGAACAAATAAGGGATTTTAAACCTTAATGCAATGCAGTTGTGTTTGCTTTTGCCTTGCATCTTGTTATTTTGTTAATAAATCCTTTATGAAGTTGTCTGTGAAATGTCTTCATTAAAATTAATGTTCAGTTTGGATTTTTTTTCTTAGAAATGAAAACTTTTATTTGCTTCTTCAACTGAGCTGCAAAAGACTTTTTAAAACTAAACAAAATGTTTTATTTGACTTCAACTCCATTCACTTTTATGAAACTTTAACTTTGTAAATAGTAATCTTCTTAATTAAGTTAACACAGACTTTATTTTAGATTAGCGGCGTGTAAATTCGAATTACAACAAACTGTCTCAATACAATTTTGTTATCTAACAACTTAGAATTTTAAATTATTTTTCTTGACTTCAATGAGACATCTTACACGAAATGAAAGTCAAATAAGTAACTAATGAAAAGTATTTTTACTCTTACGTTAAATACTTAATTAAAATAAAACGTATTTTCAACCTAAAGTTCAGAATGCTAAGCTATAAATTAGATTGAATTGTCTGAGTTGTCCTACAACATATTTAATTCAGTGTATATTTATCCCACAATACGCTAGCCTCGGATTTAAAAAGGTCTTTTTATTTGTGACAAGAGATTCGCAGTACCCTTGAAGGTACCTTGGCTTTTCTTAAGACGTATTATCATAGACTAGGAACCCTAATAAGATGTATTTATTGTTGGGAAAATAGGCTAAGGTACTAAACTTATCTGACCTGGCCTTCAAGAGATTTATACCTAAGTACATAGTACATATTAGGTGTGTTCCCAGTCTTGTGGTTTCAGGTTCATTTTGGGGTAATATGAATGTCTGATTAGATTCTGTCAATTTTACTTTCTATCTTCTTTTTTACTAGCTTTTTACTTCTTTTTTATTCTTCTATTTTATTAGCCTTTTTATCGTTCCACTGCTGGGCACAGGCTTCCTCTCACACGGAGAAGGATTGAGCATTAATCACCACGCTTGCTCTGACAATATATTTCATTTTAATTTTGCTGCTATTCTTATTTTTTTTTAATAGGATTGAGAAACAAAAGAGCATTTAATTTCTAGAACAATCTTATATGGACTATAATTTTAGTCCCCAATGAATTATACGTTAAGAGTGAGGTGAGCCAATTAATTAACACGAGACTTAAATGGCTTACCACACCTGTTAAATGCTCAATTTTCTTAAAGTAAAATTAAGTAACATCTGCTTTAATTTTACCTTCATTTATCAAGTAATAAAAAAAAGTTTATTCAATAAAATCTTACAGTAAATTGAAATTAATAATATATCTAGAGCTGCCTTTATCAATCAAAATAAGTTTTTTAATAAGCTCTGCAGTACATATTAATTTCATTTAGATTGAATTTTGGCAATATTTTTCATAATAATACTTACACATAATCAGTTCTTGAGGACGGGTAACTGCCGTCGGGCCATTTAATGAAACATATTTCTCTATCACCATTAACGTACCTGGAACAAACAAAACTGAAATGAGAAAAAATCATTTATTTACCAAGTAAAATTATATTCCACAGAAACCTAACTTCAATCCTTATAAGCATAAAGTAAGCATAAACCTCAAATAGCGACTCGGTGTCTTGAAACTTAAATAATATGGAGATATGTGCTAATTTCTCAAAGATATATCTACGCTTATAACCCATTACGGAAAACAAACGACGCGACGTAGCTGGTTATGATAAAACAGAATTTAGGATTTGTACTTTATCAACTTTCTAAATACAAATTCAAGCTAATTTCGTGGACTGTACCATAAACATCCTCCGAATACGTATAAAAAAGTAATAAAATCTAGCGCAATAAAATGTTGAATCTCATGAATAACACTGACTTTACAGCCTGGTTTCGTTTACAATCAAAACTTTGGTACAAAAGTCGAGTAAAACTCGTTGTTTTATCACTTTTTATGATTCAACTTTAACCATGTTCCGCCATTTTATAACGCTTACCAATAAGTAGTTGCACCACTGAATAGCAATTTTCTGGATTTAATTTTAGTTTACCAATTCTGCTGTGTTGTTCCCAATTTATAAATAAACATCATTATCTACTACATTTGCTTAAGCATTGTTTGTATAATTCATTAATATATCTTAGCTCCAGATTCTCTTGCAATGTATAACTTTCTCAGGGATAGCTTGTAGCTGTAAGAAAACTATTGTAAACATGTGTTTTTTAAAAAGAGTATCCATGGAGTTTCTTGCCGGTTCTTCTCCATGAGACCCACTTCTTCGAACCGTGCAACTAGCTTGACTTTTCATAAGAGCTTTTATAGGCCTATTTGAAATAAAAAATATTTGATTTGATTTGATTTGATTTGAGTGTGACTTTCAATAGTTTACACTGAAAAGGCGTCATAATAAAATATTTTCTTCGTCACAAAATAAATTGATAGTTAACGACTAGGCAGCAGACGTTGCAATATATTTTACACTCTCAATAACGAGTTTGATGACATGAAAGCACAGACGGGCTGCTATTACAAAGCCAAAAACTTTTGTTCTTCGTATTTTTTCAAAGCAAAAATGTTCAAAAATAAGAACTTTATGGTTCATTGATCTTAACAGAAAGAAGGAAAATAATTTTACCTGTTAAAAAAAAAGAAAATTAAAAGTTTTCCTAAAATTTCTTTAAAAATTATAATTGTTTCTTTGTGGTAGGAGTTTAGCGGTGTATCAATAATTTGTATTTTGATATCCTTACGCCTACTCTCTGTAAGATGTAAGTAACGCGAGAGGAAACAAATTGAAAATCAATTCAGGCAATGTTTATTATGGAATCAACTGATAAAACTTTTAATAGGTAGAAAGTTGAACAATATATTAGTGAACTCTGGTGTATATTCAAAGGGAAGGGTAAGGAACTTTATATGAGGACTTTCTTCAGACGCTATTAAACGATTTTATTGTTACGATGTTTTAGCTTTTAAACCGTTCAATTTTATTTATGGTTTGTTTAGCGTCATGGCACATTGTACCGGCACAGCTCCAACCCAGCAAATAACGTGTCATTTAAATTTGAACATTAAATCGTATGACGTATGATGTATTTCATAACGTCAAAACAAAAAAAACCGGCCAAGTGCGAGTCGGACTCGCACACGAAGGGTTCCGTTCCATTGTCTATGAAAAATTAACGTTCCTATTGCCTACAATTAGTTTTTCATACAAATATATGAATAACAAAGTTATAATTTGCTGTTACTGAAAAAGTGCTATATCTCAAAAACCACTAACTGTATCTCGTTCAAACCAATTTTGGTTGATAGTTTTTATTAAGATCTATAACATATATTTTTTTTAGATTTTTCACTTTGGTAGTTTAGAAATGGCAGGGGGGGGACACACATTTTTGCACTTTGAAAGTGTCTAACTTTGAAATGATTGACTTTGAGAAAAAATGGTTTTAGAAACCTCAATCTTATTTTTAAAGACCTATTTATAGACACCCCACAAGTATAGGTTAGACGAAAAAAATTTTGTTTCAGTTCCATGTATGGGGAGCCCCCTTCTAATATTATATTTTTTTTATTTTTGTATAAAAATCGTAAAGCGGCTAATATAATACATCTACCTACCGAATTTGAATGGCGTAGTCTTAATAGTTTCGGAATAAACTGGCTGTGACATACGGACAGACAGACAGACAGACAGACATGACGAATCTATAAGGGTTCCGTTTTTTGCCATTCGGCTACGGAACCCTAAAAAGCCAACGGCGGGCTGTCAGCGCGCGGTTTCCTATCTAACAATATGAAATATATCATACGTCATACAATTTAATGTTCAAATTTACATGACACGTTATTTGCCGGGTTGGAGCGGTGCCGGTACAATGTGCCATGACCTTTATACTGCTTGCTGCAAAGGGGATAGTCATTTGTTGATATTGTAACTGCCTCATCAATCATCTTAATTATATGGACCCATCAATTTATATAAATGTTTTTTAGACCGTCATCTTGAATAAACATAGATTTTTTGAGGAGGAGTTGTTGAAAGAAAGAAGAGAGTTTGTAGTTCTTAAGAAAAATAACAATATTCATTGAACATTATCAGCTAAATAATAGTGCTTAATTGTTTAAGAATTTATTTTCAATTGAATACTCACAGCAAAAGAATTTGAATACTGAGTACCAACTCTTTTACTACGTACTAGCTAATGACTGATTCAGACTTTTAGATAAGATGCAGAACTGCTTTATCTATTTACATCTTTATTTATTTGAAGAATGCTTAACTAATAAAATTAATTCGTAAGCAAACGAGACTGTTAACTAGTTGGAATTTCCAATTATATATGCATAACGTGTGGATCTATAATCTAAAATACAGATTTAAAGACATGCTATTAATTGAACACATAATACTTATTGTACCCCGAACTTCTTAATTTGATGAAGTTATATTTCAATTGTGACCATAAAATCAATAAGACATTGTGATTTTTAAATTGTGTAACGGTGCTAATAAAAAATGTAAATTACTTTTTGTACTGAAACTCTACCGAACCGAATTCTATTCTAATAGTTCCATTTGTGACAAGTTTTGTTATGTTAAGCAAAATGAAACTTTTCTCAGGACAAACTTGGTCTGTTGTACATTTTCCGCGGAAAATGAGAATTCAATTGAAAATTCTAAAACATTATTGAATTTGCCAACTTTAAATGAAACAAACATTTGTTGAATCAAGACTTGTTGACTGTTTTAATAAGAATTCCATTGGCGTTGACGAAATTTCCAAAAATCTTTCTTATTTAAATGGACTTTCGTAATTTGTTTCTTAACAAAAGTATACTTTCAATGTCAAAATCATTCGTACTCGGAGTTAATCAAGTGGTGGGCCTTCCCACATTCAAATAATGCTTTTAAAAAAAATAACCTTTGGAAGTTATACTGTACGCTGGTTTTGAAGAAACAAAATGGAAAATAATCCTCTATTTCAAAAGGCCATTTTCGTATGCCATATCTACAAAGAAGAGCCGTCGCTCAAAGCACTAGTTAATAAAACTTTCCCGAAGCATTTTTAATTTTGCAGCGTTTGTACATACTATCAAAGAACAGTTCACGTAACAAAACGTCAAAACATTTTTTGTAAAGGTCAAGTGAATTTTATTTCTTCCGAGGAATTTAATGTTTTTGTGTTTTCCGTAGTATCAAGAACCTACGCTAAAAAATACGGCTCAAAATACAGGCTCGTGCAATTTGAGCTGTATTTACAGAGTCAACTGACGTAATCTGATTGCCTTACACGATGCAGTCAGATCCAACCCATCGGAGGGTATAACTAGGCTAGAGCAGATGTGATCAGCACTTTCTAATCAACAGCGCTTTGAATGGGATTACGTAATTAGCAGTGGCGTTTTAGTACAACGGTGAGAAAACTGTAAACTACACTAATATCAAATAAGTCCTTTATTGTAATCACACTGAACGATTTTATATGAATGATTTTGAAGTTAAACTTCTTAAACTTCTACCATGCTCTCGGGTTGACAGGGAGAAAGTCATTGACTTTGTTGAGAGTTAGAACAGGGACATAACGAATAAAATATAGAGATAAACTTTTCCGGTGATAAACTTTAGCTACGACTTCAAAAGGTGAGTGTGCCCCAAGTTATTCTAGCCACGACAATTACGCGAAACAAAGCCTATAGGATGAGCGTAAGCTAGGCTTAAATTCATAAATAAATCGCGACGGTGGCAGTTAACTTGCCTTCGAGAATACCCGTCGACCGACAGCAGCGGACAAAATTATATTTAGGACTCCTAGACTACGCGTAGCCTTGATAATTCTTAAATATTTAGACCAGCTGGTACCTCCGAATATATAGGTTGACTGCATAAATATTAAGGACTTCTGCAGACAATCTATGATATTACAGAATAATTCTGCCTTGCATTTTAAATGCAATTAGTTATTTATCTCGTCTATGATGTCCATCTACTTAGCCTTTTCCCGACTATATCAGGTCAGCTTACCTACCTATAGGTTAGCCGGATTGAGCCATCGAAACTTACTACATACTTCTTAATAAGACTTTCTGACCTCTGACTACCTATGTAACTGTTAATGATGAATTATAAAATAACATTAGATACAATTATCTTAAAACCCAAAATTTTCCAGAATCCAGTAAGCGAATTTCTTTAACACGAAGTTGATACAATAACATTGTTAGCGAGGTAAACAGCCCATTATCAACAAAATAGCTGTAAGTTTATCTTTAATGTTATAAAATAATAAATAAACTTCGAAGAGCTTTACTAATATCTAAGTTTATAGACATCCATTCGAAAGGTAAATGAAAAGATCATCCATTAGAAATATTAAATCATTTCTTTATTTATTTTGTTACGAAATTGTTTCACGTGAAGAGAACTCGTAGTTATAGGTAAATAATATTTTATTGTACTATCTAAAATAAATTCTTCGAAGATAATTTTTAGAAACTTTTTAAAAATTCTGTGAATACATTAATTATGAAAAACTAATTTCATCACAACTAGTGTGGGTTGGATGAAACTAGAATTTGCTTAATTTTATCACGAGAAAGCGTTTACTCAATACTAGGAAATCGGTCCTTTCATACGATACTTAATTCAATGTGTAAGCATTAAATATCTTTGGAATTCAGCGTATACGTATATCTTATACAACACATGTTTTAGCCCGGGGCGAGGTCAAAATACTCAATTTATTGCCTCCCACGGTTCCCAAAATCTTTGAAAGGTCGTAAGCATGTAATAAAAGTACTGTAATATATAAACCTTCCAGAGGAAATAATAAACTACACATAGTTACTTATTTAAAACGAAGTAAAATAAATATTTGTGCTTTTGACGAATATTTTTAGTAGAAAACCGCTCAAAAATGTTATATCGTAAAAAAATAGCGGTTATTCTTCTTATTTACTTTAGTGCCTGTGCGTAGGCTTGCGCAAAATAAATGATTTTTTGTCTGTTACGAAATTCATGAATGCAAAAAGAAAGTATTATATGATATACTTTCAGGTCAATAGAGCCATAAGATTGAGTATAAGATATTTTAATTGAATACTTACTGTTTCTTATAAGTATCGGAGTAGAGAAGACTGGGCAGTGCGAGCAAAGCGCTTGCGCACCATACTGTGAAGAGCACCGCACGCGCCACTCTGCGGCTCAGTCTGTGTTGCAGAGGTTTCACTATCGCCACGTACCTGTATAGAAATATGAAATTTTCTGTAAAGCATTTTTTTCGCATTCAGAAACCCATTCATTAATAAGACAGGAAATAAATAGATAAGCATGATTTTATGCCATGGCTAGAAGATTATATTTTGAGTAAGTAATGATAGCGACAAAATCAGGACATCTGTTCCCTAGCTATTATAGGTAAATAATGGCGATCAAGGCCGATTGTCGGCCACGGCGGCTGTTCTCATATAAGTAGACATATTATAGAGCACGGTTATTTGCGCAGACACAGGTGTACTCCCTATTCCCTCACTCTCATAACCCGACACGACTGGAGAGAGTCGGTAAGATAAAATAATAAAGATATAGTGATGAAGCAGTAATCAGAAAGAGTCTTAAAAGTAAATTATTCTCATAATGCAAGCTCTGTTGCTGAAGTCAAACTGAGCAATTAAACTTGCATAAAGTGCTTAAAATCAGTGAAGCGGACTTTCATTGCAATCTGACAATTAGCGCGGTTTGGAAAAGCTAACCCTTATTCAGAAAGTTTTATCGACTTTTAAAACCGTTCTTTCAATTATGACTTTTATTTAAATGTTTGCCTAGATCAGAACAAATTCAACTTATATTAAAGTTTTCAATAGAAAATTTGTAATTTGGTCCATCATGGTTTTGTTCCATAAGTCAAAGAGAGGTCGTCACGTCGAGCTTCGTCTCAAATTTAATAAAACCTGTCCAGCTTAATCCCGTATTTAAAACCGGAAAATACAAGTAATATCTTATATTTTAAAATCGTATTATCTGTTTGTACCCTCCTTTGAACACTTAAAGATAGAACAAATATAAGTTGTTTGTCTGGATAATCAAATATTAAAAGTTTTCTAGGCCATCGATATTGGCTAAAGGCCAAGAAAGTTCGTATCCGACAGATCTCGACTAACCATTGGGTACGAATATTCTTTGTCTGAACTAATTAATAAAGAATTACGTTATTATAACATTTTCTTGTCCTTACTGCAAAAGTTTTAGACAAAGTCATTCCTATTGTGATTACACTTATTAGACATAAATCTATAATCGAAACTATGACTATGAAAATTCCAAAAGCAAATTGTTTTCTGTCCAAAGCCAAGGGTCAGCGATAGGGCCCAATAAGTTGCCATTTTTCCTCAACTATATAGACAACGAAGCAAAAAATCAGATTAGTCTGTCAAAAGAATAATGACATCGATTACATCGGGTCACTCTGATAGATCGATCTGTTGTCAGAGATAGATAAGGTCGTTTAAGGAAGGGGGACAAAGTGAACAAAGTAGGAACATTAGGTCGTAAGTAATGACGTCATAATTGCTTATAAAGGCCTGGCTATTTTAAAAGAGGATTGACTTTTCTAGGCTTTTAGGATAAGGTTCGTCTGTTCTGAAGGTCGTCGGTACATTGTAATTTATGCAAGAAGTGTAGGGGTCAGTATGTTGGAGTAAGTTCTTTTATGATTTTTGGACATGTAACAGCTGGTATCCACAAATAAATCTTGGTACTTTATCATCGTTATGATTTATACATTTGCTTTTTGTTCGTTCAAAAATAAATTTTACTGATTGCGATGTAGTGGTCGCTAACACAGCTGGGCGATTTACAAAAATATATAGCCCAAAAGCTCATGAACATTTTGGGTGGTGATTAAATCCGAAATTTGGCGAGATTCTACTCCACCTAATGAAGCTTATTAGTTTTAATGATCGCGGTTTGTTTGTGATTTAATTATGAATTTTAAATTAATCATCATTTAATGAAATTCAATAACTAAATAAATTGCTTAGTTGCGACTATTTTTGGAAAATCTAAAACTGTCATAAAATGATCGAAAAAGTACTTCTTACGTACAAATTACCCTTTGGTATAGTTGAACAAGTTCACAACTCTAGAGTTAAAACTAACCAAACTATGATCTCCATACTCCGAACTACGAATACAACGGTCCGGAAAGCAGTTCGTGGTTTTAAAACAAACTTTTGCAATTCTGCGGTATTGGATAAAATTACAGGAGGTACATTTTGCAACAATTTTGTTTTTCTTCGAGAGTTATACTTGTTTTACTGGGAACTAGCAATGTTTGTTGAATTGTTGTTATGAGAGTACAGGTCGATGAACTTTGCAGGACCGCAGGACCATTGCAATTGATTGGCCCACTACAAGGAGTATAAAATAGAAGACGAGGTATGCATCATACTGAAATAAAATATAAAATAGACGCTGTGGTTAAGTGGCCAGTATTAACTTTTTGAAAGTATAGTTTGATGTTCATAGCTTAACACCATTCATTAGTAATCTTTTTCTTCTAATCGCGTAAACTGCAGGTTTAATTATCTAACATTAATAATAAGCCCTAGTTTCAGAGTTTTCTTAAATCTGCCTGACGGCCTTTGACGTGGAATTGGAACAACAACTAGGTACCTACTACTGAGTAGCAGTAGGGGACGCCGGCTTTCCGTACATTCCCAGGCACGGATTAATTAGTAGCCTGATTCATCTGAATTCCATTGTTTGCGAACATGTACTATTTATAATAGAACTACATTTCGTTGGTGAGAATTATAACAGTATTAAAATTAAAATAATAATAGATAATAATGAAGAGGTGGGTTTTATAATTTAATTAGTGAAAAAGCTCTTTTATTGAAAGACCTTCAGACTACCTCATAAAATTGCCTCACAGAATAATATTCTATTTAGGTAAAACAACTAAATAATAGTTTTAGGGCTTCAAAATTTAAGGTTTCCTATGGGAACTTAAAGTTATAAAATAACTGAACTAATTAATTAATGTCATCAGAGCACAAAAACTAAATATCAATACTATATATCAATACTCTACGGCTAGTATTCTCCTAATGGCTTGTATGTTGTGGACAATTTCAGTATAGAACTCTAATGAAATTCTTCCTACATACCGCTTTAATTGAAATACTTGTCTAATAAACGCATGCAATGAATGAATAAATAAAAGTATTATTTTATGTTATTGGTTTAATAATCGGCTTACTTATACTCAGTACAATGTGCTTAAAAGTTCTCCATAAAAATATTAACATACTTCAAGATGTCACGAGGCTGACGGGGCACAAGAAACGATGTACGACAGAAAATCGATGTTCAGTACCGCCCGCATTTAAACAGTCAATTTTTTTGAAGTGAAAACTTCTTTAGCGGCGTTGAGCACTTTTTGTATGGGGAAAAATATATAAACTCGCGACAGGTATCACGTGACCGAAATGTGAAACCCGACATCGTGAAACCCAAAATCGTGAAACCCGAAATTCTATAGAAATTCCGTAAGTACAGGTCGGTAAGATATTTTATGACGTTTCAAACATGTGAAATTTGACAAGTGTCAGGCTTAGTAATTATCATTTAAAATCATAGATGGAGTTTGGGTTTTTATTTTTATAAAATGTAATGGTGCCGGAGTATCTTTATCCAGGCCACAGCAATAAACTCAAAATATATATATTTGAATAATTTTAGCTCAACCAGAACCCTCAAAATCGAGGATAGACATGTGAGAAAAAATGTGTTGCGCCATCTATAATTTTTCAAAGTCAAGTAGTTAGCCAAGTATGAAAGTACGAGTATAGTTTTTATTCTGCAAAATCATAGGTGGAGTCGTGCTTAAATTTTGATTATTTTAATCGAGTTGGGGTATCTTTAGTTTACCTTCCAGTACAGTAGTTTCTCAAAAGATTTTTTTGAGAAACTCTCAATATCGAGGGCAAGTGATGACAGTAAAAAGTAGTTGTGCTCTTTCTTCATTCCATAATCTCAAAAAATATTAAAAACACATAAAGTTAATATTCATGTTTTCACTTCTGCCAGCACTCCCGGAGTGCAACCCGGTGTTTTTTTTAAATAATCGATTAAATATCGTTAGGTTATATAATTAAAAATCAGTTATGAACTGTCAAGGAACTCATCGTAACTATAGTTTGTAATGGCTACTCTTGTACTTATTTTATGACGCCGCATCGTAGGGCGCATTTGAAATGACACAAGAGTTCGTTAAGTCTGCAGCGAGATATTCCTAATTATTTAACACACTAAAATGTTTCCAATGTATGTAATATCAAATCTTGGAAGCAATTTCATATTTATCGTTTGTTGTTCTGAATGCAGGGCTGAGGCAGGAAGAAATCAATCAAGCCTATCAGTCAGCCGAGGTCAACACAGTTCATCATTTACGTTGCTTCAGCATGAATTATTCTGAATGGGTCAAGACCGAATAGATATTTCTTTGTTTTGAACTAGATTTTCCCAGTATTGCATTGTATTCTGAAACGCAAACTGATCTACCTATATAAATCTCAACGTTATGTATTTGTAATTAATATTCTTCTTTTAAATCAATAAAAAGAGAAAAAAATGTCAAACAAAACATTATCAAAGAAATCGTTGAAAACCTAAATCCTTTTAAAATTAGTTAAGCTTTGGCATGTCGGACATAAAAAAAATTCACCGAATTCGCTCTTTGAAACCCGGAAGCTTTTTGTGAGCTACAAAAAATAAAAAGTTTTTTCTAGATCAGTGCATTTCCTATAGAGTTACTCGTACACTAATCTTTTTTGAAACCGAATTGAGTGGAAAATGAAAACTATTTTCAGTTACTTACACTAAATATTAAAGGACGAAGTCTTCCGTTAGTATGTCTGTTTAGGATGAACTTTGAAACGGATAGCACCAATGTTGAATGCCGATCGGTGCTGAATGTGAAAAGTGTTAGTGCTGTAACGATCGGTGCTTGCGATTTTGGTGCTTTATGTGGAATGCTCCAAAACCCCTTTTTTATAGTTCAAAAATCTCACAATTTTGAATATCTCAGTTTTTTTAAAAAGAAGAAGATTATTAAATATAATGCTACAAATTAAACCGCAAAGTGAAACATAAGCACCGCCAAACTTTAGAAAACATATCACGTTTAAATTGCTCAAGAATAAAACGGTTTTTTTAATAAAATCTACAATATTTTGTTTTTCTAAAGTAAGATAAAAATTTAAATGAAACGTTAAACACACACTTATTTTGCACTTATGCAGAATATTAAATTTTTCGGGCTTTAAAATTTAACTAATGGAACGACTTTTTGTAACCTTTGAAAGTACGAGCAAATTATCTTCTTTAATTTTTTTCTTCCACCCAAAATAAATTTAAAACTGAGAATCATGACCAAAAATCAAACTCTAGATCAATCTTTCACTTTCACATAATACTGCAATATTTCACCCTCTTGTATCGTATCAATCATTTAAAATAGATACTTCCAGAACGCTGGATCGCCATTTAATATTGAACCGTTCACTCAATTAAATAGAAATAGATACATATGGACTTTCAAATGCAGAGATAAGAATTTAAAATCGGTTTTCAAATCCGTCTTTTACACAGACTTTTATTGCCGTAATTTACAAGTCAATCGTGTTGCAAACCAACGCTTTCGTAAACTTCTTCTTATCGAGTGAGCTGCAGGTTTAATCACCTAACAAGCCAACAAGCCCTAGTGTCAGAGTTTTCTCAAATACGCCTGACGGCCTCTGATGTGGATTTATATACGACTGCTACTGAGTAGCATTCCAGGACGCCGGCTTTACGTGCCCTCCCAGGCACGGGGGTGTAACACCGCCAACTTCCAAACTCCAGGCTGCTTGGTGAAAGTTTCTAAAACCCACAAACCGATTTCGGCCTGGCCCGGGAATCGAACCCGAGACCTGTGATCGGCAGTCGCGCTGTGCGACCACTAGACTAACGAGGCAGTCGTTTTCGTAAACTGCAGTCTTCACTTTGCCTTTGTGCCATGAAAATGTTACAGAAGGTCCATTTTCCTTTTCACGATTTTAAATACATGGATTGAATGAATGATGAATAGTCATAATGAATCAATTACTGAAGAAAGTTTTCTATGATAATGAATGCTGATATGTGAATTTATAACATTACACTTCATATCCATTTGTAATTACAAGGATCCGCATTTTTGCGAAAGGATACCTTTGATTACAGAATGAAAGACTTTCTTTAACAGTTTAAAATTTTAATATTTATACCAAATGTCGTTTATTTCGTCTAATTGCACTTTATATTTGTCTTCAATTAAATGCTCTTATAATAATGAATTTTCTCAAAGCATTTACAAAGAGCTATGAACAGAATGTCTCTCGATTTATGTTATGTTCACTGAATATTTGATACACTAAATTGACCAAATTGTTATTGTTGTAAGTGGCTGCACTTATTTTCCACTTTATTTTTATGAGCTGCATATAAGTGGTAAGTTAGTTTTTATTGCTTTAGATGAAAATAAAAACTAAATATTTTACACTAACTACGTAATTCTAAAACCGTGCTCCGTGTGGTTTCTTTGTTTTAAAAATACAGTCCGTGAAATATTTTTGCAACATTTCTAAAATAAAGTTAAGTTACATTTTATTTATTTTAAATGTTTTTTGAAATGATTTTATCTCAACATAGCAAAGATTCTGCAACGTACTCAATATTCAATTTTTATTACCTATCTATCCATTGATCAATCTCTATTCGCAAATTAGAGATTGAAGTTGACTATAGCTCCACATAAAAATGTATTTCAATTTCTAACCCGACATTACCATTGCCTAAAAAATATGTCCTTACACGTCGGTATTGAGGTAAAGATAACTGATAATGTCTTCATCTCCCACGTGTTTGGTCTACACGCATGAAGTCATATCGGATAAGTTTTCCACACGTGTTCCTATATTAAATTGTTTGTTGTCAAGTGCTTAACAGTAATATAGAAACTTAGTTGTATAGAGAAACTTCAAGGGATTTTCATCAAACCTTCCTGTGTAGCTGGATTTTTAAAGTAATAGATACTTATTTTTCTTCATATCATATAACATTTTACCTTTTCTCACATTGTTTATTTTATATTCGCAATGTTATATATATTTATATATATATATATATATATATATAGCGTGACCAAAGGGCTGGCTATTACCTTGGTCAAAGATTAAGCATTGCCATTCAGCGTGGCAATGCTGCCAGCCTTTTGGGCACGCTCCCGGTCGGCAGCGATGGGGAGGAATTTTTCGACGCCTTTTAGTATTAGTTTTTAGTTTTTTTTTTTTTACTTAACTGTTATAATTATGTATTATAGATAGATTGTGTACAAATAAATATTTTCAAAACTTTAAAAATAATATATACAATCTACATATATACAAACTTAAATTACTAAATTAAAATTAATAAAATATAAACAAATTAAAATTAGGTATCAAAAAACTCATCCGCATCGCTGTCAGCGGGAATCATGCCCAAAAGGCTGGCCGCATACTTATTAAATGAGAATTACATTAACTTCGATATTTGGAGTTATTTAGTAAAAACATAGGAAAAGGAAAATCCTCACAAATATTTTCCTCATAGTATTCCGATCAAATTTTACTTAAAATTACTTCGTATAATTACACTTCGTACGAGATCAACATAATTTTAGGTAGGTAGGTACCTATAACATTTTACATACATAGAATTTTCTTACCCAACTGATAATATAATATGGGATCATTATTACCCAGTATTATATTACCTTTTAATTAGCAGAGCATTATTTCTTCATAGTAAAATCAATAGGTATCTTATAAAATCAAACTTGAACATTATAACTTTGTATGAGGTCTCCGATATTCTAAGTTTTAATCATCCCGCTAACTTCTGCGGTTGCAATCTACCGCAAATTCTATTACAACTTCGATAACTTATTTATAACATACTAGCTTCAGCCAGCAGTTTCACTCACATTCCATAGGTACTATTTGACGCACCCAAAATGTAAACGGCCTATCAAATACCTAAACATTTTTTTCAAATAGGACCACTAAGTTTCTGAAGTTTGCGTGTTCAAGAAGACAGACATACGAACAATCAAAACTCTTCAGCTTTATAATATTAGCAAAGACTTAAGGTGCGGTTCCACTGAGGGGGAGCGCAGCAGAGCGGAGAATAGCTGTGCCGCGATTCACCAATCACATGGCTTGAAATCCACATCTCTTTCAAGCCATGTGATTGGTGAATCGCGGCACAGCTCTTCTCCGCTCTGCTCCGCTCCTCCTCAATGGAAACGCACCCTTAAAGAGACTTCATTACGATGTAATATATACTCTTAAAAACTGGAAGGGTTGCACTTACAAGTCTAAGAAGTTTCACAGTACCTAACAGATTTGATTATAATATTTATGTTTGCTACATGTGCCCATAAGTTTAATTGTTGTGAAAAACAGGCGTGACGCTACGTTTTGATGCATACTAATTTTGATTTAAACGCCACTCAAAGGGATGTTTGAATGAGATAAGGATGTCAATTTGATACAATGACATGTCGGTTTTCATTCGGCGTGTCATAAAACAACACGATTGGAATCTCGATTAATTCGATTCAAACAAATAAATGTTATAATCTAAATGGGCTTTTAATAGCTTTTGATGAATGCAATGCAATGGAAGCCATTAATTAACTATTCATAGAGTTTTCACCGAAAAAATAAAGGGTTATTCTTAGAACAGGAAATAAAAAAAGGGGCAAATGCTTAAAAAATGAATTTTAAACTAAACACTGCCTCTGGGAAAACGTGGATCTCAGCAGAGCCGGTGAACATTGCTCGCAACTGCGATTTCAGACGAGTACAAAATTAATAATAAGAGACATTATAAGACACAGCAGTCATCTTAGAACTTGTCACGTGTATGGATACTACACATAATATAAGACCATATATAGTAATTAACGCTTTTTTAAGTATCTCAGCACAGTTAATTATAAAAAATAATGTAAAAGGAGAAAGATATGCAATCATCGAATGTATATTATTTATTTTACAACACTCATAAATCAAAATAACAACAACGCAGCACCCTATATTTAAAAATAACGAAAGAAAATAGCACTGCACGTCATACAATAGGTACAATTCCAGTTATACACTTGACAAGCTGTCAATGTTAACGATGTTATAAACACAGGGTACAAGCGCATACAGGTAACCGACACGTGTTTCACAATCACGCGACACAATCCTGTATGAACGTCATAGAAAAAGCTATAAAAATATAAGTACGTATAAGTATCATGATTTTTATAGTTATGTTTTCAATATATATCTGTAAGAGAAAACAAAGTTTCCTTTCAAAACAAAACTTAACTTATATTGCCATCTACAATAAAAATGAACATGTTCCGAGTGTCTCTATTTTGAGCTACTGAAGCTTCAAAAGTTCTGCGTATGAGTTTACTAAAAGATCAATATTTTACACTACTTGAGTTGATATTGAATTCTAAATTAATCTCTTTTATAAATAAATATTTCATAGATGAAATCTTAATGTTATGCATAATACCCACTACAAACACATTTGAGTGTGTTTGCCTTTAATTTACCGAATAAAATCAGTAATCCCAGCGTGTGCCTCTATAGAAATACTTGTACCTAAGTAAATCAATTTAACAAATGGAATATAAGTACATTTAAGATTATAAAGGCTGTCTAATCTTTGTTGATATAGGTTTACCTATCGATTAAAATATTGTCATGAAAATGTATGAAAAATATAAAAAGTATACCAAGGACAATCAATCCTGTGTACATAGGATTTCGAGTGCCTATTTCGACCTCATTGCTCAAACATTCGTGAAAAACTTATTTTCCCTGACTTGGGACACATCAATATGAATATCTAACGCGTGTTTAGGTTTCATACGCACGGATAAAAAGGGTACACAAGAGGCGCTATGAGCATTTTTATTGAAAGTAAAACTGACACTAGCAAATATTATAGCCAATTTGTTTCTAAAATTAAATTCATCACATCTATGATAATGAATATCTGTAAAATATATTTGTGCATCACCAGGGATAGTCAGTTGAGTTATCTTGAACTTCGTTCTCTTTATATTACAGATCAACGAAAGAAGAAATACGATTTCATAAAATTGCAACGATGCTTATCTCTCAAACCTCTGTGCCAACTTGTGATAAACAGATCTCAAAGTAATACTATTATGGAAAACTTGGCAAACGCACGTACAAAATGGGGTTAATCCACTGCAGTAGTTTCATCACGAAATAATACACCTATACAAAGTAAACGGTTATTATCGGAGCAATAAGTCCTTTGTTTTTGACAGGTTATTAAAATAATCGCTTCTCGTTCGTTGAAGCGAGAATGTTGAGTAATTTACAACCCTCGTTACGGCTCCTAGTCACCAAATTGAATAATTTCGCAAATTAACTGGCTGTAATAATTTGTATTCACAAGCTCTTGAAGGTGAAAATTGCTACAGGTGAAGGCCATATACCCTATAACTGATAAAGTAAGTTTCTTTTTATTACCAAGTACACTAGTACTTATCGAGTAACATTAAAATAGAGACTCAGTTGAGTCGCATAAAATTGACTTTATACATACTCTGCGATAAACTTTAAAAATATTGAAGGTAATAATATTTAAATACAGTTTTCCTTATTGGAAATCATGCTGTAAAATAGTAAAGCCATCTAAACGATTATATCGTGGATAGTATGCAGGAGACCTTGGGTTATTAATTTATTATTTACCTTTAGAGGATCGACATTGTACGTGGTGACTTCATTCACAAAATTCGCACTTACTGAAAAGTAAGTTCGACGTGCCGACTTCAACTTTTCTCTTTCACTTAGTAGTCGTAACCAAAGTTAGTGTAAATAAGGAAGTTATTAGGACATAAAACGCGAAGAAAGTGTCTTGTTAGCGAAATTTGTCTTCGGCTGCTTTAGAAGTAAAATAAGGGATAGCTGGTCCAAGTTTACGATCCTGAAGGTGGCGTGTTTGAATGAGACATTACTGGAATTGGGTATCCGTAATAAAACAATACGGGTCGTTTTACAAAGAACGGTCATCACGTCTTTTCAATTTGTACCTAAAGATGTAGTAACGTATTTTGTACAACAAAGTGTAAGTTAATTGGCAAACCTACTTTCAACAGAAAAAAACAAAATAAAACTCTTGCAAAGGTTTATACCCTTTGAAATACTTTTTAAAGGAAATAAATTGAGCAAAGCTAAGCGCGGCTTGCCATGACAAGATCCGCAGTGTTTTGAAAAGCATATTAAATTAGTGGGACCTGGCTGTTATTTGAATATCTTTGACACGAAGGTACGTCGTTGCGAGTAGTCAGAATTCACTAGTGTAAAATTTAAAGCACTGTTGTAATGTAGATAAAATCACAGTGTTTTGAAGTATTATCTACGCAAAATTATGTCTTCCTTCCTTATACAACTATTGGAAATCCGCTCAGCGATACGGCTTACCGTTGTCAACTAACCCAAAACTAATTTCATAAAGTTATTCCACCGTGACATCGACCATACGTATTATCTGTAGCTGAACTTTCTTGAAACCTAACCCTAAGGTTAAGTCTAATCAACTTCAAACTAAACAAAGTTCTACTCTCATAACGGTTGCCGCTTGTTTTATGTTTCTAGAACAAAACTTTTCAAGTATAAGAGTCTGTCTTATAAATGTCAAGTATGTCTAAGTAATTATGAGGCGATGTTTGAAGTCACAGTATGTACCTACTAATATTTTACAGGAATAAACTTAGAAAGAGACTTATTATATTCCCGTAAGGTAAAGCTAATACATAAGTGTACTCAAAAAGTATAGATTCCCTGCGCAACACAGCCTCGATGTTAAGTTTATTCATAAGATATCTTTTTCTGTCTTCTATACTAAAACACTTAAAAGAAAGTAGCAAAAGTATTTTTAGGGCTGTTTTCTCTTCCTGCAAATGAAGTGCTGAATAATACCTGAATTATTTATTGCTACGGTGACTTCAGAGGTTACGAACTTACAACAACAACGCCGAAGGAAGTCACTGTTTGTAAACACATTGTGTTTGTTACCTACTTGCCGCGATTTCCGAAAAGTAAACTAACAGATAAATAGCGGAAACTAAGTAAAAGAAGTCAATGAAGGTTTCTTTAACAAAGAAAGTTATTTAACGTTTCTGAAATAACATTTTATCGCTTAATTCCAATGTCTAGGTAAGATTTTTATAATAAACTTTTTATTTGAGGGAATAAACTATCTTCATGCGAAGCAACTGAACTACAGTCAAATTATCGAGATTAGGTTAAAATATCAACGGAACATCATCATCTGCTTAGCCTTTTCCCAACTATTTTTGGGGTCGGCTTCCAGTTTAAACGGATGCAGCTGAGAACCAGTGTTTTACATGGAGCGACTGCCTATCTAACCTCCACAACCCAGTTACCTGGGCGACCTGGCACCCCTTGGTAAGACTGGTTGTCAGACTTTCGGGCTTCTGACTACCCGTAACGACTGCCAAAATGTTCAAATGACAGCCGGACCCACTGTTTATCGTGCCTTCCGAAACACGGAAGAACTCGTTATGAAAAGATGGTCACCCATCCACGGACCGACCGCGCCAAAATATCAACGGAACATAAATCCCATCATATTCCACCCAACTGAATTACTATTCATTTTGCTATTGACTTTAAGTCTAGCACACATTCATGACATGAGGGAATTGATTACATTGAAGTGCAGCAGATGAAAGGACAATTTTAGACACAGAAACCAATCCATATTTGATAATGAGATAGTCAACATAGTTGCAATTTCATTTACGTTTGAACTGTATGTAAATTGCAACTATATATGTTTTACAGGAATAATATGTTACGTTTGTAAGAAAATATGGCATTTTAACTTCATAGATACATCAAATACGAGTTCAGACTTTACTCAGCTTATTATGTACGTAAGTACCAAAAATGTTAAAATCTCTTGTACCGCTTAAGCTTAACAAAAAATGCTGAACATTCTCAAGTACCTTGGCGAGATATTTCTTAGCATCTTATTGAGAGATAGTTTGGAGGTCATTGTCAATATATACAGAATCGTGTGTGTACCTAAGACTATAACATTTTTGTACTTGTACTAAGTTGTATTTTGCTATAAAACTTACTTATTAGTAGAGTTGAATGACATATATGTAGTAACCAGGTTATGAGAGTGAGGGAATAAGGAGTGCACCTGTGTCTGCGCAAATGCTTGTGCACTATTATATGTCCTGCGCAGCTGACTGATCCCCTTATATTATGAGAACAGCCGCCGTGGCCGGCAATCGGCTAAGACGCCGTCATCATCGTCATTATCATGTAGTAACCTATTATTGACCGAAAATAAAGCATAGAAAATATTAAGTAAATCTGACTTACCTATCAACAGTGATAGCAACTAATGTGAACACACCAGCGGATACGGTAAGGTTCGCGGTAAAGTTGCTGGCTGTACACGTCACGGCCCCGAACGGCCAGTCCGCTGTCACCAGGAATATGAAATTCGGAGCCCCGTTCAGCGTCGCCATCAGCAAGTCCGCGACCGCGAGGTTCACGAGGAAACAGTTTGTTACTGTTCTCATGCGACGGTGAGCTGCAACAAAAGGTGAATAATCTATAGTAATACTAATATTATAAAGAGGTAAATTGTTTGTTTTGTAAGTTTGTTTGAAGGGGGTAATCTCTGGAAGTAATGAACCAATTTAAAAAAAATGTTTCACTGGTAGAAAGCTGCATTATTTGTGAGTGCTATACATTGACGTACTATAAAAGCCAAGACGCACACTCAACGTCTCAAAAACGTCCGCACAAAATGAGCGCAACATTAAATATTATGATATTTACAAATTTCTTTATTTCAGTTTTCCTCGTGATTCAATACGATGTGGAGAATGGACATCAATCGTCAGTCAACAAAGGCGAGAAGATTTTTTTAAGCCGAAATTCAAGCGTCGCGTTTGTTAATAAAATATTTAAATAAACAATTATTTATATATATAGCCATAGGCTACCNTTTTTTTAAATATTATGATATTTACAAATTTCTTTATTTCAGTTTTCCTCGTGATTCAATACGATGTGGAGAATGGACATCAATCGTCAGTCAACAAAGGCGAGAAGATTTTTTTAAGCCGAAGTTCAAGCGTCGCGTTTGTTAATAAAATATTTAAATAAACAATTATTTATATATATAGCCATAGGCTACCCAAAACCATATTTATGCAAAAATAAAAGTATTTTTATG